>JAQLOL010000015.1:22132461-22143146 GCA_029783665.1 Naso thynnoides | reverse complement strand
GGTTTATTCACACACAGGTGTATTCACACACAGGTGTATTCACACACAGGTTTATTCACACACAGGTTTATTCACACTCAGGTGTATTCACACACAGGTTTATTCACACACAGGTGTATTCACACACAGGTTTATTCACACACAGGTGTATTCACACACAGGTGTATTAACACACAGGTGTATTCACACACAGGTTTATTCACACACAGGTTTATTCACACACAGGTGTATTTGAGGTTTTGTTTATGTCGGTTTCAGTTGAAATATTTGGTTTGAAGAGTTTTCCGGTGTTGGCTCTCTCACGGTGATAATCGGTGTTTCCTGTGTGTTTCCTTTCAGAGAGTGACAGACCTGCTGCCGGCCTGGTATTATAATTTTCGTGTTTCCATGGTGACGTGGGGGGAGCCACCGCTCAGCTGCTGTGACAGCTCCACCGTCAGCTTCGTGACAGGTACTGAGCCGTAAGCATCACGTGGTCAGTTGGATCCTGTGACCTGATGTGACTGTTAGTGGGCGGAGTTTCTCAGTTTCTCAGATGCAGTTTGATGCGTCAGCAAAAGTGATTAAATGTTGGATGTTGGATGACTGAAGGCGGAGCTTCACTTCATCGTGTCATGTTAAAGGTTCAGAGTTCATCAGTAAACGTTCTGCTCCAAACACTCATTCTCCTCTTCCTCACTCGTCTCACATGTTTCTGCTGCTCTTCACTTTTAGATCTGTGAGTGACCAGCACCTGAGTTTTTTTTATGTGCTTTGTTCTGTTGGATGCTTCATTTCTTTGGCATTTCTGCTCCCGAAAGGTGACTCGTTCACTGAGTGTCTGACCTCACGCCTGTGTTTACATGCGAACTGTGGTCAGTGTCAGAGAACCAGTCGCCCTCTCACACGGTCACGTGTTTTCTCACCTGCTGGAAATACCTGAGAGTGCTCATGGTTCGTTTGTCCTCCGTCAGCTCCTGAAGCTCCTCACATCTCCTCCGTGGATTACTCTCACGGCGTCCTGTACGTTCGCTGGACGTACGGTGAGCTCTTCATCGACCTGTCACACTCCAGGATGCTGCACTGGCAGGTGGTGGCCGTCAGCAAGAAAGGACCCGAGAGGAGCTTCTCCATCGACGTGAGTCTCTGATTCATGTGCAGTTTCTTCAGCAGCCTCCAACCTGTTAGTGTTTCCCTCCACACAGACGACTGGGCGTGATTTTTCACAAATGATCATCAGTAAATTGAATATAAGGACAAATAAAAGAACGGTCTGCTGAGGTCATATGATGACATCACTTCACTGTAGCGCAGCCTTTTAAACCAGGGAAAGATGTGATTTAGGTCACATCATCAAAAAAAAATACGATTTCTCTTTTTGTCTCACTTCTCCTGCGGTAAACACCTGCGGGCTTCTGTCTGCTGAAATGTCTTTACATCCGTCTCTGACAAACTTGTTTTTGCTGCTGTGATGATGACAGCAGGTTCACTGCAGATGAACGGTCCTCGTTTAGTTTCTGTTTGTGTGTTTGAACCTTTCAAAGTGTTTCAGCTTCTGCAGCAGCAGCTCGTTACTTCCAGCTGCCACTGATTTTCTCATGTGGGTCCAATTAGCAGCAGAGCGATGACCAGCTGTCCGCGCCGCCTCGTCTGCGCCTCGTCTTCTCCTCTGTGAGGCCAATTATGTTTCGAGCAGACTCAGACCTGCTGCACATCACGAGCAGTCTGAGAGTCAGAGCTGCTGCTTGACGAGTGACGTTCTCTCACAGAAACAGAGTCAGTGGACTTCAACCGCGAGTCTCAAATATTACTCATGTCACAATAATACAGAACAAAAACATGATATGTGCTGAACTGCACACGACCTCATTAATGAGCCTCTAAATCAAATATGGAGCCTGTTTTAGCTGATGACAGCCATCGTGCTCACATCATACAACGTCTTGTGTTGGTGTGACTCAGCTGTTGCTTGTGTTAGCTGTTAGCTGTTAGCTGTTAGCTGTTAGCTGGGGCTGTAGAAGAACATCCTGTCGCTATTCAAATCCTCTGTGTGTGTGTGTGTGTGTGTGTCGTCAGGTGACTCGTAATGTGATGCGGGCCAGCCTCCCTCTGCCTCCAGGAGACATCTACAACCTGACTGTGACAGCCTGCACTGAGCGCAGCAGGAACACCTCCATGCCAAACATCATCAAACTGGGTCAGCACGAACACACACGAACACACACGAACACACACGAACACACACGAACACACACGAACACACACGTATAAATAACCAAACAGCTCCACATAATCCAGGTCAGATGCAGATAGTTACATGTTGTCAGAAACAGAAACCGTTCGCTGCAGGCTGTCATTACGTCACTGAGGGCCGTTGTTGTTAAATATTAGTATTTTGTTTATTTAGGGTTGTTGTTTTTCTTATAATTCATGTTGTATTTTCTTGTTGTTGTTTTAATCTTTTGTTAGTCTTATTGATGCATTTGCATTTGACTGTTTTTGTATTTATATACATATATATGAAGACAACCATTCACACTCAGGCAGTTTAGAGTCTCCAGTTAACCTGCATGTGTCTGTGGGAGGAAGAACCCCTGAGAGAACAGACACAGGAAGAACATGCAAACTCCACGCAGACAGAAGAGGTCCTACCCCAGCTGGGTATCGAACCCACAACCTTCTTACCGTAAGGCAACAGTGCTAACCGCTAAGCCATCATGCCACCTGACCTGATTTTGGTGTAAAAATACTCTTTTTTTTTTTAACATATATTCACGCACATACAGACAACATGACATACATGAAGTATTCACACATGGACACAGGATCAAGACTGAGAAAATGAATTTTTCACTTTGTTGGCTCTTTGAAGCTTTGACTCATATTTTTTTCATAGGATGACAGTGTACAGCCAACATGCGTCTGCGTGTCCATGTAATGTTGCAGATTTGAACTGGTTGGTGACTGGTTTGAACCGGATCATAACTGGTTTGAACACTTTTAAACTAGTTCATAACTGGCTTATGACTGGTATAAGACCGGTTTGAACTGGTTTATAACTGGTAGTTTATGACTGGTTTGAACTGGCTCCTGGTTTAACTGGTTTATGATGGGTTTAAACTGGTTTGAACTGGTTTGAACTGGTTCCTAGCTGGTTTATGACTGGTTTGAACTGGCTCCTGGTTTAACTGGTTAATGACTGGTTTGAACTAGGTTGAACTGGTTCTTGGTTGGTTTATGACTGGTTTATTACTGGTTTGAACTGGTTCCTGGTTTATCTGGTTTATAACTGGATTTAACTGGTTTGAATTGGTTCCTAGCAGGTTTCTGACTGTTTTGAACTTGTTTAAACTGGTCTGGTGCTGAGCGATCTGTGGCTGCACAGTGTTCACAGAGACATGCATGGGGAAACCGTGTTAAACACGCTGGCTTGACATCTTCTCAGGTGAGATGAACCTATGAGTGTGTGTCTGTGTAAAAGACTTGTTGTTCAGCTCACAGCTTCACACTGAGTGTGTCTCCACCCTGAAAGTGAAGATGAAACTTCATTTGTCCACTTCCTCTTCTGAGTGAGAACATGTATTTTTATCCTCAGTGTTTGCTGACTGTTGGTTCTGCTTGTAGTTCAAAGCTGCAGCTTTTTCGTTCATATCGACTCAGAGTTTTGAAAGTGTGTGTGTGTGTGTGTGTTTGTTGGTGTGCTTGTGCAGAGCCGGCTCCCCCCAGGTCTCTGTATGCCATCAACGCCACTCACTCCTCTGTGACTCTGCTGTGGACCGAGGAGGGAGTGGTCGACTACTACCAAGTCCTCTGCAAACCCAACAAACCCAGCAAGGAGCTCAAGGTAAACGATTCTCCACAGACGAATCATGCAGACAAGAGAAGATCATGTTCATGTGATGTGATTTCTGCTGTTTGGTTTCTAAAGGGCTAAGCTTTAAACAAAGTCATAAAGCAAGTAAGAAAAGAAACAGCGTGTGGTCATTCAGAGTGACAGCAAATAGAAGTTCAAGTTTAAATCTTCAGCACTTTGTTTCGTTCTGATGAAATGCAGAAAAGTGTCAGCTCTGATTCAAATCAACATCCTCAGTATTTCAAAAATTCTAACATCTCGGAAAAGTTTGATTTTAACTGTCATGTCCTCCAGGTTAAATACGTGCTTAAATTTAAATGATCTCCTCTAAAGATGCTTGATTTTTACATCATTTCATGTTTGAACAACATTTGAAACTAACTGACAATTTCCTTGTATTTGAAATTTCTTTGCCATAAATAATTATGACCAAAAGATTTACCAACGTCAGTCTGAACAGCTGGTGAAGAGAGAGAAAGGAAAAAGACAGAAAAATATGACTTTTGACTTTTGTGGGTTTAAAGGAATTTTTAAAAATTTATTTTAAGCATCAAGTGACACCATTAAGATTTGATGATCCACGGTTTTGACAGTGTGGAGACTTTAAATTTTCCTCTTAAGGAGCTGCCCACAGAGCCGCACTTCTCAAAAGTGAGCATCACGTTTAGAAAGAGGAAGTGTTTCAACGAGCCGTAAATCCTCTTTTCACTCTTTGATGTCTGTTGTTGGTTCACTGGTTTGCTGAATTTACATTTATTCTCACTTTTGAACAACAGAGAGCTTGTTGGCTCATGAACAGGAGGACATCAGGCTAATACATGTGCCATGTTGGCAACTCAGCTAGGCTAATGAGCTAATGCACTCCTTGTAAGACTGTTAGCATTTTAGCTTGAACAGCTTTATTTCCCTTTTTTAGTAACTGTTAATCAAATGACATGATGAGCGGAGGTCGGAGAAAACTCTGGATGAAGAAACCGTGAAAGGAAACTTGCATGTGAACCGGTTGTCAGGCTGTCAGTGTTTAAACCCTCAGCGCTTGTCTGAGGGAGTTTGATGACGGACTGTGATGTCGTCTCGTCTCTTTCAGGCCCGAGAGCCGCAGACATCCAGCTCTCACGTGCTGACGGTGTCCGGTTTGATGCCGTCGTCCACCTACAACTGCTCCGTCACCAGCTTCAGCTACAGCACGCCCAGCAAGCCTGCACACATCTCCATCACCACCATCGGTAGGTGGTGCTAAACGGATCTTGTACTTCACAGGTTTAAGATGTTATCAAGATTAGCAGTTGATGTTAGAGCTCTGACATACTGTGAGTGTGAATGATGAGGTTTTAAAGATCTCTCACTCAGTATTCAGGGATTTAACAGGTTTACTCAAAAGCATGAGGGACTGTGATACATAAAGGATTCTCTGCCTGGAATAAGGGGTTTGTAAAGTGTGTGTGTGTGTGTGTGTGTGTGTGTGTGTGCGTGTGTGTGTGTGTGTGCGTGCAGCTAAAGAGATGAATCCAAGCGTAGCAGCTATCTCGGCTCTGGCTGTCCTCAGCATCCTGCTCATCAGCCTGCTGGTTCTGTTTCTGCTCGTTCTCCGCAAGAAGCATCTGCAGATGAGCAGGTAGGAAACACTCAGAACACCTGCACCAGGTGACAGGAAACGCATCCTGGTGGCTCAGTTGGTAGAGCGGGCGTCCCTTGTACAGATGCTGTGTTCTCTCTGCAGCGGCCCCGGATTCGATTCCATCCTGTGGCCCTTTGCTGCCTGTCACCCCCCGACCCCCCCATTCCTGTCCAATCCTTCAGATGTCCTATCAAAGTAAAATCCCAAAAATTTGGAAAATGTCTTAAAGAAAAAAACCCAAACTGGTGATGTTGCCCAAACATGTGAACTATCTCACCCGCTAGTCCACCAGGACGGCATAAAGGTTTCAGTCTCTCAGAAAAGGAAATAATGAAGCTTAATTTTAAAGTTGAGAAAAAAAATTGTGAGCTTGACAAAACTTTGCCTTTTTAATTTACTAATGAAGTTATTGTTTTATGAAGCTATTTTCCACATTTATTT
The DNA here is from genome assembly GCA_029783665.1 of Naso thynnoides. NCBI lineage: Eukaryota > Metazoa > Chordata > Actinopteri > Acanthuriformes > Acanthuridae > Naso > Naso thynnoides. The sequence continues at coordinate 22,137,255 of JAQLOL010000015.1, read as the reverse complement.
CAGAATTTGGACTTAATTTTAACTTGAAAAAACCTTAAAAAATTGTCTTTGCATTTTCAAATGTATGTTTTGTGCTTCTGCACATGTTGCACCTCGACTTTCAAACACATGAACAAATTTAATGTTCACACACGAACTTCATATCCAACCACTTAAACTTGTATTGTTATGATTATGATTATTATTATTATTGGTAGTATTATTATTAATGTTTCATTGTTTGATGCTCAGTTTTCAGTTAAAGTTTCAGTTCTTTTCAGCCTCTAACGTGACAGCTCACGTCCTGTAATTTTCTGATTGGTCATCAAATATTCGTGACTTCCTTAAACGGGTTCGAAGTGTTACCACTCTTCCTGTGTGATGTGTCTGTTGCTGTTTTGTGTTTCAGAGAATGTGGTGCAGAGACATTTGTGAATTTTGCTTCGTTTGAGAGGGACGGGAAGCTTCCGTATAACTGGTAGGCTCCTCCTCCGTTTGTTTCTGTTCAGATCTCAGTCAAATGTTCACCAAACGTCTGAGTCAGACTTGAAGCTGACAGGTTGAAGTGACAGAAGCACCTCGCAGGGCATGTTTGTTCAGCAGGTTTAGAGCCGAGCTGTGCCTCAGAAATCACACGTCCTCAGTTTGGATATCAAAGCCGTCACTGCAAACACCCTCGAAAAACCCAACCAGGGTCAGATTAGCGGCCTGGCGGCGGATTGAGGAGCAGATTAGGGTTTCTAACATGTAGCTGCAGATTTGAGCTCGTCTGCGGTGCTTTAAGCAGCCCGAGGCGATGATGATGATGGTGATAATGAGGATGATGATGATGATGATGAGCTCAGCCCCCCTTCGCCCACTTTGTTCGGAGCAGCTGAAATGGGGTGTTTGTGGACGGCAAATGCTCAGGATTTCCCTTAATCTCAGATTAAAGGGTCAGAATGTTGCTTTTTGAGAAAAGTTGAATTCTACGAAGGAGGAAATGAAAGTTCAGTCTTTTATTCTTTAAAAAGAGCCGAACAGAGTCAGTGGTGTTAAAATCAGTCAGATTGACGGATTAGTGATTAATATAACAGCTGAAAGACGGTCAGTTAAGGCAGAACCTTGGCTTCCATCTGCTGTTGTATTTGACTTCCATCTCTAAACGCACATTTTCCATCAGAGTCTCACTGTGGCGCTGCTGCAGCTGTGTTTACGCTTCGTGCCTGTCAGCACACCTGTTCGATGTGTTTGTGATGAGAAATGGTGATGTCACTGCCCATGCAGGTGAATGTGTAAAATGTTCTTTTTGAAACGAAGCAACTGTGTTTTAATCTGAAAGTATCTGTTTTTCCGGAGTGTGTAACTCTCTGCAGCGACTCTGAAGCTGAAACTGTCACAAACGTTTGATCTCGAGTCACGTTTCTTTCAGAACCGACCGGCCGCTGACGATGCTTTATGTTCTGGATGGAACAAAACTCACCAACACGTCACAACTTCATGTGTTTAACTTTAAGCTTACTCACTATAATGTGTCACAGAAGGTAAAAAACAGAAATAAACAAAAACCTTCTCTTGTATTTTTGGACCTCGTTCTCTCTACATGGTACATTCAGGGGCTGCTCGTAAACTTTGTGACTATTCGACTATCTAAAACAGATAACATCACGTCCCGCTGTATTCAGGTGTGTTGTATCTCTTCACCTGTGTGCAGGCGTTTGTAAAACAGAGATACAGAAACGAAGGCCTGTGGAAGCTGCAGACGCGTCGTTCAGGAGCAGAACAGCCTCGATGGGACCGTCGTTCTCGTGTTCCGGAGCAGAAAGCACAGCCCGAGTGTATCTGCGTCTGTGAGGTCGTCAGCAGACCATCAGGTTCATTAAGGTCACATGGTTTGACGTCACCATCCAGTGACAAAATGTAGGCTGTTTGTACACGATGAGGCTCCTGGCTGAGTGTTGCATTGTGGGCCGGGCGGGAAGGACGCAGTGATGTCACAGACTCAGACTGCAGGTTGTTGAGTGAGACAGAGCGGCCATTGACGTGCGGCAGCAGTGAACAGACTCGTGTTGTCCTCAGACAGACAACGGGACTCTTTCTGAAGGGCTGCATGATGCATTAACTGTGTGTTCAGCACTAATGTGAAGCTCTCGACGCTCTGTGCCTCTTTACTAATGGAGCACCATGTTCTGTCCCCTACCTACCGCCCCCTGGTGTCTGTCTTCCTTGTTGTGTGTGTTTGTGTGTGTGTGTGTGTGTGTGTGTGTGTGTGTTTTTTTATTTAATTTTTTATTTGAACCCCTTCAGGCGAAGAAGCCTCTTTGCCTTCCTTACCCTACTGCCATCCTGCCTTTGGACTGACTATCTTTTGGCTTTTTATATTAATCCTTGGTAAGTAAGCACTTGCTGGCCAGAAACACTGCACTTCAGGGGCATGTCTGAGCAGAGCCACAGCCCACAGTATTGATCACAGACATTGTTTTACTCTCATATTAACCCTAAGAGACGTCAGCATGGAGCCTCCAGATCATCCACAGCTTAACGTTCTGTCTGGCTTTATTTCAGATTTTTCCTTTTGTCAACAAATTCCACAAAAAGACCAAAAGCAGCAATCTGCTCAGACGTGTGGCGACTGGAAACACTTGATTCTGGGTCCTAAACTCTCTCTGCTTTCATGCTTCCTCTTTATCAGCAAAGTTAGACTTTTATGTTTGCAGATGATGCGCAGATGTTCGTCTGTGATGGCAGTCTACTCAAACCAGCTGTCTGTACGTCCCGTAATTATTTTTAAAGACAGAAAAGTTCTGAAGCGGTGTAATTTCTTAAACAGGGTCAAAAGTCGGAAAGGATCGCACTCATAGTTAAACAAATATATGAATCAGCGGATGATGTTTCACTAAGTTTTCCATTTACCTCAGTCTGAACATTTTGGCTCTATGGCTTCTTCTGCTTCTGACAAACCAGAGTTGTAACTGCTGCAGCCACTAGAAGGCGCTGTGACTTGAACACGAACAGATGTCGTTTTGGGGTGTTTGTTGAGTGATGCTGCTGTTTTTCGTGGGATGAGAGTCTGGACACAGTTCGATGTTTTTAATGATGCTCTTGTTAAAGTCGCTGCTCTGTTTGTGGTCAGTTCGTCACTTTTCATGCAACAAAAAATGTTCCACTGTGATTTAAACAGCAGTGCTCCACTGAATGTCTGAAAACAGGTTTTTAATACTTTCTTTGCTGATGGCAGTAATTTAATTTATTTACCTAATTTTGATTAGATTTGAAATAATTCAAGAATAATTTTCTGTTCATAGAATTCAAATTCATAATTTGGACCCAGATTTATGTTTGCGTGTGAAGAAAGACGTCAGTGTGACTCACTGATGTGTTTTTAATGACACAGAGGGAGATCACACACACACACACACACACACACACGCGCGTGCGCACTTGTTAGCAGAAGCTTCAGGTCCGTCTGCTTTGTGTCTGTGGAAATTGTTGACAAGAAGAAAACCCAGAATATGACGAGACTGAACAAAAAAAAAAGCTTTAAAGTCCAGTTGGATTCAGGGGGAACAGGAAGTGATTCAGGGGGAACAGGAAGTGAGCAGCAGAGTTTTCTGACATGTTGAACTTTGTCTTGCAATGCTGTGTCTGTGGATGACCTCAAAGTGTTTTTGTGAAATGTTGGGATGTAGCATGAGGCTAACAGTTGATGCTAACTGCAGCTTCGCTCCATGTTTTCTGTTTGCATGCCTGTTTTTGTCTGTCTGTGGGTTTTTTCTTCAGTCATAGACTTTCAGTTTGCTGTGCGGCTCTTAGTGTAGCTGTGTCCTGTATATTGTGTCAGGTGTCACAGTGCATGTCGCTGGTCAGAGATGAACTTCCTGTCTGTGTCACAGAGCGTCAGTGAAGATTTAAGGAGCTGTGGCACAAACAGAAAGTTAATTTGACTCCAGAAGCATGAAGTGTCACAGAGAGTCGACTGTGAGCGGCTGCATGTCTGAAGGTTTGAAGGCATGATGGTGTTTCGGTTCTCGGGGGTTCGACCGTTGATGAGCTTCATCCCGACCTCTTACTGAAATGTACGGCTTCAAAAGTTCACGTTGACTTTCTTCCATGATTCAAACTACAGTTTTGGGTTTTTTCACCATTTTCAGTTCTGTGTTTGAAACATGCTCTCAACGTAATAATTAGCTTTTCTATTTTCACTTTTTGAGTGTCAGGAAATGTGCAACTTAAACTTAAAAAATTCAATTCAATTCTGGGCTTCTGACTGCAGATACAATCTAAATATCCTGGTCTTAAAATAAACAGAACAGTAATTTTGCTAAATTTTCGACTAAATATAAATTATCACAAAAAGCCTTTGGTTGCTGTTTTAAAGCAAACTGTGAATATTTGGGGATTTCTGATTGAAACATTTTTAGTGTTTGAACATGAAGCCGATCAGCAAATAAATCGTAAAAATAAATTTTTCTATATTAAATTCACAAACATTGTCGTGAATCCAGACTTTAAAAACTGCCATCAGTCGAACCCTCGAGTCTGCAGACCTGCAGTATCTGATCAGTGGAGCAACGTTACACTGATTCAGTGTAATGTGTAATATGTAATATGTAATGTGTAATGTAGTCTCAGTTTAGTTACTGACATGAGGAACTTTACATGTTTGTATCTCACAGGAGCAAGACGGCTTTAAAGAAACGGAAGCTCACCAGGTAACAAGACTAAACACCAGTGCGTGTGTGTGTGTGTGTGTGTGTGTGTGTGTGTGTGTGTGTGCGCGTGTGTGCGTGTGTGAGTGTGTGTGTGTGTGTGTGTGTGTGTGTGAGTCTGCGGACA
>JAQLOL010000015.1:22120892-22132387 GCA_029783665.1 Naso thynnoides | reverse complement strand
TTTTGCTACCCCCAACACTGGGTGACCCTCAGGAAAACGAGAAAAGGGTCAAAAATGGCCGGAGTTCTCCTTTAAGCCCTGAGCTGGATATTTTTGTGCCCTAAACTGTAAATGAGCGAAGTGACAGGAAGCTACAGGTGCATTTCTGGTAGGGCCCAATCATGAAATGGTGAAAAATCAAAATGTGTGTGTATCGAGAAGCGAGTGCGTGGCTGAATTAATGAGAGAGAGGTGCGTTCAAGCTGTGGATGCGAGCGGAGCAGAACAACCGCAGTGAAATTATAAGTGAGTTAAGCAGCAGCAGTCATTGATTACATGCCTTGTGCTCTAACACTGGACTTGCCACTGCGTTGAGTCTCACTGCGTTGTGACTCTTCGGTCTCAAAGCATCTAGACGGTGGCAGGTCTGGATGGTTGTGTGTTTGTGTGTTTAGCTCCTGCAATTGACCATTAATCTTTGTGCAAAAAAACTTAATAATTTTTTTTTTTTTTAAAGTCTTCACACAATTGTGACAAAATCAAAAAAATCTACATAAAAATTCAAGTCACAATAAAACGATTTGTAAGTAATTTTAAATATTGCAAAGTGTATTAGAATTCAATAAACCATAGAAATTGTAGTCCTTTAAAGTATTATATATACATATAATATGTATATTTAAATGCTATGTAGTTTTTTATCTGGTTTACTGCCTGTCCTTAGTTCCCATTTGGGGCATTTATCCAAATATATGTGGGAGTTTTCAGTGATAAACTGACTTAAACTATCACTGATAGAAAGTTTTATTGTCTAATGACCATTTTTAATGCTTCACACTGCATGTCAACATTCAGCCCATTCACTCACTAATTGCTTTGGCAGGTGCCAGTCAGAAAACAGACACACACCTGCACACTGTGGAAGAGCCAACAGGAGCAATTTGGCTTCAGCGTCTTGCCAGAGGGCACGGCAACACGCAGGCTGGAGGAGCCGGGAATCGAACCCCCAACCATTTAATTAGGTAAACAAGCCTTTCTTACCTCCTGAGTAACCGTTGCCCTTGTTATGTTTTGTTTGCTTTTTTAAATTTAGGTTGTACTGGGAGAGCATTTATTTCTCCGAGCTGTGTATTTGGGGCATGAGGTGAGGAAATGCAATCCTGACTCGACCTCTGCAGAGTCCTGCGGAGTCCCTCCTCCTCCTACTGTGCTCGACGAGTCTGTGCACAGTCAAGGCTTTTTCTCAATTTTGAATTTTATTTTTACTGTGGTCAGATAACTTGTTAATCTGAAATCTCTTGCTAGAGCCAGATAACATTTTAATTTACTCCATGATGTAATTGTTTCATTCCGATATGCGTTGTAGTTGGTTTCTGTTGGTTGACAATTCGATCTGCTCGATTGGGTCAGTGCGTCGGTGGCTGTCAGGTGAGCGTTAGGTTATCTGGACGCAGCATCAGCACCCAAGGGGACCTGAAGCTTCCCAAAGTTTCACAGCAGTTTACTCAGCCCGTCTCATTCTCAGGTTGCCAAACAACCAATGTTTTATCCACCTGCAGCATCTCAAACAGAAGCACAAGACACACTTTAGCTGGCATATGGGTAGATAAGTGTATGTGTCACAGTTTAGGTATAAGAAACTGGAAATCGAGGAGAGTGTTTTTAATATTGTGGTGCGGAGCGAAAAACGCAGACACAGATTCAAGAGGAAGATATATTAAGAGGATTTATTGAGCGGGAACGAGGCTCGCTGGTGCAGAAGACAAGAGGTCAGCAAGGTGTGGCTGGACTGAGTGGAGCAGGGCAGGTAGACGGGGGGAGATTGGCGTGGGCTGGCTGGTGGCAGCAGGTGGTTAGTAAGGTGGAGAGCGGGCAGGCAGGTGAGTAATGATCCTGGAGCACAGGAACGGAGACAGCATTAAGCTCAGAGGAAAACAACGCAAGGTAATAATTACAAAACTCTTTACAGAATACAGAGCACAGGAGCGGCCTGCAGCGTTTACTACCACTGTAGCTGAAAAATGATCCAGCAGTGAGTGGATGAAGCACAAGGATGTGTGTGTGTGTGTGTGTGCGTGTGTGCGCGTGTGTGCGTGTGTGCGTGTGTGTGTGTGTGTGTGTGTGTGTGTGAGTCTGCGGACAGAGACAAGATGGCGGTGCAGTGTTTGTGGTATGATCACATGACTGCTGAGACCTGAGTTTTTTCTTTCTTTCTTTTCGTGGTTAAATTGCTGGAATGTTCATAAAGAAACCTTCAAACTGAAGCAGCTTGCTTTTAAAAACAGGAAGTGTGTTCAGACTCTGTCAGGCTTTGGCCGCATGCACACATGAACGTCTCCTGAGTGTGAACCCTCGTCTGTCCATCACGTCTCGTTTCAGTCCTGTGCAGCTGGACGACTTTGACGCGTACTTCAAAGAGATGAGCAAAGACTCCGCCTACAAGTTCTCGCTGCAGTTTGAGGTATGACGAGTTTCGCTCACGCACAGTGACGCTGACGATCTGTGCAGATGTTTGACGGATGTTGATGATTTTCAGGAACTGAAGAGTGTCGGTCTGGACCTTTCCCATGATGCAGCAGACCTGCCCATCAACCGGCCCAAGAACAGATACACCAACATCCTCCCCTGTGAGTCACTGACAGCAAAGCATCATGGGTGAAACTCACAAAGAGTCTGAACACTTTCAGAAACCAAACTCACAACATGAACGTTTGTTTCTGCTGCGTCACATAAAAAAAGTTGAAGTCTTTTGAATTTGTCCCGCAGATGACTTCAGTCGGGTGAAGCTGATCTCGATGCACAACGACGAAGGTTCCGACTACATCAACGCCAACTACATTCCTGTGAGTGTAACCTGCACCTCGTTCACTTTGGAGAGAGCGTACACGGTGGCGTTACGAAAGTCAAACAGCCATCCCGTGTGTGTGAGGTGTCTCTGCATCGCTCTCTTCATTTCAGTCTTGTTGTGTTTTACATACATGATGCTGTTTACAGTAAGTGTGTGTGTGTGTGTGTGTGTGTGTGTGACCTGCAGGGCTACAAACATGCTAAAGAGTACATCGCCACTCAGGGTCCGCTGCCCGAAACGCGCAATGACTTCTGGAAGATGGTTCTGCAGCAGAAGTCTCCCATCATCGTCATGCTCACACAGTGTAACGAACGCCGCAGGGTCAGTTTCTTCTTTCTGTAACGCTGCAAAGTAACTGAGTACATTTCTCCAGGTACTGTATCTAAGTACAGATTTGCTGTTTTTCCTCTGAATGACACGAATGTGTTTGTGATCATGTGCAGCTTTGGACTGTTGGCTGGAACGAACAAACCTGGCGAAGGCGTCGCTTTGTGACGACATTTCTCATTATGTTCAGATTTTGACAAAGCCAACAATCAATCGATCGATGGAGAAAAGAAGCAACAGATTTACCCACAATGAAAACAGTCTTTAGTTGCTTGACCAACAACAGGAAAATCCTGCTGTGACATGAATGTGGGAGTCACAATAACCTGCATCAGTGTAAACATGATATGATGTCAGATGTCATTTTCAGCTTCTGCTGCCCCCGTGTGGACAGACCAAGGAATGCCGCTGTAACACATCTGATGACGCGTGAGTGTAACAGTGAGTTGTGTGTTTCCAGGTGAAGTGTGATCACTACTGGCCGTTCACAGATGAACCTGTGATGTACGGAGAGATCAGCGTGGAGATGCTGTCCGAGTCCGAGTCTCCAGAATGGACCATCAGGAAGTTCAGACTGGGATATGTGAGTACCAGTTCACCTGAAACACGCTTCTCTGAGCTTCCAGGCAGGATCCAACTTCACCGCATCAAACAGGACGCCGCATTTCAGATCCACCGAGTCGCCGTCACTCTAACCAGGTTCTCAACATCAGGGGCGGGGCCCAGCATGGGGTCAAAGCTGAAGGTCCACTATCAGCCACTGGGAGCTGCTCTATAAGCCCCGTTTCCTCTGAGCCGTGCAGTTCAGTTCTGTTCACTACGTCACGGTTTGGAATGGTAAACTCTGATCTGGTTTGCATGTTCAGCGCCGACCGCTTGGTAGGCGGGGTTTATGTCGGGTGGTGATAGCTGCGTCAGTTCACTTAACTCACTGTCTGTCACAAAGATAACGTAAAGAGATTCAGTCAGTTTTGTGGCTTAGTCTGTAATGTAGCTGTGATTCAAACTGTTCTGCAGCTTGGTCAGAAAAAAGAACAGCGTTTGACTGATTCATATTAATATGTCTGTCAGCTGGAACATGGTGGTCGCTGCGTACGGAGCCTCAGAGGCCACGGCCCGCTTTTGTCTTAACTGCACATTCAGACAAACTAATGTAGCAGCTACAGTTACATTAGATTTGAGATTTATTTTTCGAAAAAGAAATTGTTACGTTTTAAAATCTAACAGAAACATTAATGGCGTCCCAGTTTCATGGGCTGATTTTCTCCTTGGGGTGACGGGTGAAGGGCTGCCGCAGTGAGCAGAGCGGCGGGTGTCACCGCGAGCTGCCGCTTCTCACAAGTCTGAAAAACTGTGACAGATTTACAACCGAGAGTCATTTGGATAAACTGACGACACATTTGAAGTCTACATGGAAACATTGTTGCCTAAAACAAAGAAACAAGTGACTTAAGGGATATATTAACAGTTCTATAACAACGCTCAAAAACAGCTTTTCGCCTGCTGGCAGCGGCCCGCGGTGTGTGTAGCTCCGCCCTCTCAGGGCCGGATCAGTGTAGGACAGTACGGATACCCTTCCCAACTTTGGACAGTCTTAGCTAAATAATTGCGTGCCGTGCTAAAGCGAACTGTATCGTTCAGTGGAAACCCAAACGTACAGTCACATGATCTGTAAGATCTGATCTTTGTCTCCCCCTGCAGGCTGATGAGAGTCAGGACGTTCTCCACCTGAACTACACCTCATGGCCGGACCACGGCGTCCCCACCGTCAACGCCATTGAAAGCATCCTGCAGTTTGTCCTCATTGTCCGTCAGCAGGCCAACCGGACCAAAGACCCCGTCATCGTCCACTGCAGGTCAGGGAGCGACTGAGCGCTGAGCGGGCTGCAGAGTCTCCGAAACATGTCACCATGTTTGATCCCGTGAGCCAGGGTCAAAAACTTTGATACCAGGGGAAGCAGCTGCCTGACATCATTAGCTTTGCTGCCAGTGACATCACTGAGCAATGATGTCATTGTTTAGAAAAGTGTGAAAGTTTCAGATTAAACAAGTCAAACTAAAGCCACAGTCAGACTACAGGTGTCAAAATACTGGCTGTGTCAGATCAGGCCATTAAAGACATTAGAGACATGACACAATACACGTCACTCCCCGATCAATCACTGACATCACCCGGAAGGAAGCACTCGCCACTGACTACAACTACTACTGACGAGCTGTTGTGGGAGGGAAACAAAAAATCAAACATGCCAGTCTTTCTGTCGTGAGCCGTCCTAGAAGCGGCGTCGATTGTCGTCCACTGTGACTCACTACGCGAGATGAAACGATCGTTTGACGAGCCCGATGCTCATTGATCGTTTCTAAGTCCACCCAACACCCGACGTCTTCCCGGTGTTATGCTGAGTTTTGCGTCCCTCCCAAGGTGGAAGGTTAAGGTGAGGGTAAAATCACTGGGTAGGGCATGACTGACGGTTACGGTCAGGCGGAACGGTTGTAACGGTTAGGGTGAGATCAAGTGACGCTCCACGACCTGGATTCAGTTCTCGGCCGTCAAGCCGATTTGGTACAACTGTGTCTGATTTTCACAAGTTCTATGTTTCGACAGTGTTGCTCAGATTCTCCTGGTAAAACCCTGAGAACTCTCGACATGAGGCGAGCTGAAGTGACCTGCAAAGATCCGAGACTCTGAGTCACAGCGCGGGCGGTCGAGCTCACATCCCGACATCACAGCAATTAAAATGCTTTTAGCCGGATGAGGTCATGTCCATTATGTCATCCATCACGCTCCTGCTCAGGCTGGCATCGTGGCCCCCCCGCTGTGTGGCTCTGATCCTAACTGCAGGTTTTCACTCTCGTGCCGTCTGTGTGTCTGACAGCGCCGGAGTCGGCAGGACGGGAACCTTCATCGCTCTCGACCGTCTCATGCAGCACATCAGAGAACACGAGTTCGCAGACATCCTGGGGATGGTGTCCGAGATGAGATCACACCGTCTGTCCATGGTCCAGACTGAGGTGATGCTCCGCCCACCCATCATCCATCCATATGTGAATATGTGTGCAGACAGGACAGATCTATTTAAAGGGGAGGTTTTTTGCACATTAAGCCTTGTAAGAAGTAGATTTACGATCATAAACGATGTTCTTCAGCACTATTATGGTGAACGGTGTTGGAGCCCTAGGCGGGGCTTCGGCCTGCTGCTCACCTGAAACATGAGGCGTGTGACGGATGCTCGAGCTCACAGGTGAAAGTCTTGTCTGTCCGCAGGAGCAGTATGTGTTCATCCATCAGTGCGTCCTGCTGATGTGGCAGAAGAAGAAGCAGCAGTCCATCACATCTGACGTCATCTACGAGAACGCCAGCAAGACATAATGATGGAGGCTCGTCCAGACGTGAGTCAAAGCTGCTGGGACGCGAGCGTCAGCTGATCACACACAAACAACATCAGCAGTGACCGTGTTTATGTCCAACAGCCCGTCTCCGGTTTGATCCCTCGAGTATTTGTTTCAGATGAACACTTGAATGTTTGTGTTGCACGGAGCTGCAGCTGGTTTTTGTGCTCTTGTCAGGAAAATAATGACAGTGTGAGTAATTATTACAATCGCCCGCTGAGTGGGCGGAGCTGAGCGTCAGCGAGTCGCTGCTCAGCAGGTCAGCTCAACCATGAAATGTGGTTTCCTGTGATTATTGAATAATTTCACACTTTGTCTGAGGAAACTTCCTGTAAAAAAAAATTCAGATTTTCTTTAAATTTTAATTTGCAAAGTTTTTGTTTGTAACATTTGAGTCTCATCGGTGCACAGACTTTGGTAACATGACATAAAAAAACATGAAAAAAGTTTTTCTCAAACCTCCACAGCGCTGCGATATGACTAAATAAATCCCTTCCCCTTGTCTTGCAGGCTGCGAACACACCCAGCCTCCTGTGCTTCAGGCATCCATTCTCTGCAGAAGAAGATCCGCTTCATCATCAGTGTCAAAAAACCACGAGCAGAACATCGACGGCACAAGAGAAAACAACAAATCCAGTTTTTAGTTAGCTTGGTGTTGGAGCATGGGATGGAGTTTTGCCTTAAGGAGCCTTCACTGACTGACCAACATGTTGAACCACAACCCGCCCTCTCAACTGGACTGATTCACGTCAAAGTGGGGTGGGAGGAGTCGGGGGAGCGTTAACCAGCTCTGTCCTGTAATTGGATGTCTTCACTGTGTCCGTCCTCATTCAGACGACGTGAGGTAACGAGTCGGTGGACCCGAGTCAGCAGTTTTTCATTTGATTCGTTTTTTTAATCTCAGGAGTCGCTGAAAACCAGCAAGCACACCGGCCTCTTCCTCCACCACGAGAGTCATCTTCATCGTCCTCATCAGTTCTCCATCGTTGTTCACCGAAGCCGCGTGCAGCTTTCCTGGCTCTCCACGACGCAGCAGTGACTCACTGCCAAACAGCAAACACTGGACACACACACACACACACACACACACACACACACACTGAAACTGGCTGCCAGGACGGCTGCACAGATCAGATCCAGTGTTCGAGCCCAGCAAGCATTCGACACACACGTCTGTGGAAATGAGCACAAAATGTTTCGGCCTCCTGAAGCTGATTTGAAATCGATTTGTTGCTGTTTTTTAAAAACTGAAAACATTCGGTGTGGTCGGAAATTTAAATGTTTCTGTTCTGGTTAAAGATGCAAACACGTCAAACTTGTGTTTGTGTCAAAAATGCGTCACGTTTCAGCCGCGGAGGTTTCAGACTCAGAGCAGCTTCAGAGTTTGAACAGAAACGTAATTTCCTACAAATCCAAACTTCTGAATCCAACATTCCCGTCTGAATGTTTGCTGGGTTTGCACAAGAACTAAAGGGCACAAAAACAGCAGCTGAAGGGAACCGACGCCTTTCTGTGGAAACTCGAGTGCCTCATGCTGCCGTGGCGTGGCGGTCGGGCGTCCGAGGCCGGTTTAGACTCTAGAGACTGTGGTCGTAGCTGTAGGTTGTATTTGCACTGAGGCCTCGGAGCTGCCTGACCTGCTGACAGAAGAAGGGAGATTTTCTGCTGCTGCTTCTGACTGTGGAGGACTGACTGTACGGCCGCGTCGCTCAGCGATCCGAAAGAGTCCATCTGCAGACGCGGATGAAGTTTTCCCCTCATCGAACACGACAGTCCTGCAGAGAAACGGCTCAGACCGGACAGCTGAGCCGCCAAAAGCACCAAGAAACTATCAAGACACTGAGTTTTCCTTCATGTCTGTGAGCGACAGAAACAGATGTGCAGATCTCCAGCAGCGGCCTGAGCCACAGCTGGAACATCTGTGTGTCGTCACAGGGCCGACATATGAAGCTGCAGCTGTTCATGACAATAAAACTGCAAATATTCCCCAGAAACAAAACCGAGCATAGACCGTTCAAACTGATGACCTACAACAGAGGTGAAAACAAACGTTTCACCAACACTGAACTTTGATCTAGATGTCTGCAAATTTTTGTCTTTTTCTTAAAAATTTAGTAGAATCCCAAAATACCAGATTACAAAGTTTGACAAGAAAAATCTAAAACAAATTATGAAAAAATGTGTTTATAAGCAAAAATTTGAACCACAAATGCCAAAATATTCTGCATGTTCGACTAAATTTAAGATTAAACTTTTTCTTTCATATTGGAGCATTTTAGTTTGGCACCACTTAGATTTTTGCTTTTTAACCTTTTTTTTAAAAAAAACTTTAATTCTCTTCAGTGCTGCCTTAAATTTTTTTCCCTGCAAATTCCCACAAAATCTGTAACGATGCAAACGTCATGTGACATCACTGAAGGCTGTGGTATAAGTTTTTGAATTAATGTCAAACTCGATTCAGTTTGCAGATAAAAATGCTTGTCGAGGTCTTTTACTTTGAAAAAACTTTTCGATCAGTGTTAAAATGAAAAACTCGGCTTTAAACTCAGCCGGCTGCACATGTAACTCTTCAGTTCATGTGTCGTCTTTCTCCTGAACTTTACTGAGTATAAGTACAGATGATCAAGTTTTTGTAAAAACCTGAAGTATGGTTTTACTAAAAGAAGACTTCATGTAGTTTTTCTTAAATGGACTAAACTTTACGAATCTACTTTAATCTGATGAGTTGTGCCTGAATTCAAAGGGACACGATTAAGAAATAGTGACGATTTCAATGAGTTTTTATCTGAGAATCCAAATGACTGAGATTCAGTCCACTGTCAACGAGAACCACACCATGAAGGACAGACTGACTCTGACTGGTTTGTTTCATTTTTAGCTCATTTTAAGAAGAAAGTAGAAGAAAATAATGAATGTATGTAAAAAGGCCCACAGATTAAGTTTTGACGGAACAATTTGAAGAGAAAAATTCCACACGTTTGTTAAACTAGCAGCACAAATAACATACAATCACAGCAAAGGTTACTCAGTGTGTTTAAATAAAAAGCGTATTGGACGAATATTTTTAAGCCTTTGGTTCAAACTTCAAATTCCAAGTTAATTTTGCACATCCAATGTTTCTGGTTCAGTCTTAAAATGTGACATTCCTACACGTGGGACTGTGTTCCCGTGACGACTGCGGTTTGTCACGTGTGTAAAAGTGCTTCAGAAGGAAAAGGTGTGTGTGACTGCTGCTGGTGGGATTTGAACCACACTTTGTATCCGGTGGAATAAATGAAGGAAGAACTCAGAGAATGTGTGTGAAAAGTCAGAAGGCCGTCGGACGCTGGTCGATGATCGTCACTGTGGCCTTTTGTGGTTGAACACCTGAAGTCTTTACCTGTTCGTTGGTTCAGTCATCACTCGATCTGAATTAGGGTCCATTTCACTCTTATATATCAAATGTACTGTACATACTACTGCTTAATATTCTGTTTCTACTCGTCATGCAAAGTACTTCTCGTGGAAATGTTGCTTTAGAGGTTTGTTTTTGAAACGTCGGTGTAGATGTGAATCATTGTTACCTGAGCCGTAGCTTGGACTCGTGGCTTTTGGTCGTTTGGAGACTCGGCTGGTCGGAAAACATCGTGTGGACACGCGGAACTCGTCTCTGGTACGACTGTGAGAATCCGACGAGCTCAGCACTGAACACTCTTTACGATTCTTTCTCTTGCTTCCTGTGTGTCCAGTCAAACTTGTACGTCATTGGTGCCATTCTTGTGCATTGTGTCACTTAAAATTTGAGGGATGATCTTTAATTGGTATCATTGTCACAGAGTTTTAATGTGTGTGTGTGTGTTGGAACAAAATAAAACATTGCAGTTACTTTTGCCGTGTTTCATTTTTCTGTGTGAAAACTACATGTGCCATAAAACAAAGTGCTGGGGAAGAATCTCCCTCCGACGTGACTTTGGATTTCAGACTCCAGGAACAGTCGATCTGTTGGACACGTCATGGAAATCTGACTGAGAACATCTTCATGCAAAATGTCTGACCAAAACTGGGACAAATCCAAACTTTTGTTGGTCTCAGGAGACCAAAAATCACGCTACAAATGCTACAATCCGTCGCCCAGTTACTGAAAAATCACAAAATTCCAGGACGCCATAGATACTGAAACTTGGTTTGCACTCCTACACCATTAATGTGATGAATAATGAAGCGATTATTGACCACAAAGTCGTAGCCTCTGTACAGCTGCCTGATGAGGTCACGGCATTAGACCTTCCGGGACAGCAGGTGGCGCTGTGTGTCTTCACGCTGCATTCTAGACCCTCTGAAAAATATGTAGCGATATTAACAAACAGCAGAGGGCGGCGTCTCATCTGCGCGGCTCAAGCCGAAGAAGAAGAAGAAGAAGAAGGAGAAGAAGAAAACCAACGAAGAAGAGATTTAGCGCGGGTTGTTTGACTGTTTTGCTAACTGCTACAAAACGTTGAGCAGAATCTGTTTCCGTGCGTCGCTCAGATCATCACGGTGAGTTCCTTTGCCGCTTTTATCGACAAACACCTTTCGATTGGGAACGTGAGATCGATGCTGTTGAATAATAGTTTAGTTAGACTCGACAGATGTGACGGATAAGATCGTATTTTAGGCCGAATGGTTGCTTTCGCGTTCGGGTCAGTGGAGAGAAATAACGAATCGATCGGATGATTTGTTGTGTTCGCCTCATCGATACGTTCAGCTGTTTGTATTTTCCACGATCTTCTGCCATGGTTCAAATAATGTTAATTAGACTTTAAGTAATATTAGGAGGAGCCGGCCGTCTCAGCGGTGCTCGGTGCAGATGAGGTCAGTGTGAGCGAGGTTAGCATGTCAGATTCTGGCTCAGTGTGTGTGTGAGTGTGTGTGTGTGTGTGTGTGTGTGTGTGTGTGTGTGTGTGTGTGTGTGGGTGTGTGTGTGTGTGTGTGT
>JAQLOL010000015.1:22077069-22087812 GCA_029783665.1 Naso thynnoides | reverse complement strand
CCTAAATATTTCTTGCCTCCTACTTTTCTAAACCTTAGCTATTGTACAGTCGACTTTTCGCTGCTCTATTTGTCGAACGTGTGTGCCTGCAATTTGCATTTATTTTCCTTTTGCCTTTATGTTATCATCATTCCCCTATTGTTGTTTATGTTAAAAACTATGTTACTTTTTCTCTGTATTACCGATTGTATTGTCCTCTTTGAGAGTTTGTATTTTGTTATTTGAATAAAAAAAAAAAAAAAAAAAAAAATGTCTTCCTCCTCAGTTCACTGGCATGCATGCAGGCTTTACAGCCAGTGTGTGTTTGATTCTCAATTACACACACACACACACACGCATAAATAATAATTATTAAAAGCCCAGTAACTTTTGCTGTATGATGTTATTTCATCAGTCCAGTTTTGATGATTTTTTCCTTCAGTTTGGTTTACGTATGTGTTCTCACTGTCACATGTTCTGTGTCCACTTTAACCTAAACAAGCCGTCAGCTCACCGCTGCAGAGCAGGAAGTGAACACATCAGCGTTCAAACGCCCTCGCCGCTGAGTTCCAGGCCTGAACGCCGTCCGATGCTGCACTTCCACGATGCTGAGGACAAAGGCTGCGATGGAAGCAGGAGAACCGAGAGGGTTTTCATACTGGAGCAGTTAGCGTGCACGGCTACCTCAGACCGACCGCTGGGACTGAAAAGATCCGAGCTCAGAGATGGAAGAAGACGCCACCATACCAAACCCGTAGTGACCCCAGTCACACAGGAAACAGCTGCCAGCCACTTTAAACGAGTCCATCCAGCAGATTCTCACTCCAAATACTCACTGGGAGCTTTTTTATTATTATCACTCTGCGTTCTCGTGCATCCATGCTCGTTGTGAACACTGCACATGTGCTCTTGAAGTCCATGCAATGTTCTGAAAGCTCCAGCCACTAAATGGACTTTGTGCTGTGACTGTTTCCACTGAGCTCCAAAGTTCAGCCCGTAAAAAGACGGACGACAGCAGGAAAATGTCAAGAAAATTCAGATTTACATTTCCTTTCCGTGACACAAAGATGTTTGCCTCACCTTGTTTTTCAGGGTTTAAATTCATCACAGATGAATTCAGGGGTTTGTTTATTTATTTGGCCTGGTGACGTCACCATGGAGACGCTCCTGAAAGGTCAAAGTACAAAATTAACTCAAACCAGGAAACTATTCAAATTAAATCCAGTTAAAAGTCGATGCAGAGCATCAGTGAACCTCCTGGTTGTTGTTGTTGTTGTTGTTGTTGTTTTTCCACCGCTGCTCCTCATTCAGACTAAAGAGTTTCTTTGTGTCTGAACTCCAGCAGATTTCACCGTGGTGACAAAGTCCTGATCGCTCAGACTGTGTTTTGGTTTTGAAGTGCATTTTTACTGAGGAATGAAACGATAAATAATAAACAATAATCCATCCTATATTACTGTGTTATCAGTATTATATGGAGAAAAATAAAATCTTCAGTGTTTTTCTCTGCAGAGCTGATCAGAAGTAACAGTTTGGGAATCAAAATAAGTACTAATAGAAAGTAAAAACACATTTTTTAGATATTTAGTAAACAAACAAAGTAAATTAAGTCAGATAGTGAGATGAAAAGTCGGCAGAGTATTTCCAGATGTGAGGCGTTCAGGGTCACAGCTGCACAGCGCACATCTCGTCATCATCAGTCTAGTTTTTAATCTAAATGACTTCAGCGACAGAAAGTTGTGGACAAACTTTGAGGCTGATTTCCTTTTTTTTAAACGAACTGTATGAATCAAACGATGAAAACAAACATCAGCAGAAAACCGACGGAATGAGTTTCAGTTTGATTCTCCTGTTTTTAGTTAGTGTCCGTTCAATCAGTCATTTATTCTCATTCTGCCTCTCCCGGCTCTTTGCTCCCATAATGGACATTCATGTATTTCAACTGAGGTTTATTTAAAAAGAAGAAGAAGAAGAAGAAGAAGAAGACAGGAAACAGCTGACGTAAGCGCGTGACGTCACCAGGAAACAGAACGTAAACAACATCAGTGTAATGGCGTCGGTCCGCTCCGGTGTGTGATCGTTCTCGACGCGGACGGACGTGAAGCTTGAGCCTGTTCACTCCGTGAGTTCCTAACGGACAGATTAGCTGCGTGTGGCTAACGGGAGCTAACGGGGGCTAACGGGAGCTAACGGGAGCTAACGGCAGCTAACGGGAGCTAGCTGCCTGCGCGGTAGCGTCCACCAACATGGATGATAACAAGGTAAGAAGCTAACGGCTGCTGTGTGGTCGACCACCGCCAGTGTAACGTTAACGTTACAGTGTAACGGTATCTGTAACGAGGCACGTAATGTTAGCTAACCGTGTGACGGGGCTAACAGTAGCCTGTACAGTAACGTCAGTGTAACTACGTCATGTCTGTTCAGAGGAGAAATGAATTCACGAGTTAGCTAACATGAGCTAAACGTTAGCTAGGACGGTTAGCCTAAAGTGTTTGTTTGTTTGTTGTTGTTGACGTGACGTGTGACGCTGAGTCGGTGCAGCTCGGCTCCTGTGTGACTCCTGTGTGTGCAGGTGAACTTCCTGTGGCCACAGAGCTCACCTGCGCCATCGTTCCGAACTGTAGCTCTGCTAACTGACGCTAACTCGAAGCTAACGTGAACGTCATCGTAACGTCCAGCTGCGGTGACCGCCGTCGTTTGCGTTGTTTTGTTCCTGCGGCCCCTCCTTCATTTTCCAATGGGTGCACCTCGGAGCAGTTTTTGGGTGATGCTGGGTTGTAGGTCGGTTGTAGGTAGGTTGTAGGTTAGCTAGCTGACAGTCAGTCGGTTACGCAGAGAAGAGAGCACCTGTCGCCGGGTCACCGGTCACACACACGTTAAGCTAATGCCGCCTGATCCGGCGGCTCCCTCTGAAGTCCTTCCTCATATTTAACGTTCAGTTCCTCACACTGTTTTTAAACGCGTACATGTGACTGTGGTTCGTTGTTTCAGCAGCAGCCCAAACTGACCTCCTCCTGAAGGACCAGGCAGCGAACAGAACAGGAGAAGTGTGTGTGTGTGTGTGTGTGTGTGTGTGTGTGTGTGTGCCTCCTGTGATGAATTGTGTGTGTTCAGGAATTCACGGTCGATAAATCCCGCTGTGTTGTCAGATGGTGGCTGGTAAAGTGAAGAAACCTGGAAAACGAGGCCGTAAACCTGCGAAGATCGACCTGAAGGCCAAGCTGGAGCGAAGCCGCCAGAGTGCCAGAGAGTGTCGAGCGAGGAAGAAGCTCAGGTACCAGTACCTGGAGGAGCTGGTGTCCAGTAAGGAGCGAGCCATCTGCGCCCTGCGGGAGGAGCTGGAGATGGTGAGGACACGGGCTCAGCATGAGCTTCTCCCTCACGCCTTCCACACACTGGGACCAGATCACTGACATTCAGGATAAACTCACTGTCCTTGGAAATATATTTTCCTTAAAAATGAACTTTCTCAGCAGAATTGGTTACCATGGTGATATTCGTTGAGTTAATACGAGCCGGCTTAATTAAGCATCGGGTTCACCTGCTGACAGGCACGCTCTTTGAGAAGCGCTGCCTGGCAGGTGATTCTCGCTCAGGTTTCCCTTTAGCTTCATATTTACAAGCAGGTGTCGGTTTAAACTCGGGATGTGTTGTTTACTCGTCGTTCACATCCCTGTTTGTCTTTGTTGTTGTCTTGTTTGTCTCCTCCAGTACAAGCAGTGGTGCTCAGCCATGGATCAGGGGAAGATCCCCTCAGAGATTAAAGCTCTGCTGACCGGAGACGACCAGAAAATGCCTCAAGGCGGCAGCAGCACAAAGACGTCCAAGAACAGCAAGAACAGCATCAGCAGCAGCGGTCAGGGCTGATGTGAGGCGGCGAGCGAGGACAAACGACGACGTGAAGCTGCCGCCGTGTCCTTCGCCTCCACGCGACTCAAACTAACCTGTAGAGTTGAAGAGAGTCAGTGCATCAAGTTACAGGCTCCCCACCGTTTGATGTTTTCCACTTCCTGCTTACTCCACTATCGACACTCTGACAGTCAGAGTTCACGCACATGGCTGCACGTACGACGCTCATCTCAAACCTTTTCATTCTGCAGTTTTCGGAGCAGTTTAAGCTCCAAAATGAACGTGTCGCTCAATCAGGTCTGAGGGGTTTTCTGGTTTCTTTACAGTCAATCGGGCAGTCAAAAGTCACCAGAAATACTTTGGTTTAAAAATCATCTTTTTACACTTTTTACCACCAAAGTGACTCCTGAGGATTTCTAAATTTGACACTTCACATTACTGGTGGGAAAAAAATGATTCTTTGATATATCATGATTCGGACGTGGATGATACTGAATTGATTCAAAAATGTCCAGTAGCTGATAATCAAGATTTTAAGTAACATAAAATCTACAGAACGAAAAAGGTGGGAGATTTAAAAGCAGCGCATCGTGCGCCCGACAGATTACGGACATAAAAACGATCGAGAAGAAACTCACAGGAGCTTGTGTGCGGAGGCGCTGTGGCTTCTACAGAGGTTACAGGAAGTAAACTGGAGCCACGCTGAGATTACATCAAGACGCGTCATCTTCGTCGGCCCATGACTCATAATCGAATCAAATTGTTTGGAGCCTGCAGACCCCCCCCCTTCTCCACGAAGAGAAACAGTTTGAGAACAATAAATCCTATTGAAAGTTCTTCAAGGAACTTAAAACTTTACATGAAACATTTTCAGTTCAACACTGCCAAACATGAACAGAGCCACTGCTCTCTTCCCTGTTAAAATTGATGTTATTTTGGTCAATTTCAACCTGAATTTAGTTTTCTGTGATGAAACTCAAATTCTTTAATTCTCAGCCAGATTTTCATGACAGAGAAACTCAAACATACAAAACAGAAAATTCTGCCGGATTTTAAACGTGAGCTGAAGGAAATTCACAGAGGCTGAGAACCAAACGCCGTATGAAGGGTTCGAACGCAGCGACCAGCCTCTTGCTGTGGTGTTAACCGCTGGAACACTGTGCCACCATGCCAGGACAGTGAAAGTCTCCAAAAATATCTCCACGTCGTTTCTCATTTTGGCTTGGCGTAACGCTTTTAGTGCCTCAGTTTCCTGCTGAGACGTATGTTGGACTGAAACAACATCTCTAAACAAAACCTGATTCTGTTTATTGGGATTTTCGTGTCACATGATTGGCTGATTGACTGTAATATAGAACACACTGGTGAATAAATTCATTTCTGAACAGCCCTTGTTTTTTCCTTTTGGTCTGTTGCTGCCCTGCATGATGTATTGATCCGTGTGGAACGTAAATCATTGCTGTGGTTCCACATTGTGTTTAAATTAGACGCCTTCCTGTTGTTTATTGTTGTCGGTGAGTGTGTGGAATATATTCTCTGATGGATGAAACAGAAATGATGTGTCGGTCACTTCCCCTCCACCAGTTTTGTTTCTGACTGCGTGTGAAGCTCATCGTGTTTGTGAGCTGATGAAACTTTTTGTGCACTTTGCTGAATGTTGAGGCTTTGCAACAATACTTGTGTAAATTCTTGTTTCTCAAAGAAAATAAAAGTGTTGGGCAGATTTCCTGAGCCACTGTGTAAATCCACAAAGTGCCACTAGAGGTCACTGTGTGCACAGTTAATGTTCTGCCTGATGGGAGTTTAAATGAAAGCTGCTGCAGATCCAGACTGACTGAAGTCTCCTCGTCAGAGATGGAATGTCAGGCTGACAGACTGTGAATTTAATGCTGTTTCACAGTTTATTGATACTGCAGCAGATTGCAAAAATATGTAACTTCAACTATTTTATATGTGTTGGATCCCAGTTTGAAACTTAAAGAAACTCACAGAAAACTTAGAACATGTGAACAATAATCTTTGTGCTCACAGAGCTGGAAGTGGAGGCCAGAAAAAAATCCTGTAATAACAACAACTATGTGGATTTAAAAAAATAAAACATGCATACCACAAAAATTAAATATGTCCTAAAATAATACCTTTGTTTGTTTGTTTGTTTTGGTACATGGCACATTTCCTGGACACACTTGACTGGTCTCATAGAGCACAGAGCCTCATCGTGTTCGTCCTGAGGGTGGCGCCAGAGGACTTTTTGTGTTATTTATTTATTTTTTATAAATTGTCCTAAGTCAGGACATGTTAAGCATTCAGCAGGTTAACATTCACACTGTGATGAAAACATTAAAAGCATCAGAGAAGATTCTGACGAGCTCAAATCTGCAGCTCTTCAGCAAACTTTTACTTCAAAATCAAATCTACCAACATGGGAAAGATTGTGACACAGCAGCACCGACTCTTCAGGGTTTAATTAGTTTAGTTCAGACTGTGAGTGTAAATTTCATGTGGAACAAATACTACATTTAAATTCCTTCCTAAATCCTTGTTCGTTGCCTTTAAGCGAAGAGACCGGTTATCTCTGATAAACACAATTTGGTCATTTTTTGTTTCACTCAGAAAAGTTTTCTGTCTGTCTGAGGCGTCGAAGCAAACAACGTCACCGGATGTTTAAAATGTGAAAGTGACTTTTGCGTCTGAAAACTTGTTTCTCATCCTGTCGTGCAGCTCGACAGGCTCCATCACTGTCAGTCCACACTGAGGCTCACTTCACCTGAACAAACTGTTTGCAGCTCAACTCCCCCACACGCCCAATATGATGCGGCAGATGATGTCAGCGTTCACACTATAGCTGCTGTGCAGCAGTGAACTGGGGCCGGCTTTTGGAGGAGGAGGAGGAAGAAGAAGAAGAAGGAGGAAGAAGAAGAAGGCGGAGGAAGATGAAAAATAGGAAGACAAATGACAAAGTTGTGTGTATGTTATTCAAACGACAGATTGCCTGGATAAGCACCGACATGCTCGCTCCGCATCGACAGGGTCGTGACCTCTCCAGCTCAGACACCAAGGGAGAAGAATTATCCGGCTCTGACGCAGGCAATCACTGGCGTTGCACGTAGAGGCAGATTTCAAACTAAAAAATTCAGTTATCAAGACAAAATTCAGAGAATTTGAGTTCATCACCTAGACAACATAGAGATGTCTGTAATTTATTCTGACAAAGATTGATGGGTGACAAACTGATGTGTACAGATGCTCTGGTCCCACTGACTGCAATGGTTCACATGAAGACAGAATTCAAAATATTACCAAAAATCCTGTTTTGAGATAAAATGCTGAAATTGACCACACTATGTCTACCATGACATCAACATTTTGTCATTTATTTTCATCGAGATTAGAAATTTAGTGAGAATTTGCCGTAGCCATGGACAGTAAAGTTTCTGGTAAAACATTTGGATGCACTGTGGGCTCAATTTTTGATCATTCAGAAATCTGCGAGGATCGTTTGTGGAGGACAGTCTGAGGATGCCATGCAGCAAATCTGGTGTCGATTGGACTAAAAAATGTGGGAGGAGAAAGGTTTCATTCATTTTACAAATTTTAAGAAAAACAGAGTGATGGACTTCAGAATGTCCGCCAACTCAAAGTGTACGAACATTTCTCCACAACTGGGCCGACAATTTGGTGAAAGTTGCGAAGTGATAGTTACAGATGATTTGTTACGACAAGAGGAGGAAGAAGAAGAAGGAGAAGAAAATTGGCAAATACAAGAGGGTCCTCACAGAGCGGCCCGCCCGGCCCCTAACGATGTTACCGATGTTAGCTTCTATCACATCCATTACTGCAGAAAATCTGATGCGTATACGACGGGTAACTGCTGATGCACAGACAATGGTGAGCTAACTAACAAGCTGACGTGATCAGAACATGAAATCTGAAAACAATCCATCAAAACACAGCACAGAAAGAAATTATGACTCAAATCTGAAGTATAAAAAGGACTAGCCGTTCACAGCTGCTGGGAACCTCCAACATGGCTGCCAGAGGTGTGTTACATCAGAAAAAGCCCTTTACACAAACTGAGCACACCTGTTAGCTTTAGCAGGGTTAGCATGTTGTACCTGGCTCACCTGTTTATGTTGACATTGTGCTATTGAAGGATCAAACTAGTTAATTCTGGCATGTTTGCAGTTTTAAAATGTCTCAGACAAAGGTATTGGGAGGGTTGGCGTTAGTGGGCCAGGCCACCTTCTTCTCTTTTGCTTCTCGGTCAAACGTATCGTAAACCGAGTCTTTGGCGACCGTCTTAGCTTGCACTGGGATGTCCACCACCCCAACATAGTTCTTTTTGGCCATCCGAGAGCTTGCAGTGATTGTGTACGCGTTACTGCGGTAACATTTCATGGATGACATGCAGAAGGTCTCCCTCATGCCCCTTCTGAAGTTTGCATTGTACACAGAGTACAAGGTTGGCTTGGACGCGGTGGAACTGAAGGAGATCCAGGCGATGGCCGTAAAGAACAGCAGCCCCTGTCGACTGGGTCCGTCAGACTCCCTCGGGTGCCACAGCTGAGCGATGAAGAAGGGCGTCCAGGTGAGGAAGAAAACTGAATTAAGCATGAGGAACATCTTGATGGTCTTGACTTTAGTCCGTGGGACGATGTTCATCGTCCTGCGTACTGTGTGGCCATCGGCACTGATCCTCCAGATGTAGCGGACCACCCGCTGGTAGAACGACAAAATCAGCGCCACTGGGACCAAAAAACCCAACAAGAGGTGAACCGCAGCATAGACTATGCTGCCCCAGCTGTCCGGAAGGAAAAAGTCACAGTGACTGCTGCCTGCAGATGTGGAGCCATAGAAGAAGAGGCAGGGTGACACGAAGGCTGCATCAAACAGCCATGAGGCCAGGATCATCTTCTTGGCTTTCTCTCTGGACACCTTGAAGCTGAGCGGGTAGACGATTGTATAAAAGCGGTCCACAGAGATGGAGAGCAGGACATAGACCTGCACACCTGGGCACAGGTGCTGCAGGTAGCGGACAGCCTTGCAGGCGGCAGCAGTCAGCGGCCATCGTCCTGCGGCAACCTGCAGGAGGATGAAGGGGGCGCAGCCGAGGCTCATGAGCAGGTCTGCACAGGCCATAGACACCACAAAGTAGTTGGTGGTGGACTGAGTCCGTCGGCTCCGGTGGATGACCAGGCAGACGAGGGCATTTCCCAGGATGGAGACCAGCCACAGAACCCCGAACACCAAGCCCAGGACGGCCACCTCACCTGAGGTCAGCTCATAGGAGACGGAGGTGCGGTTGGGCTGACCGCTGGACGGGTCCTCGAGGCTGCAGAGGGGGGTCGTGAGTGAGGTTGCCAGGACAGTCGAGTTCTCCCTCTCAGAGTGGTTAAATGACATCTGATGCGTGAATGATGGAGAGTAAAGGGAGGGATCGACACCGACTGTGTTTGACGACTGGGCATACACCATCACTACTGAGAGGCACCGGAGAGGAGCTGTGGACACAAACAGACGTGTTCATCGTTAGTTCAGCTCATGACGCAACAATTACTAGCAGACTTTCACAACAACGTATCTGCACAGGCATGATGGCACCAAACCTGGCAACCTCGCTGTTACGCCGAGCAGCACGCAGTCGCTGCACGCAGTCGCTGCATGCAGCTGCCGGTGAAGAGACAGCTTGAGTGGACTCTCGGACGGTTGGTTTGTTTTTTTTGTCTGTGTCAGTCTGTGTTTTTCTCCCGTCTTGTCCTCCTCTCCTGTAAGTCGGCTGGTTTGGCTGGTTGGTAGATAGCTGAGTGAGTAACTGGTCTGCCTATTGATTGATCAGTTTGGATGGTAAATCGGTTGGTATAAAGCTGATATTCTGCAGAGCTAAGCTGAGGATGTTTTTCCTTTAGCTCTAATGAAGGTTTGTTCAGGACTGAATTTGGGTCGTTTGTATCGTAGTATGCTTACTTTGGAGGGTTCTGTTGGTTTCTCTTCCTGTGAAAGCTTTGAAATGTCTGTAGATCTGGTTAAGCGCTTTACAAATAAAGATTGATTGATTGATTGATTGACTGACTGACTGATAGAAAACCAACATGGCTGACAGACACAACGACACACAAAGGAAAGAGAGGACGACTTACAGAAGGAGACGTCCAATAAAGACATAGTTCCACTTCAGAAATCTCATGCGGGGAAATGTAAATAAACTGAAGTGTTTACATTTGCATCATCTAATGGAAACAATCAGAGTACCTTCCAAAATATCAAATACTGTTTCAGTTTTGTTGCTGTCAACACTGTGATTTTGTACCTTTGAGCATCACACCTGCCTTTTATAAACATAACCAGCGCTAACGTCTCAGGCCCCTCGGCAGCTGCTGCCTGATTTCATTAGTCGTTCACAGGGATCCACAGAGACGCTGCCGTCCTCTGAGGTCGCCCATTAAGGCCGTGAAGACGCCACGAGGGAGACGTTTCCCCTTAGCAACCGCATCCATCCTGACCCATGATGAGCGGGTGAACCAACACAAACACAAACAACCTTCAAACTCTTGAATCACAAAGCACACGAATCGTTTCATGAGATCCACTCACAGGTCAGAGACAAAAACAGGGTAAATGACAGTAGGCTCCGCCCCCAATGAAACACAAGAAGGCTGAAACACGTTTTGTCACTCAAACAATCTGGAACATCTCCGATTCTGTTCAAAGTGACATGAAGCCAAATCACATCAACTAAAATCTGACTCGCAGACACGCCGTCGGTTTGCAGTCGTCATAAAACCTGCAAAGTAACTAAAACTGTCAGAAAGTTGTAGTGCAGTAAAAAGTACAAGTTTTCACTCTGGGTTGTAGTAAAGTAAAAGTACTGTAGTATATTCATCGTTTTTCAGTCCATTATTTAAATTATAGACTGTT
>JAQLOL010000015.1:22045604-22068896 GCA_029783665.1 Naso thynnoides | reverse complement strand
AGTTGTCCTTCAGCTTATTAAAACATTACAGATGAACTGAGGTCTCATTCATAGTCAATATCTCTCTAGATGAGTGAGGGACTCCAGTCTTCTACCTCTTCTACCGTTGGATGCATCTGTAGAGCAGAGTCCTGAAACAAAACAGGATCAGATGTGAAAAAAATTGCCCATTGATGTGAAAAAATATAATCTGACTTAGATATAACGATGTGCCCTGCTGCAAAAACACAAACACATGGACAGAGTGGGTTTGGTTCGCCCTGCGTGTTCGCGCCGTGCTCTAGTCCAGCCTCAGGAAGCGCCGAGCAGCACCTCCCGTTTCCACACAAGAGCGCACCACTCTGCTGTAGCATCAGCCCTGGAGATACTCGCCGGTTTAAAGCTCAGCTGCGAACACAGGCGTCTTCCACAAGTAGAGTCTCACTGGAGCAAACCGAGTCAACATGTTCTGCAACTCCTTCCTTACCGCTTGATTTTCCCGCAAGGTGTTTGTGTTTGGTTGAAGTTTCCGCGTCATTTGCAGGGACCGCGTCGGTGTGTGGAAACATGAGGGTAACTGTGGGTTCCCGTGGATGATGATGTCCCACAATGAACGCAGGTTGGTTGTTTATGTTTTCTGCTCAAGCCATAGAGTTCAATAACAAACTTTAAATGTTTTTCAAAGGGTTAGGGTTAGGGTTAGACGGTTAAACGAAAAGGTGTGCGTGTGTCAGTGTGTGGTTATGTGCGAGTGTTGCGGTTATGTATGAATAATGCAGTCGTATATTCTCAAATTGATATCAAACGCAACTTGATGCACTCTTCTCTATTGCTTGCAATTAATTACAACATAGGACTTGGTGAAATTTAATATTGTCAGATTTATGAAATATTGCCCACAACTATTTTTCGATCAAAACAAAGCAAGTGGGTTTAAATCATTTAAAGAAATTTTGTGTGACGAATAAATAGCAATGGATAACTTTTACTAGAAAAGTCTACACTTGGAACATGCTCTGTGCCAGGATTATAGGGTTAGATTATAGGATTATAATCCACAATTGTGAAAGTAGACAAAGCCATCGTTCTATACAGATTGTCACCTGTTTTGCAAGTGCAGTGCCCTCTGAATGTATGCACCAAGAGAAGTTGAACAGGGCTCTCTTGAGTGTGATTTCTGTACATCTGTCAAAGGAAATCTTTAAAATAAAACTTGTTCTGCAGTCTTGTCATCTTTAGTCAGCTTGTTAAAACTTGGTTTGTGACACTTCACGATGAGGACACAGGCTGAAATCATATCCTGTGAGTTTGGCACAGCCAAGGTCCCAGTGTCTATCTCTTCCTTTGTTTTTCAAACATTTGTTGTAATTGAATTCTTGTTGCATAATTCATATCCTGTTGTTTGCAGTTGGGTGCTTTGTCAGACTGGGACCCTTGTTTTCTCTCCTAGCTTTATTGTTCTTTGACGTACTCAAAGGACCTTTTCAGCAAAAAAAAAAAAAAAAAGTGTGTGTTTGTGTTTGTACGGTGTGTGTTTGTGTTTGTACGGTGTGTGTTTGAGTTTGTACGGTGTGTGTTTGTGTTTGTAGGGTGTGTGTTTGTGTTTGTACGGTGTGTGTTTGTGTTTGTGTTTGTAGGGTGTGTGTTTGTGTTTGTGTTTGTGTTTGTACGGTGTGTGTTTTTGTTTGTATGGTGTGTGTTTGTGTTTGTACGGTGTGTGTTTGTGTTTGAGTGTGTACGGTGTGTGTTTGTGTTTGTACGGTGTGTGTTTGTGTTTGTGTTTGTGTTTGTACGGTGTGTGTTTGTGTTTGTACGGTGTGTGTTTGTGTTTGTACGGTGTGTGTTTGTGTTTGTGTTTGTACGGTGTGTGTTTGTGTTTGTGTTTGTACGGTGTGTGTTTGTGTGTGAGCTCACGTCTCTCTGCTTTGTCCTTCTTGAACTGTTGGTAAATGGCCGTGATGGCGTCCAGCAGCACTTTGATTTTCTCCACACTGCAGAGACAAGCACACACTCACTTAATACACATATAATTCACTTTCTCACACGCACACGCACACGCACACGCACACGCACACGCAGCCTTACTTCCTGTCCTCGGGGTGTGTCCCCACTTGTTGTGTCCAGCCATCGGTCAGAAGGCCTCCTGGGAGGAATTTACTCTTGATGTCTTGTGCTGTTCGTTCAATGGGCTCCAAAGAGCTGGAGATCTGCGTACACACACACACAGTCACACACACACACACACACACACAAGAACGTAATGTTAGCAGTCCCCGATAAACACCCAGAAACACACACAGTGATCACACATTAATGCCTTAAAAATCGTCCTCGACGTCACAGAGAGGAAGAGGCGAGCGCTAACTCTGAGAATCTTCTTGTGCATGTCGGAGATCTCGTCGTACTCTGATGACAACATGTTGGCCTGCATCAGCACCTCAAACCTGCACGATGGGAGACACGCCCTCATGTTATCTGACACGTGTGACAGTCAGCTGTATTTGAGATAAAAACATCAGTGAGGTCGCTCACAGCTGCTCCGTCCTCTCCAGGATCTGAGTGCAGTAGTTACACAGATGGAAAACTTCGGACTTCTTGTGCAGAATCTCGCTGTAGTCCTCCTTCATGAGCTCACTGATTGGACGAAAATACAACAAGAGGCGATTTATTCTGTGTGACGTCCTGCAGAGAAACTGCCTGAAAGATGTTTCTCTCTGCAAAGTTCAGACAATCTTTGACCCCATTTCCTATTTTCAGCAAAAAGAATCATTACATTTAGCTTCATGTTTTTTTCTAAATCCTGTTTTTTTTCACGAGCTGAGGATTCGTTCCATATGGTGAATGAAACAGGTTTGTTTTTCCAAATATTGTGATCTAAATGAGGACAGCAGCAAACAGGAAGTGAGCTAAATCTAAACAAACAGCTACGAAAAATCAAGTCGAGCAGCAGAGATCAAAGCAGACGATCTCACATTCAAACACTCACATTAAACCTCGAACTCCTTTTCGCACCAGTTCCTGATAAACCAGCAGAGACTCGGAAGTTTTCCACAAATGTCCAACGTCACCCGCAAAAGTCTGAATGACAACAACAACAACAACACAACAACAGGACAGTCAGTGAGCGCATTCACACACGAATGAAGAAAACAAACTGCACAGGCGAGTTTGTGTTCATTTGGATCGGTGAACTACTCGTTGACGACATGAATCCATCAGGAGAACAGATGGACTCTTCGCCGTCTGCCTTTTGGTCATACCTTTGCGTAGCTGGCGTCCAGATCGAGGTCGTAGCGAGGCTGAACTTTCGGAGGACTGGCTGTGAAAACAAAACCAGCAGAAATGAGCATCATTCTTTTTCAAACCTTCAAGCGTCCTGAAATTCCTTTTAACACCAACAGAACTGTCGACTGAGCCTGGTGCTGTCTGAATGAGATGAAAATCAGGCGTGAGCAGAACAAAATCACGCACGGTCTTCAAAGATGAGTCCCACGGTGGCGACGGACTCGCGGCTGACGAGCATGATGGGATTGTCTCTGCAGGTTTTGGGGAAGGTCTTGGCCTGGCGGTTAGGGTCCAAGACGAGGCGGCGGCCCTCGTACAGAAGCTCCTGGTTGTGCAGCGGGATGCTGCTCCTGCGGGACAGCAGCTCCTGGAACAGCGCCGCCCTGTGGACACCAGAAGAACAGCAGCTTTCAGATACACACTGAACATCGGTACATTCAAAGAGGATAAAACGAGTCCAAACCAAGTGCAGGTCTGATTCAGACTGAGCCTGTCTTTGGCCCAGTGCATGCTGGGACTGACTTCACCTCCTCATTAGAATAAACTGGTCCACGAAACCAGAGTGAAGTCGTGTGATCGACCTGCAGTTGCCTGTCCAGTGAACACGTCAGACACTGACACTGAAACTGTTCCATGAACGTCACGTGAGCAGACACGTTTTGAAGCAGAGGGGCTTAACCGAATATTGTTCCTCCGGCTGAGCAGAAGGAAATGACCTTAAATGCACAGGAAAGAGACGCCTTGTTTGTGCTCTCACGTGTTGTATTCGTGGATGTAGACGTGGTGCAGCGTGGCCTGCTGCAGGCTGAACACGTAGACCACAGTGCGGTGCAGGATGTCGTTGGTCTCGGCGAAGAACTGATCGAAGCCCCAACACTTCTCCTGATCTGCCTCCAGGATGTTGGCGAGGACGGGGGTCAGGAGGCTCTGAAGACCCCTGAAACACGAGAGCACGTGTGAGAGAAACCAACAAAAATATGATCCATGAACATCCACCAGACGGGCTCACCTCACCCCCTGTTCTTCTGTTTGAGCAAAGGTTTAAATTTTAAAGAACTAGAACTGAAATCGGACTTTTCAGCAGCGGCAGCACGTGCCGACACAGACGCGTCTTACTTGGACAGACTGCAGGACACCGGCATCTCCGTGCTCCACTCGATCTTCCCGTTCTCACACTTCTGATGGCCAGAGATCGTCCCAGACGGTTTCTCTGTGATGATTTTGTACCTGCGCCACACAAACAGCTCGGTCAGTTTCCTGTTTCCATGCTGAATTTTCTCCTCGAGGTTAACGTCTCGCTCTTACATGACTTCTTTGTTCCTGCGCGGCCCCTCAAACGGCCTGAATGGGAGGCTGCCGGTGGCGGCGTGATAAAACGTGACCCCGATGCTCCACAGATCCACCGTGGCTCCATATTTTTTCTGATGGTCTTTTCTCAGCACGGCTCGCTCGTACATGTCAGGGTGCTGCACAGGAAACACACAAACAAGAGGTCAACAAACACGTCAACAGGAAGTTTAAGACCTTTAGACTGTGAGGGACGTTTGTACTGTTTCCTGACATTTTACAGGCAGAGATTAAAATAGTTTGTGTTTATGCTAACGCCACGTTTTTAACCGTACTTTGCTAAACTGTTTTATTGCAGTTTAAACTGGCAGTTCGTTACTTTACGAGCAAAACATCTGATTTTTTGATCCTGATGTTGTAAATTTAGATGCAACAGGGTTCTCTGTGCATCGTCCAGCAAGAGAGAAACACTGTCGCTGCATCAGGTGCCTTCAGCAGAAGCACAGCAGTAAATTTAGACTTTCGACAGTTATTAAGAAATTATGAGTTAACTCCCAAATGTACAGATGAATCTCTCACTACTGAATCCTTCAGTGGACACACAGCGAGGCATCTTAGGACGTGTTGGTGCACTGATGATAAGTGACACTGATGACACCAGGGATGTCATTCCTCACCAGGTGTGTGTGTGTGTGTGTGTGTGTGTGTAAGACTTTTCTCACCAGGTATTCCTCTGTGCCATACAGAGACACAAACTGCTCGTCGTCCTCGAGTTCTCTCGCTGCTCCAAAGTCTGTCAGCTTGTAGACGGAGCGTCCGTCCTCTCCGATCACACGCATGATGTTTCCTGGTTTGATGTCGCGGTGAACAATGCCGTACTCTCTCAGGTGATTCATACCTGCCACTGAACACACAACAGCCAATCAGAGAACACCTCAGTCAGGTGAGTGTTTCAAAGGTCTTTAAAGGTCCTAAATGTTTCACTGACAGCAGCTTAGTGATGACAGAATTTTTTTTGTGGACTCGCTGGATTAAAACTGGAAATACGATTTAACGTCAAACACTCGAACATGAAGCGAGCTTCAGGTGATCAAACTGTCGCTCACCCACATCGTGCAGAACTATGAGGAACTCGTCCTCAGGAAGTCCATAAGCGTTGGAAGACTCCTCCAGAACGGTGTAGAGACTTCCACAAGGACAGTACTCCATCACCAGCACCTTGTGCCGGGTGTTGGACTGAAAACAGGAGACATCAGAAACATGTTTACATCATCAGCGTGACCTCCCCATCCACATGATCATGATCTTCAGTGACCCACCTCTTCCTCCACAGCGAAGAGTTTGACGATGTTCTTGTGGTTGAGTTTCTTCAGAACCTCAAACTCCCTCATCTGAACATCCAGCGGCCTCAGAAAACTCAGGTTGTTGAACACTTTGACCGCATACAGGTCGCCAGTTTTCTACAAATGAATTCAAACACATGCAGTCTGACACACTTGACACTGGAAGTTTATGGAGCTTGACTGCAAGATTTTGGTCAGAAAATTTGTCTTCATGAGAAAAATGATGTAATATCTAATTGACATGACAGAAACGTTAACACGTGATATTTTTTACAGGTTTCCTGACGATTTGTGGAAATGCAAACCTGTAAAGGACGTGGAAACTCATAAAACAGATCTTTGTGCTTTTACAGACGTACCACACCCACAGACTTTTCCTGATTAGCAAACCGAGCAGACTGAGGCCTCGGCATTTCATCACACACAGGATCCCAAATTCAAACAGTGGATCAGGTTCAGACGGATCCCCAGACTTTATAAATTCAGGTTTAAAGTTTTGGAAATTCCCCCTCTGTGCCGCCTCCAGCCTGAAGGCTTTTCTGGATCGACTATAGACACAAACTGGGACGTCTGATGTGTGAGAGGAGGAGAACAAACTCCACTGAGCCGCAAACCTTTGAAATGGAATCTGAGTTTCGGACGTGAATAGAGAAAGATGTTCGTTTACACAGAAACGTGTTTCCTTCATATGAAAACAGGATCTCTGCAGTTCTCTGACCGAGTCTCTCCAGGTTTGGTTTTTTTTATTTTTGCCTTAATTCCACATTTATCTCAAATCTTTCATCAGGAGGCTCCTGTCACACTACTGAGACACTGGAGTGCAGAATGTTAGCATGCTAACATGCTAATTATCTTGATTAGCATCTCAGAGTGGCGCCACATGACTCCTCACGTCACACCCCAACTTTCTTCACACGAGCACAACGTTCGACCGTAGAGTCAGACACGTTTTCCTAAAAAACAAAATACAGACTTATACAAAATGAATCTGGCTCTATCATCACTTCTGGGCCTCGACACGTGTGGTGGGGAGTGTGTGTGCGTGTGCGTGTGTGTGTGTGTGTGTGGGGGGGGGGCAGCATTAATACTAAGCTAAACTGAGCCCACGTCTGTAGAAGCAGAGAGAGTACTCTCAGTTTGTGGTCAGCTCGTGACAAAGCTGAAACAGGACGAGCGACTGCGACCATGATGACATTTCGTTGTCCTGTTGGATTTATCGATGTGGTAGCTGGTAGCTGGTAGCTGGTAGCTGGTAGCTGGTAGCTGGTAGCTGGTAGCTGGTAGCAGCCTTAATGCAGTATTAAAGTTGACTTTTGTCTGGATTTCCTGGGAGCTGGGCTCTTTGGGAACTTTGGGCGACCCTAGCATGTAGGCGCCAAACACAGGCGGTTAGCTTGTGCTAGCTTGATCATTACTGACTTCTCCATGAAAACAAATGAAATATTCCCACGCTGCTCTCTGTGCAGGTACAACGGTTCAAATGTTGCGTTTACAAGCTGCAGCCAACAGATGCTGCCGACTCTGCCACTGATGACCTTTGCTCTTTTTAATCTCTATGCTGACGAGCCACGGCATTCAGTTCCACTCCTACGCTGATGATTCCAGCAGCCAAACGCCCAGACGACATACGTAACTGGATGACTGCCAACCCCCTTCAAAAAAAACAGCAGCAGACTGAGGCCGTTCTCATCGGGACCCCCCAGCAAACAAAAAAGGCGGGCATCGCTCACATCACCGTCTGTGGCCGCTCCAGCCCCCTCTCCTCACGGGGCCCCAGCTGTGGAATCAGCTCCCGGGGCCACTGAGGGCCTCGGACTCTAATCTTAAACTGCTGTCTTGAGCCTTTTGTCCCCGGGGACAGGCCCGACCCTCTGGGGAATCGTCCGTCCCCTCCTTTTATAAATGGACTATTTTAAACTGCGGTCTTTTTCAGTGCTCGACTGATTCCCCCCCCCCGTCATGCATCCTGTGAAGCACCTGCAGATGTCCTTCCATGTTAAAGTGTGCCATAGAAATTAAATGTATTATTAGTATTAAATATATTTACTGTATGATGTTATCGTCTGCCGTTTTACTTTGACCTCATGACCTCCTGAAATGTAAGTTTGTTCAGATTTCTGTGACTGACATAACTCTGCTGTGATTGGCTCTGACCCGTCCAGGCTCACCTGAGCAGCCTGAGCTCAGGTGAGCCTGGTGCTGTCTCGTACCTTGTGTCTGCCGCGGTAAACATTGGCCGTTGCTCCCTGACCCAGCAGGTCTGAGATCAGCCACAGGTAGTTGGTGGTGCTCTGCATCCTGACGGCTGCACGTGATCCTGAAACCATGGAAACACTTTGAACAATAACACAGACACTGATCGACTTCATTGATCGGTCGGGGCTGGGGTCAATTAGAGGTGGGGATGTCAGGGTCACTCACGGTATGTGACGCAGGACACGAGGCCCAATCAGAATGCAGCGATTCTAATCAACGTTGTGGCGATTTCTCACAGAGGAAAACTGAACGCAGACGTTACAAACACCAACACGGCGGCTTCGTGTGTCTCGCTGATGAAAGCTGAAGTGGGTCGAGACTTCAACGTGTCTGCTGCCTCTCTTCACTTTAACCTCTTTTCACCGCCGCCCACCATCATCCCGCTGCCAGCTCCTCAGCCAATCCGCTTCCTTTCTGTCTTTGACCTACAGTCACGTGACACGAGTCGGGACGAGACTTCCCGTTTGTTGACTCTGTTGGTTTATTAACTTCTCATTTCAGCTCTAACACAGGAAGTGCTGCTAACCACTTCCTCCTCTCTGATGCTGCGTCATATACATCAAAGTGACGTCACGGTCCGGTCCGTCCTAAACTCCACATACACAAAAATTCCACTAACTTATGTGCACACATATAAAAAGACATAAACTTGTTTTCGTGTATTTTATATTTACTCCCATGGTTGAAGTAACAAAGCTTTCAGTGCTTTTTAATTTAGTGTTTTTACTTTTTAATGTAATTTTATAACAATATTTTATTTTTTATTTCTGAGTATTTTGCGAACGTTTGTGCGTCGGTATGCAATAATGATGCGGCAAAAGAAAGAACGAACACAGAATTTTAAAAATCAGAAGAAGAAAAAAAGACACAGACGTTCATATGTTTTCTCCGCCTGCCCGTCGTTCACTACGTCACCGCGTAACCGTGACGTTGCGGCGTGTCGGTGGGAAATTCCCGTTTCAGGCCTCGAACACCCAAACCCTGCAGCGGTAACGTTAACTCACCGCGACGTGACGGTGACGCGGCAGATTTTTGAAACGGTTTAACGCGTCTCCCGGTCCACAGCCAAACGTCTGAATAAATGACGTCAGTGCAGCGCAGCTTTAATAACGAGCAATAACGTCAGCAGCTCACGGTGACGTCAGCTCACACACGAGAAAAAACGGCGGCGTTGCTGACTTTTCCGTTCGTGTCAGCCAACGTGTCGGTGTCGGAGCCGCTGCCCGTTTTGTTTCTCTTTCTGTCGGCGGACATGAACCGTCACAGAAGTCGGAACTGAACGCGACGATTTAAACCTTCGCCGTGCGAAGCAGCCACGCGCTTAAACTGCGTCAGAGCCGTGGCTCCGGTAACTAACGCGTCGCTCGACTTAACGGCGGGACGTAAAAGGGCCGCGGAGCTTCTTTCGCACATCAAATCTGTCGCATTTATTTTGTTTATTTCCTCACCCTCTTTTCTGCGGCCGAGTCCTTCTTCCGCTGTTCCCTGGTCATGTGACGGGAGCGGTCCAGTCACGCACAGACTGAGGAAAAGGGGGCGTGTTTTAGAGTTACCGTAATACTCAAAGTAGCAGCTACAGATGAATATTGTGCGGCTCTCGATAAGAATGAGGAGATCATTCACAGTCCAATAAAGATTCTGTGTTCTTTTCCTGCACCTCCTTCCCGCAGCCACATCATTTGTCGGTGGAGAAACAGTTTGTAGAACCGAAGCAAGAAAAACTAAATTGTTGTGCCCATTTATGGCCGTAAATCGCTTAATACAGCAACAACTCCGGACATTTTCAGGAAATGAAACCAACACGAACTGGCTGAAGGCCGCTTGCAGAGCACATCACTGAGACCACCAACCAGGCCCGATGAAGGTTCTACATTGAAACGATAAAACTCTCAATTTAATTTAATTTATTTAAAAAAAATCTACATTCAAAAAAGAGAGCGTGGACAGATGGTAGCGTGTCGCTTCCTTTTCTAAATGTGATTAATTTATGTTCTATGCATGTTTCCTACAATACACCGGATAAAACATTAGAACATGGCACGATAACAGTGATTATTATGTCATTTAAACACTAAAATATTAAAGAACAGTTACTGATTTCTTGTGATTTAAATGACAGGAGACAAATTAGACATATAATTCAGATTTTTTGCCCTGTGGGGGAAATGACCTTTTTTTAAAATGTAAAATTACATTTACATGTAGGAACTGACTTTGTACTTCTGAGATTTGCATGAATTAGTAACCTTTATGTGACACTGCCATCACATTAGGAGGAAGATATTTATTGTTGTACGACTGTTACTGGTTGAAATCTTTTCCCTGGTTGTGGTTCAGGATGTAACAGATGTTTCAGTCTTAGTGTGTCGGGTTAAACACATTTTCTGTCCCCATTGAAGTCAGCACACAGACACGTGTTTTAAAAGTTCACTCACTTTATATTTAACAAAAAGAAAAAAAAAATCAGCATTTCATGAGTTACAACAGCTTATGGTGGCAGCTGGATGGGCTGTACAGGTCCATCTGATACTCTGGTTTACAGGTAAAGCAGTCATCGTATAAAAACAGAGTTAGTGGAAATTAAACGAACAGGACGAACCAAATGTTGGTCATCTCCACAAACGTCCTCATAAAGCACCATGAGAGCAAAACGGGTGAAGGACAACATTTCAAAAAACGACGACACAAACTTGTTTTCCTGTCGAACCTCCGAGAAAACCTGGAGACAAAAGTGCTTTTTTCCAAAGTTGACCTTTTCAATCTTTCATGTCTCGACTTCCTTTGACCCTTTTCAACCACGTTCATCACGATCTGTACAAAATGTCCACTTTCAAGCCGGAGCGCCGCCTGAACTCAGAGAGGAACCAAACGTCGTTGTAATGACACACCGAGGCGTCTCATTCACATTTTCGAGTTTGATTTTGTCTCTTTCTGTCTGCCAAGTCTTAAAGGGCTCAGGAGGAAAACCATTCTCTCAGTGCACAAGCTCAGGTGTCCACTCCAAACCATTTGTACCGCTTGACTTTTATTGTAGCACCGAGGTCAAAGAGCAAACGTTCTGCATTAAATGTCGATTCGACAGTCGTTGTCTTTCACCGTTTGTAGAAAATCGTCTTCAGGTTTTCAAGTCAAAAATTGAAAAACACGTGTGCGCCAAAACTCAGGTGTTGTATCAGGATAACTAACAAAAGATTTAAATCAGAACTCGGCGCTACAAGAAAAAGTATTCAGTGTTCTTTTTGTGTTCTCTCTTTTCTCATTGTCAAACTCAGATTATTACCCTTTGATTGTTCAAATCAAATCTTCAGATGACTTCGTTTATTCCCTCTAATGGATCATTTATCACTGGATTCCAGGCGACCTTTAAGATGGAAAGCTTTGATCAGAAACCAACGGATCTGGTCTTAAACACATTTTGGTCGTCCTGACGTCCCGTACATCAGTGTTGAAGGATAACCGAATCTGAACTGAGTCACTCAACAGGTGACGCTCAAAGAAGAGAGAACACAAAAGGAATCATCACTTTAGACAAACAAACAAACAAACAAACAAAAAACTGTACAAACTCTTTAAATGAACTGAGGGCAGAAAATCAGCACAGTGAGGGAATGATTTCCCCGTGAAGCTTCCCGACACCGAGCAGACTTCCAAAAGTCAGAAATCTTCTCTTCAACAAGTCAGTCATCTTTTTTGGACTCTTCTAAACTCACAACTCAAACGGCCACCGTACACAACTTTGCTCCAGCTGCACAACTACCAAGTTTTGTACCAGAAATCATCTATAAAAATAAAAGTCCTGTAAAGTGCAGTTAGAGAATGAGAACGTCTCCCAAAGATGTTTCAGGTTTGATGCGCTTGTGTGCAGGTGAGAAACACACCTGGACGTGTAGGTAAGTATTTGTACCACAGGCAGCTCAGCTGACTGACAGATGTGGACAGATGCTGAGGATGTATGGAGGCAGCAGGAAGCCAAAAATACAGATTCATGCACTGGTCCAAGACTCACTGGACTTTTGACGTTGTTCCTGATTTTTGGTGGTTTGAGTTTCTGTTTGATTACATTAGTTTTAAGTTCCATGTTGCACAGTTTAAAATCTTTTTCTACTAAATGATCAAATTTTCTTGAAATAATTTCTCCTTCACTCCCTGACAAACTTTTCTCTGAAGGCCCCTGAAGGCTTTTGGGATAAGTTTTTAGATTCTGTGCACATTAAAGAATTTGTGCAGATCTATTTGCCCAAATATTTGAAGTCTTATTACAAAATAAAGACATAAACATGTGAGCAAACAACCACAAATTCTATTCAAAGTTTTTCTTTCTCGTATTTGCACACACCACCAAGCTGACGGCACAAAATACCAAAAACATCTTTCTGAACTTTGTTGGCTCAACATAACTCTGTTTGTATTTGTAAATCATTTTACCAATAAACAAAACAAACAAACAAAATCTGCCTGCGTTGTCTCTCCTGAAACAAACGGAATAAAATCCCACAGACTGGATCTCAGGACCGAGTGCTGACATGAATACTGTTACTGACCAAAATGTGTCCACAGCATCGAATCTCTCAAGTTTTAGCCGATAGTTTCAAATGGAATCGAGAATTCTTTATGAGAATTCTTTTGGGATTTTTTTAACTGAGCATCATCACTGACATTTGGAGTTTATCACTATGCTGAGAATAATGACTTCACATCCCCAAATCCATTCTGTAAAACTTGAGGAGAAATTTGGCTCGTCTCTTCAACAAACCTGTTTGTTTCGAGAGAATTGTTTCAAAATCATTTTCAGAAATGTGGGAAACTTTGCTGAAAACAAATGTTCTTCTCCTGTCTTTTAATTAAACGTGTCTCCAAAGAGCAGAATGCCTCATTCAGATGATTTTTACCCATTCGGTGTTTAAGAAAGACTGAAGCCAACAGATACATTTACACAAATAAAACCGACGCAATGCAGCGTTAAGATTGTCAAATTCATGCTGGTGTTATTTTTCTCTTCAGAGGCTTAAACGGAGCGTTTGACGACGGTTCGACGATGCAACAAGTTATCTTGAAGATATGTCTCTGGTCACGAGCAGCACAAAGACAAGAACAGAGATAAAAAAATGGAAAAAATCAGAGTGATGATGAGCGTCAAGGCAACAGAAAGATGCAGCCTCGTGTCTCTCCTCTGGTACCAGCTCCTCTGCCTCCACACGGCTTCACACTGATCATTTTGGCACAACAGTCCTTCAAACATGAGCGTGACTTCACACCAACAGACACTGAAAACCTGGATATGTTCTTCAATTTCACTGATCTGAGATTGTCGCCGTACGTTTGGAGTGATATTCTGTAGAAAAATATAATGAGGCAATATAAAAAAAGACGGAATGAAAAGTACTGCAAGAATTCAATGGATAGATTTACATGATTTTCTATATAGCTTATAAATACGTTATCTACACAATATGTGGTACAAAAATACTATATAGCATTTAGTGGGCACTGGATTTCCTCTGTGTTTTTTTCCTCAAAGTCACAACAACATCAAAAATAAAGAAGGATATGAAGACGTGGAACTGGTCAGGCACAAGATCGTGTTCTTTGTGGGACACGCTGCTTCCTCCACATGCGAGAACAGGGTTAAAGAGCGAACAGTCAGATGAAGAGCGAGGAGGAGGAGCGCGACGTGAGCGTGTTGCTGCGCAGCTTTGCGTGGATTCACGTACAAACACAGAACGACTCCATGACGACACAAAACACAAGCGTACGTTTTGGTTTCAATCCTGCCTGAACATCATCGTGATCGGATGGATGTGAGCCATCGAGCCCATCGATAACATTTAGTTAACAATGTTTTAGTGTTTTGTACGGAGGCCCAGAGGGGACAGGAGAAATCAATCTAGAGTCTGCAGGTTTGTTTCTGAAGTGTGACGTGTACTGCGGTGTGTAGTATGTGTCAGCACAAAGTGGTTTCTAGCAAGAGAACAAACAAACAAACAAACAAACAAACAAAAAACAGAAGCGACCGATTGTCTTCCAGAAGCGTTTGACTTGTGTCCCTTCAGGGCCTCTGTAGCGCCTCGTCAGTCACATGGCTCCCGCTTGGACTGACGGGTGATCAATATGTGCCTCGTCACGTTATTGCTTCTGCTTTTTCACGATCACGTGACTCACATCCACCACAGACACGAGCCCACGAACCGCTTCATCAACGAGGAGGTAAATTCAAACCAAAGAGCCGCTGCCGCGTCTCCGCCGCTGCCGCGTCTCCAGCCGCTGCCGCCTCTCCAGCCGCTCCGTCCGGTCTACGTGGGAACTACAGACAAGATGGCCGCCGAGCCGCGTCCTGGAGCTGCTGATGTTTGGGGGTTTTTGGCATCAAAAAGTGAAAACGTCCCGCTGTCCAGCTTTCATCGTGTGCTTCTTGTCCTTCAGCCTCTTTTTCTCCTGGTTTAAGGCAACTTATATTTGTGATGATTTTAATAAAACCTTTTCTTAAAAAATGTACAAATTTCTTAATACAAACCTCTATGGCATTATCAGTAAACACTGTATAGAAAATATATAAATATGCTTTTTTCTCTTTTTCAATGTACAAATGTTCGGCAGCTCCCGTTTCTCTTTTTTTCCTTTTTCTGTCCCGCGTCTCCTCTGGGTCATCAGTCTCTCTTTCCCATTTTTAACCTCATTTATGCACAATTGCTATTTACAGTGAGGGGGCGGAGCTGTGCGGAGGGGGGTGGGGGGTTTTGCTCATGAGGAGTCCGTGCAGGGTGACGGTGGCGGCGGGTACAGGTGGTGGGAGTAGCTGCGCTCGGTATAAGGCGACGGCGGGCAGCTCTCACAGTTCTCCTCCGCCGACAGGTACTGGCTGCGGGGCGTCGGCGGCGGCGGGAAAGGCTCCGAGTCGTAGTTGAGGTCGCTGGTGTAGCCCTTGGCGGCGGCGGCGCTGGATTTGAGCGGCGCCCGTCGTCCCGGCGTGTAGTCACTGTCGCACACGTCGGTGCTACAGGGGGTGGTGGGAGGGGCGAAGTGGCGGTAGGTGTAGGGCCGGTAGCTGAGAGACAGAAACACGACAGAAAACAACAGTCAGCTTCCGTTTCCAGCCTCGTCTCAATAAAGTTTATTCCAAAAACCTCACAGTGACACAGCAGTGAAATGTGGAGCCACTTCCTGTTTCCACTGGTTGTCTGTCTGCACTAAGGAATAAAGTGACACATCTCCTCAGTTCTTGTTCAGGTGAAACGAACCAGCTAAATGTTCACCAGGAAGTCAGGCTCGCTGTTTCCTGTCTCTATGCTAAGCTGTTATGACCAGCTGCAGATTAGCATACAGCTAGCCTCTGAAGCTCACTGGACCCTGTTCACAAACCGGATCCATTACACACGCGGGGTGGAAACTGCGAGAAGAACGGAACAGTTTAAGCTGGCGTACCTGTAGGACCTGTGCGTTGAGGGACTGTTGGAGGAGTAACCGAACTCCATGGTGTACTGAGAGCGGACCGTGGCAGGAGACGGAGGAGGATTCAGGATCTGGACACAGAAAACAACACAAGGACAAACTTCAGTTTGAAAATCACTCAAGAGTCCGATTCTGATCAGCTGTTAAATCACTGATTGATATTAGCAGGATAACGAGCCGATAGCAGCTGCAGTGACGAGTCACTTCACAGATCCATAATGTCTGTCGGTCCTTCAACGTTTCTGGGAGAGCGCGCGGTGTCAAGTCTCACCGGAGGGAAGTAGGTTCCCTTGGTGCTGGACGAGCTGCTGGATGAAGCGCCGGTCACGTGAGCGCGGTCGTACGGAGGCCCGCTGCTGCCGCCCATGATGCTGAGGGAGCCAATCACAGACTTCCCTCTGGACATACCTGGTGACAGGTTGGCAAGCACGCGTCAGCATCACTTTCATTAATAAAGACATTAGACATGACGTGCATCACGGCATGCGTCCTACCCGGCAGCGAGCTGGACAGCGAGCTCGGATGTGGAACGTATCCCAGCGGCACCGATGACGGCCCGTGAACCACGAAGTCGTTGGTGACGGTCTCGCCGTCGTCCTTCATCTGTGGACAGAGGACCCGCTGGCACACAAAGTACACGGCACCCACCACGAACAGCGCCATGACCACGCCCACAATGGTGCCGATAGTGTTGTTGGGCGGAGGAGGGGGCTCCTCAGTCGGATCTGAAACCACAAAAGAAGAAAATGAAGTTCAGACACGAGAAGAAGATTCAGAGCAACAATGCTCACTCGTTTGTTCGGGTTTGTTGTTGTTCTCATTTTTTAGTTTCGCTTTCTTTGCTTCTTCTAGTTTGGTGTAACTGTGACGTCACAGAAACGTGACACAACAACAACGAAGCGAACAGTTTGTGTCGCTGCTCAGCGAGAATGAGACTGATGGCGAGCAAACTCACAGCAGCCGATCTCGTCCGAGTTGTCGGTACAGTCCATGTTGTGGTCACACTTCTTGTGTTTTCCGATGCACTGGCCGTTGGAGCAGGTGAACTGATCAGGAGGACAACGCACTGAAAGACAAAGAGAGAAAACGAGCTCGGACGCTCATCAGCATGTTCTGGGTTTGTCTTTGAGCCGCTCGCTCTTCTTTCTCTGCACAGTCCAGAAACGTGCAGGCTAATCAAAACTGACACTCTTCTGTTCCGTTCAGTCGGACGCCTCACACGCAGACTTTACTGACCTCGTCGTCTCTCGGTCACACTCTATACTAATGACGCTGCTACTTCCTACATGTGCCAACACCATCAGCTGCACGAGTCACGCTGTTCACTTCAACTCCATTACTGTCAGATCAATACTTTAATCTGATCATCTTTACAGTTTTGAATCAGGACCTTCAGTTTTTTGGATCAAAGAGCTCCTGAACAACAAACCTGGTCAGATAGATTTTCCTCAGCTGTTATTTTTCGGGTGTCGGAAACATTTGAATCAACATTTGGGAATACAAGAACCTGACCGGAGCTTGTAACGGTTATAACAGACTGACAGGTTCAGGGCCAGGTGAGCACAGGTGACATGTCTCACCTTCACACTTGTTCTCGTCAGAGCGGTCCTGACAGTTGATCTCTCCGTTGCAGCGGAGGCTCAGGTCGATGCACTGCCGGCTGTCACACTGGAACTCGGACTCGGAGCAGACGGGACAGTCCTCCTCATCGCTGCTGTCGTCACACTCCGGGTAACCGTCACACCTCCACGCCTGAGGGATGCAGTCCACCTCACCGGACGTGCAGGAGAACTGCTCTGGGGAACAGGTGGGGGGCTCTGTGGGACAGACACACACACACACACACACACACACACCATGAGACGGTCAGACTCCGCCCCATGAACACCAGGAAGAGCTCAGGTCATCCAATGACTGGCTGGGTCTCACCTCCACAGGAGAGCTCGTCCTGCAGCA
Organism: Naso thynnoides; assembly: GCA_029783665.1. Lineage (NCBI taxonomy): Eukaryota > Metazoa > Chordata > Actinopteri > Acanthuriformes > Acanthuridae > Naso > Naso thynnoides. The sequence goes on along the minus strand of JAQLOL010000015.1, from coordinate 22,051,344 downwards.
GCACCAGGTGGACGGGACACGAGCAGCGAGTCGTCCCGTCTCCCTTCACGATGCAGATGTGGGAGCAGCCGCCGTTGTCCCAGGTGCACGGGTGTTTACCTGCAGAGCACAAAGCTCAGGTGAGTCAGGAAACGGTGTGTGTGTGTGTGTGTGTGCGTGTGTGTCAGTTGCAGACGTTCCTCTTTTCAAACACTGCTGCTTGTGTGTTACATTTAAAAGTCTGCACAGTCAGCTGGCCACACAAGAAGTGACATCAGAGCAACAGGACAATTTTGCACAATTCATCCATTCTGTTCTAAAACTCAAATATTTTACAAAATTCTATCATCGGTTTCTATTTGATATTTATGATTCTTGACTTTTTGCACATTTTCTTTCCTCTTAATGTATTTTTTACGTTATCTCATTAATGAAACCTGGTTCTCATACAATAAACTGATCCGAGCTTTGTAAAGGATTTAGAGTTTTTCTGATAAGAAAACAGTTTTAAGCTCTAACATCCGCCCACGTGTGTGAGGTGAGGGGCTGTGTGTGCAGCCACGTGTTGGACTCACTGTACTCCCTCATGTCCAGCTCGTGTACGGCGTGGATGTCGCTCAGGTAGGCGATGCGAGCCTGAATTTTGGTGCGTCCCTCCCTCGTCGTCTTGTCGATCCGTTCTATCATCTGCTGCTGCTTGTCGATCCAGTATAGGTGGTTCCCAAACACCGTCAGCCCCACCGGCTGCAGGATGTTGGAGTCCGCGATCACAATCCGATTGGCTCCTGAATTTTAAAAAAAACAAAACACCAGGGAAAAGAAAGAAGGTTGTAGGGCAAAAACTTCAAGAACAAATGCAACAAAATGGGTGAGGAACTGAGGGGTGAGGCAGGAGGGGAGGCAGGAGGAGTGACAGCGACACACTGAGGTCAGCTCCAGCGCAGCAGATCATACAGACAGAACGTTACTGACATGCAGAACAACAAACTGCTCCCGCTGCAGTGGAAAACTCTAAAACAGGAAACTGAGAAAACAGCTCTGAGTGACGCGCATGAACTTTTGCTCTGAGCTTGTTGTTGTTTAAAGCAGCAAAACAACAACAAAGTTTCATGTCGTAAATTTCTGACCACAGTTTTCATTCTTTAAATGATCTGTCACCGTCTACTTCCTGAAAACGTCACGACTTCAATGAAACGATGACACACAAACATGTCAAACGCAGACTGCAGGCTTCCTCGTGTGTAAACGCTCCTGTTGTTCTGTTCATCCTGAAGTTCAGCTGAAGCTCACGAAGCGTCAGCAGTTCCAGTTAAATCTGAAAGTATTTACTGAGGACATTTCTGAAGCTGTTATTCATGGACCCGTCCTGAAGGGGGCTCCAGCAGCCTCTGCAGGTGAACATGGCAACCTTCAGGCCTCGTCACACCACATTTCACTCCGCAGAGGATCCAAGAGGAAGACTGAAACCAGAATGAGCTCCAAACGTCCTCGATCACGCTCACAAACATGAAGAGGAGCTCAGGCACCGGGACTCGCTGTGATGCTGGATGTTTACAGATGGTTTACATTCCTGATGGCCTGCGTGGGACTGTAGAGAATCCCAGGAATGTGCTGAGCTCAGGGCTCCACGCCAACTTCCCCTCTGAGGGTGAAAAGTCTTCTTCACAAGCACGGCTCACACTTTTACTCACCGATTCTCTTCGACAGCGCTTTAGCCCCAACACACACTCACAGACAGACAGACAGACAGACAGACAGACAGACGAGAGAGACGGATGGAGAAAGACAGACAGAGAGAAAGACAAAGAGACAGACGGACAGACAGACACGAGCTTGAAATAAACTTGTCCAAGCATCCCTGGCCAGTGTCGAGTGTTTCAGAGGTTTATGATCCAGTCCCGCCTGTCGCCCCACAAAACACTCAACTGATGTTTTTACTTTTTTGCACAGAATAAACAAACCCGGCTGAACCTGTTCATCACTGAGCTTTAAACAGAGAGCGCCACCTGCTGTCCTTATGCCAGGCTAACGTCCCTGCCCACTCACCAGAGAGGTCACTGCTCTCGATGCGTCGCAGATCCGAGTCGACCCAGAACAGCTTCCCCACCTCGTTATCGATGGCCAGAGCGACAGGCTTCCCCAAACCGCTGAAGAACAGAACCTCACGCTCCGTCCCGTCCAGCGCTGCCCGCTCGATCTTCGGAGAGCGCTCCAGCAGGTTGGTGAAGTACATGTACCTGCAGTCAACGAAGAGGGAAACATGACACGTGTGAAGAGCACAAGCTGTTTGTTGTTGCCGTGTTTTCCTCCGCGAAGGAACCAGAACATCTGCAGACTTCATCTCTGAACCACACAATGACCCGGAGATTACTGAAGGAAACCCTGCAATTACGGCTCCACGAGCTCCAACGGGCCTGCAGAGCGTCACAAGGCCGACAGGACGGATTACAGCGTGATTACAAACAAGACGAGGACGCACAAACCAAACTTTAGTCTCTCGAAAAGGAGTTTGAATAAAACACTCAGGTGTGTTTCAGAGCAACCTGCATGTTTCTGAGGTGTGAAACTGGAACAGCATTTTTGAAGACCAGTTTAGTTTCAGAGAAAATCTTTGAGTGAAACTTCACTTGATTAAAGCAGCCTGATCGCCTACTCTCCTTCTTCCTGTCAAAATGTGATGTTTATGTGCATCGAGCAAAGGATGAAAATCACAAGAGTTTTAAAAAAAGTCCATTTCATTTCTAGTGTTTCTGAACTTTTATACCAATCTAGTGAAAAAAAACTTAATCGGTTACAGAGTTTTCTGTAACAGAATTACATAACATGATAAAATGTAAAATGTTGCTTAAACATTAATAAGAAACTCGAGTATTTCCCTGACAAGGACATGTTAAGTTTGTTTGGTTTCCATAGCGAACCTCTGCGACGCTGTTATCATCCAGAAGACTCGTGTTTCCATGCTGGGAAACGATTAGAGGTCTTTCAAATCCGCCTGTACGTTACGTCGCTGCTCGTTATTCAGCCCAACAGAGCGAAGAGCCGCGCGTGTGTCAGCACTCACCCTCTCTCCGGGTTGACGACGATGGCTCTGGGTTTGTCGTGCTCTCCTCTCAGCACCACCCCGACTCTGCTGCCGTCCGTGCGGGTGACGTTGATGACGTTGGTGACCTCGCTGGTCCAGTAGATGAAGCGGCTGTAGATGTCGATGCTCAGGTCGTACAGCTGCAGACCCTGACCGAGACCGCCCAGAGAGCTCGACACCACCGTCATACTCTGACGGACAACAGCAGAGACGCCACAGGTCACAACACAGCACCGGGGACGGTTCACAGATTTATAGCTCCGCCTCTCGCAGACGTTTCTTTACCTGGTTTCCGTCCTCCTGAGCGCGGCGGATGACGTTCTGCTTGGAGTCGATCCAGTACAGCTGTTTGTCGAGCGGGTCGTAGTCGATGGCTCGGACGTTCCTCAGGCTGTGGATCGGCAGGATGATATCCGGACTCTGCTGCTCGTCGATCACCATACGGTTGATGGCCGTTTTCTGGCTGAACAGCAGGAAGGAAGTTGGAGCTGAAAGAAAAACAAACAGAAAAACACGTTAAAGAAAACCTGGAGGAAAAATGTTCCTGTTGTAAAATCTCTTAGTGTTTTTAAGAAGAAGAAGGAAACATCAGTCAGAGCAAACACAAAGCAGAGGCGGAGGGTTTGAACATGTTACAGGACGTTTCCTACCGCTGCAGGTCTTGTTGTCGTAGTTGAGGGAGAAGTGGGCGGGGCAGCCACAGACGAAGCTGCTCACGGGGACGGCGAGGCACAGGTGGGAGCAGTGTCCGTTGGTGGAGGCGCAGGCGTTCCAGCCACCCTGTCTGGACGAGTGAAACACCAGGATGTCCATGACGTAGTCCAGGTGGCCTTGGATGACGGTGCGGTTCTGACCGCTGGTCTTGTTGGCTCGCTCGATGCTGCGCTGGCTCCAGTCCGTCCAGTAGATGTAGTCCTGGTACTGGGTGAGGCCAAAGGGGTGAGGGAGGTCATCAGCGATCACCTCGCGGTCCTGACCTGCAGGAAAGAAATAGATGATGAAGCAGAGTTCATTTCATCAAAGAAAATGTGCAAATATTTAACAGAAACTTTGAGAAAACTAGAAAAAGGAGAAAGTGACGCGAGCAGACAAATACAAAGTCTGTGACCTCTTCAACGCTGAAGACAAAATGAAACAAATTCTACAGTTCATCACATTTTTAACTGCAGCTTTTTGTATAAAGAACTTTTAATTACAACAATTAACGAGAACTCAGAGTTCTTAACAAAAACATGATGATAAATCCAAAATGTCCAAAATCACGACCAAGTGACTAAAACTGACCTGAGTTCAAACCCAGTGTGAATCTCTGCACTGCATTTAGCAAAAGCTGAGAAATGAAACTGAAGTTTTCTGCAGCAGGAATCTGTGACGGTGATTTTCTGTCCTCGCCGTTCGCCACACCAGAGGCCCTTTGCTGCACGCTGAATCGGTTTGTGATGTCAGCGCAGTGTGATTACGAGCGAAGCTGGAGTCTAACAACAGTATCGCTCAGGAGGTTTTTGTGAGGAACATTTCGGTCCTGGTTTACATGCTGAGAGGGAACGCATTGGGACAAAATGGCGCAGAGCAGAGCGGCCTTTGTTCCTGCAGCACTTTGAAGTGTCCTCCCATAAATATGAGAGGCGAGCGAGCAGCTAACGTGTTTCTGCCGCCATCTGACACCGACACAGAGCTTCCGCATGAGCAGAGAGAAGAACCCACCACAGAGGACAAACACACCTCCCTGACATCTGACACCACGCGGTTTGTGAACCCTTCAAGGAACATTTCTGTTCTCATGAGAGCCGCAACTCACCGAGCATGTTGGACGATTCGATGAGCGTCGTGTCGAGGTCCGTCCAGTACAGCCGGCGCTCTGCGTAGTCGATGGTGAGTCCGTTGGCTCGGCCCACGTTGGCAACCAGGGTGATCCTACCCGTCCCGTCCATCGCTGCTCGGTCGATCTTTGGCTTCCCACCCCACTCGGTCCAGTACATGTAGCTGTTGAGAGAACGAGGTACGCTTTAGTCCGCTCACTCTTCTTCTGGTCCACTACACTGGGCACGAAATGACACATTTTTATTTTTTCACCCTTCAGCAGGATCCAGAGCCAGAGCGCGCGGACTGTCTAGATCCTTCCAGACCAGGACCTGCCGGTGCTGCCCGTCCAGTTTGGCCACCTCGATGCGGTTGGTGCCGGTGTCGGCCCAATACAGGTTCTTCCCCAGCCAGTCCACCGCCATCCCCTCCGGATAGTCCAGACCGAACTCCACCACGTGCTCCAGGGCGCTGCCGTTCATTAAGGCCCGGCTGATGGTCTGCAGAGGGAGAGCGGAGAGTCGCCACCATCGTTCATTTTCCATCAGCAGCACGACACATACTGGATTTATTTTGACTTAATACTCACATTTCAGGTTTCAAATAAACAGAATATCTGCTGACAGCCATTTCTTAACATGAACAGCAACCTTTGGTATGCACAAGTGGACAGTTTATGTTTTTTCAGGCACTTTTAAGAACATAAATACAGATAAAAATATGAAAATAAATACAGATTTTGACAATACAAACAGTACAAACCTGGAACTCACTTCCCACCCTTATTAAAGACACACACACATTCTGCACTTTTACAGCCAAATTTAAAACATGGCTTGTCAACAGTTACACCTGCACACATTAACATATGGACTGTGC
>JAQLOL010000015.1:22031309-22045568 GCA_029783665.1 Naso thynnoides | reverse complement strand
CCACCCTTATTAAAGACACACACACATTATGCACTTTTACAGCCAAATTTAAAACATGGCTTGTCAACAGTTAAACCTGCACACATTAACATATGGACTGTGCTGCTTGCATCATGATCATGCTGCCTGTGTAGCGATGATGTTTGTCTGCATCCCTTCACGTGTTGTACGTGTGCTGATGTGACTACGTGTGTGTGCTGCTCTCGTAGGTCTCTGTGTTGTCTCTTCATGATTGTACTGATGTTTTATTCCTCTTTTTCTTGACTGAACTATCTTGTTTCTTCTCTCTTAACTCGATTTAACGAGCTGTAACGTATTGTTGCTGTTTTTACTGTTTGTTTTTTAGGTTGCCTCTTTTCATCTGGCCGGGGACTAAAGCAGGATGTTAGCCGTGTTGGCTAAAGCTGCCCTGTTTACTGTTTTTGATTCAATGCAGTTCATTAACTGGGACTGTCCACGACACAATAAACTAATCAACTAAACTAAACTAAGGCTCTAAAGGCAATAAACTAAACAAGAAAATAAACAGAACTTGTCACCAACATCGAGGAAATCTGCTCAACCTAAAAGAAAAGGAGAGCGGGTGGTGACGAGGAGGAGAGCAGCCGTCATTATTTCCAGCCGGCTGTCTCCCACCAACCAGCAGCAGGGCTGCACACGCGTGTTCTCACCTTCAGAGTGATGTCCGTCCAGTAGATTCTGTTGTCGGTGACATCAAAGTCGAGCGCCGAGGCCTCCTTGACACCGGTGAGCGGGATGGCCACGTTGTTGTTGTTGGTCTCCAGGGAGATGCGGCGGATGTCGGTGTGGCGGGAGAAGAGCAGGAAGGCCTCAGGGACGATGCAGGTTCTCATGTCGGCGATGAGTTCGAGGCCGATGGGACATCCGCACTGGACGCCCTGAGGCTTGTAGAGACAGAGGTGACTGCAGCCGCCGTTATTCTCTGCACACGGGTTTGTGCCTGAGGAGGACGGCCACAGATGAGTCAGAGACACGTCACATGCTTTCATTCAACACTCAGCTTCCTCAAAGCTGGATTCAGAGAGCACAGGTTCTACTGAGCTCTGGATGAGAACATTTCAATCCTCATGTTAATTCTGCTGCCTGCATCAGCCGAGGTCTGAAATGTTGGTGCTCCATTATCTCGGTTTCCCTGTCAAACCGGCTGCAGACGCTCCACTGGGATCACACACACTTCAGGATGCAAAGTGAAAACACACAGGAACACAACGGCACCATGAAACTTTGTGAGTGCAAAACTTCTGTTCATGCACTCAAGTCACACAGCAGCGAATTTATCAAATGACAAACCTGATGATTAATGAGGATTTACAGAGAAAAACTGAGTAAAGTCAAACTTGAGGCCTGTAGAGATCAGAAACGCAGAGATACTCGTCTTCCTGGTGTTGAGATGCTACACAAGCCTGGAAACTGGTCCCACCGTCACAGGAAGCTGACTAAGTTTCTTAATGTTGTTTCTGATGAATGTTGGCTAATAAAAAAATCAACTGATAAGAATCAAAACCAGAACTGTGAGATGCAGCCTGCAGCTCCAACAATCTGCACTCGGCATCAATTATTTATCTGAAGCTCTGCTGCGGCGAACTGTGGCTCTCGGCTAATTTAGCCTCCAGCTGCTAACATCAATAAACTGACCGAGCGTCCGGACGAGCGTCTGTGCTGTGGCCGTGAAAACAACACGGCGAGCCTCTGATCGCTGCAGCTTCCCTCCACATTCACAGCTGTTTACATGTCAGCCGAGCAGCAGAGCTTCAGCCTCACACAGCTGCACACAGCCGCATTCGTCCTCAGTGTGGCGCTACACTTCACCATCACTCAGTCACATGACCAACTGTCCCTATCGGCTTCATAAAGCTTCACTTGGATCATATCAAACACAACTCTGACCTGAACCTTATTTAACTTCTCTTCCTGGTTTTTACTGAAGGATGAAGTTCTGTTTTGATGTTTGCTCTGATTTTTTTTGCTCATTTATTTATTATAAATATATTTGAAAGAGATCATGAATCATTTCTGCAGATTTTTTGCTGCTCAGCGTCATCAGTGTGACCTTTGAGTCCTCAGACCTTTACCTGAAGGACCATCTGTGGTGGAAATGATGTCAGCGTAACCAAATCTCTTCCTGACTTGTAGTTTGACTTTCTCGTCCTGACGGCGTCAAGCGATAAAAGCGTCCTAGATTTATTTTGGTAAATGTTGTTTCTCTGCTCAGAGACCTGCGGCTGCACCTGAACACCTGAACTGCCTCTGTAACACGGTGACCTTTAGGACCCTGTACTCACCGAAGGCCTTGTGCACGTCAGTGGCCTTGAGGCCCATGAGGTCAGGCAGCTGGTCGATGATGAACTCTCTCTCTGCGGTGCGTTTGTGGACGCGCTCGATGCTGCGACGCTGCCAGTCGGTCCAGTAGATGAAGTCGCCCAGTAGAGTGAAACCAAAGATGTGAGGAAGTTTGTCCTCCACCAGCACCCGTCGCCCTGTCCCGTCCATGTTCATTACCTGAGAGACAGACGGAGAGGAGGCGGTTACACACTGAGCACGCTCAGAGGACGACTACAGCAGGTTCACTGATTATAAAGGCTGCTTGCATTGACAGCACTGAGGACGAACAGGAAATAGATTTCAACAGAATATGGAAACAGTGAAGAAGAGGTGTGACGATGGAAAGATAAAGATCGTGGTGACAGGTTCTCCAAAACGCACCGTGGTTGGAAAAACCCGTCTGTCACTCAGACTCAAACTGGAGAGACCGAAAACAACAAACAGTCAGTCATCAAAACACACACTTTACATTTTAAACATCCTAAAACATGAAACATTTTTCGTCACTCTCTGTTCCCATCATGCCCGGCGGATGGATGGATGGGGGCTGGGCATGCTGATGGAGTCTGCACATTGTGCTTCCTGCTGTGGATACTGAGCGCGCTCAGAGGAGCTCAGGCGACCTGGCAGCACATCGCAGCGCCGCTAATTAGAAGCAACAGCCAGAGCAAACAAACGACAGCAGCATATGGCCGCCACATTTCCTCTTCTTCTCTCACACAAACTTTGACATCTCACTTCCACCAAGCAGGAGGCAGCAGCAGCGCTTCCAAACCCCGAACTGAGACTGTCAGGAGCAGCTCGACAAAGCCTGGAACTGAGTTTAAACAGGCGAATGAAGCTGCTGGAAACTGAGCGAGACTACAAAGTTCGACTGAACAGAGCGCTAATGATCACAAGCCGTGAATTCAGCGTTTGGACACATGATGTTTGCCATATTTTATTAACCCCGTAAATACCAAAGTCTGAGCTCAATGTGTCTGCAGGTGACGGCCGCTCACTGTGCTTTTCCTCTCTCAGGCTTCAGGCCGCTTCGCACCGTTCACCATAAATGTGGCTTTATGATTCCTGACTGTATGTGACGGATATTTTCTCATCACTTCAGTGCGTTTCCTCAAACACGCACAGACGCGAGCTGCGTCCCCGTCTCACGGGACACAGACGTGATGGGCGGCAGCAGCAGCTTGGTGAACTGTCAGAGGAGGAGGAGATGTCATGTTCTCCATGTAGAGGTGCACCACAAGCCCACAGAGGCTTGCAGAGCAATACTTCACTATGTATGTACCATGTGGTACTACTACAGTCATGTGACTGTATGTTATCTATCAGTGAAAGCGCTGCCTGTTTGAAGCCGGGAGAAAAGGCCTGCGCGTGTCAAACTACAGTCTGCTCTTTATAGTGTGTCTGACTGCATGCGGATCTCTCTCATCTCCTGTTGGTTGGGTTGGTTTTCTTCACGGTTTGAATTATGAGATTTGGGCAAATATATTCCAGATCACCTGGTAAGGTTTGTTTTTTGACAACATGTTTAAATAGTGGGATCATTTTTCTGCATTTCTAATTTGTGCTCGACAGTAATAACGTAGAAATACTACAAACTTTCTCCTCACAAAACAACGAAGAGCAAACAGAGTTTCAGCTTCACCTCTGTCCTTCTGTCCTTCTGTCCTTCTGTCCTTCTGTCCACCTTCAGTCAGCCTCAAGTCGGGCTAAAGACGTTCAAAACCTTTTTTTCCTTCCCAGTACCGAGTCAGACACCCAAACGTGCGTAGCTGTCGATACTGAGTGCTGATCCGATTCCAGTGCATAAAAACATAACGGTTTGTTTTTTTCCCAAATTAAAGTGTCATCATAATTTAGAAAAACAAAAAGATTTAAACAAAACACTATAAACAGCAGAGCAACGGCTGTTTGAAAAGTAAAATCTAGGAAAATATAATCACATCATCTTTTGACTGGTGGGACTTTGTGGTGTAAAATATATTGTCACATGTAGACACTGTGCTAACTGTCGACTCTCTCCCATCTTCTTTGACACTCTTAAGAACGGTAGTCGACAGAGGTAGCGCAACTTCCTGTGTGCTGTTTTAAGAGCAGCGAAGAAGAATTTTCTTTCCTGTATGTGACTTCAGTCAGAGCTAACTGAGCTAACTGGGTAAAGTTCAGCAGGAAATAAATCACACGGCATGACATCGGTGCACAAACCGGTGCACTCACCGGTACCGACTTTCGGCGGAATCGGAGGCGTGTCGGAACGAATCAAGTCTTGATGTGAATCCAAACACGGCGTTTTCAGAACATGTTCAGCACGTGCAGTTAGATCACTCTTCATGTGCGGGTCAGTCTTCTCCTGTGTGACACTGTTGAAATGTTCCCGATCTGTTTATCCTTCAGTCACGACGCTGGCGACACACTGCTGGAGAAATTGGCGGTCATGTTTTACTTCCATGTAAGTAGTATTTCTCTGAGACGTCACAGATTTCCTACACATATAAAAACTGAATTCGTGAACAGCAGCAGGTTTCAGCTTCCTCGCGGCCTCAGGTCAGCCGACCCTCTGTGCCCAGCTCAGTCTATAAAAGCTGCTGTTGTGGGGTTTTTGTTGCCTTTATTTTTTATAGGACAGCTGAAGAGTGGACAGGAAACAGGAGAGAGAGGGAATGACACGCAGCGAAGGGCCACAGGGTGGAATCGAACCCGTGGCCGCTGCAGCGAGGACACAGCCTCTGCACATGGGGCACCGACTGAGCCGCCGGGCGCCCCTGAGCTCTGCTTTTAAAACTGGACAATAAAAATTTGACTGATTTGAAGAGAAACTTGTGATGTTGAATTAATCATCCAGAGGAAAACAAAAAGACCACCTTCACCTTAAAAAGAAATGCAGGGGCGCCCCATGTACAGAGGCTGCGTCCTCACCACAGCAGCCACGGGTTCGATTCCCCCTGTTTCCTGTCTACTCTTCAGCTGTCCTATCCAAGAAATAAAGGCTCAAAAGGCCCAAAAATACCTTTAAAAAAATGAAAAGAAAAGAAATGCAAACTAAAATAAGAAAAAGAAATTAAAAAAGAAGTTTTATGTCCAACTTTTTTAAGACATACACGGAGACAAGTCTCTGATAAAGTTATTTCTGAAACACGCAGAGAGACTGAAGTGTCAACGGCTGAGAAATGTCAGGAATCTACAGAAGAGAAAAAACAGCCAGGCCTGTAATCTGTGCCGGCCTTTAACGGATCAACACAGCGAGGAGCGATGCTATTTGCTGCTCCAGGAGCAGCCCCTGCATGGCCGACTGCCATCGTCTAAAACATCACACACACACACACACACACACGCACGCACACGCAGAGCACTGGTGTATAAATATAAAATGAAGTTTCCATCCACAGCACGATTGCCTCAGCCAAAAGGTCTCCGCTGGTTTGGGAGTTGTGACCGCAGTGCGGCGACGGTTTCAGATTCGGCCTCTATTCTAAACAGAGCCGACCGCAGCTGGAGTGCACGCCGCAATCGGAACCAGATGTGGGATCTCGCCACAAAAACCGGGTCCTCCAAGAAACCTGGGGGAGGGGGAGGCCAGCAGAGACCCTTCCCTGCCCCCCACCAGCACCAACACCACCACCTCTCAGGGTTTGGAATGGGGGTTCAGGTGGGGTCACGACAGCCCCCGAAACGAAAACCACAAATATAAAAGCAAAACATTTTGAGATGGCGTGAGGACGGAAGCCACGGAGACAGAAAAAGTCGGAGCGTCAACACCCCCCCAGCAGCAACGTTTTACAGGTCGCAGATTTAACGCTGAACACGTGACGCGGAGAAAGCTGAACAAGCTTCTGGACGACGGCGGCATCCAGACACACGAGCAGCTGAAACGACTCAAACACTCCAGAATGCGGCTGACTTTTCACTTTGAAGTAAACGCAGGTTTACCAGAAACTGAAAGTAATGTTTGTACAACTGGCCAAAACATTCATGTGCCAACTGGAGGAAAAAAACGCCATCTAAAAGAAAAGTCAACGTTTTCCTGACTTTGAGTGTAATTCTCAGAAAAGTTTGCGTTACCTTTAATTGATCAGCTTGTGTATATTTGACCGCTGAGTCCTCTGGTTGTCTCAGACATGAAGCCATTTCTAATCCTTAAAGCTGACAAACAAAACACTTCCTGCTTAAATCAACCTTTCTGAAATCCTCTTCGTGCAAACAGGAGGATTAAAAATGTCGCCACTTTATTTTTAAGGCTGACAGGAAGAAGCTGGAAGTGAAACACCAAACATCACAGGAAACATCATGTTGGAGTCCCTCTGCATTCGTATCTCATCACATTCAAAGTCATTATGCTTCACTTCAATGAAACCACGTTTACTTCCTCTGAATCAACACGATTCTGAAACTTGTCAGCGTAATGAAGTTTCGGAATCATGAGACATGGTAACAACCGAGTCTGTTTAAAGTACAACATGAGCAGACGTCATAAACACAGAGCGCAGAGGTCGAAACAAAGGAGCCTCTGAAAGAAGACGGAACAAACGGAGGGCAGCGGGAGGCTGCGACAGGCTCACAGGTCACACACACACACACACACACCAAGAGCACCGAGACACAACCAGCGTGCACACCTCAGCTGTGTGTGCCACGCTCACACACTCTGTGGAGGCGCTCGGACTCGTCGGCCTGCCTCTCGTGGCCTTTGGCTCAGTGGCGGCCGGCGGGAGGCCATGTTCAGCAGTTAGCCGTCACAGCGAGGAGCCGCCGGGAACCAGCAGGAGCTCCACTTTCAAGAGCTGGAAACAAGAACTCCCAGCATTCAGCACTCAGCTCCACTCATCCTCCAGGTGAACACACACTGAATATGAAACTCCTCACCTCCCAGGTGAGCACTCACACACACACTCACACACATGCGCGCGCACACACAAAGTACACACAGACTGAACAACTGATGGCAGATGAAACACCGACCTCGATCTTATCCGTCTTGGCGTCTCCCCAGTAGATCGTGCGTTCGTCGTAGTCGAGGGCGAGGCCGTTGGGCCAGCCCAGAGAGGTGTTGACCATCACCACCCGCTCCATCCCGTCCAGGTCCGCCCGCTCGATCTTGGGCACCTCGCCCCAGTCGGTCCAGTACATGTACCTAAACACACAGAAGGAGAAGATGGTCAGTGCGGGTTTGAGGCACAAGTCGGCAGCTTCCTCTGAAAACAAACAGCAGCGTCTTCATCAGCACAGACAGGAAACAAAGTTTTTATGATCCCTGAACCTCAAACAAACGTCGACTCGATGATCCTGTTTGAGTCTTCTTCTATTTTCACTCATTTTATCTTCTATCTAATTTCGTCTGGCTCTTTTTTAAGTGTTTATTTTTATTCAGATTCGTGTTTGTTTCATCTTTGGGTCTTTTATGAAGCGCTTTGAGCTCCGAAATAAACTCGTCTTCTTCTGCTCAAACTATCAGCTGATGAAGACAATGATGAAGACAATGATGAATCCAGAACATGAACCCACAGCTCAGTTCCTATCAAAATAAAACCTGTAAAAGTGAGAGACAGTAGCAGTGTTTGTTCTTCCCGAGTCACTTGCTGCGTGATCAGTCACTGTCGTTCCGCTCGCCCTCAGTTTGTCACACACTCACCCCGCCACCGGGTCCAGGACGATGGCTCTGGGCTCGTCCAGGTCTTCAGAGATCAGGATCTTGCGCATGGTCCCGTTGAGTCGGGTAACCTCGATGCGGTCGGTTCCGGTGTCGGTCCAGTAGAGATTTCGGGCGATCCAGTCGACAGCGATGCCGTCCGGGTGGTTCACTTGGGATGTGACCACAAACTGGGCGTCACTGCCATCCAGCAGCGAGCGGCGGATTGCCTTCACGTCGTCATCTGTCCAGTAAATGTATCCCTCCACCGGGTCATAGTCGATGGCGATGGCGTGGCGGATGTCGTCCACCTGCAGGATGATGTCGGTGAAGTCTGGCGTGTCCAGTGAGATGCGCCGCAGGTCAGTTCGCCGAGCCAACAGCAGCATCTGAGTGGCACCTGAGCACAAAGACAGAGTTCAGTCAGATTAAAGGGCCAGTTCACCCAAAAACCTTCAGTCGACCCGAGCAGCATCACAGCCACAGCTCGGCGTCAAACTTTCCTTTCTTCAGCAGGAAGTGGGAGTGAGAACTTCAAGCACTGAAAATATATTTTCAATGCATTTGTGAGGACACTTTGAGTCTTTTTCCTACAAAAACATGTTTTCTATTAACCAGCCAAAGAGAAGCTCCTCATGTGCATAGTGTTTCGTTTTGTCCTGACCGACAGTCTCAAGCCCACAGACGGATGATCTGAAACTGAGTCACTGAAATCAGGAAACTTTGGGCCATTTTTGTGAGAAAAATGATGAAAAAGCTGCCAAATTAAATTCCTGTCTATAAACTAATCGCTTATTGTTGCAGCTCTTCTCATTGAGACTACAGCCTGAATCTGACTCACCTGTTCACCAAGTTTCAACCAAACTGTTGTTAGTGGCAAACAGAACAAAAGCAACAAATAAGCGAAGCTTCAACATCCCAAAATGAGCTTTGTGAGGTATTGTTGGTGCGGCGGAAGGAGGAGGGTTCGCGCCGCTGCAGTCAAACAATAAACTTTAACCCTTCAGGTCAGACTGTGACCACATTTCACTCACAGACTCTCTGCTTCGAGAGGCCAGAAAACTCTGCTGAAATAGTTAAAGCCCGGCAGTGAAAGGGGACATTGTCTGCGGGGGGAGCATGTGATCCCGTCTCTCACAAAAGCTTCCCCGCCTTCACTCCTCCGTCCCTCCGCAGGCGGAGGTTACTGAACCAAAAAATGTAAATACAAGAGGCAGAGGAAGGGAGGAGGGGAATGTCCAGGGCTGCCATTCAAGCAGCCAGCCCGGCCGCTGATGGAGTGGGGTAACCATGGCAACCGCGGGTCAGCCCAACACCACCTTTAGCTGCTCTGACGGACCACAGGCAGGACAGAAGTGAAGCAAGCGCGTTGCTGACTTTGTATTGACAGAAAAGGAGGTTTGTACAACTGAGAAACTGAAACAGTTTTTTTCCTGCATGGACACAAACACACTGATGAGGTCTTCCCTTTTAGTCTGGACAGAATCATTGCGAACAGTCACACAAGAACATAAGAGAACATAAGAAAACAGCTCCAAACTTCTGCATCAGTTCAGGGAATACTTGGATCCACTCGAGTGTCTCTGAGGTCAAACTGCAGAGAATCAGTTTTCACTTCAGGTTTGGTTGTTCCGGATCCTTTGTGTTCGCTCTCAGCACGCAGCAGCTGAGGTCTGAAGTGCAGCTGATGTGCCGTTTCATACACAGACACAAAACACGAGGGACCCACTTTTCTTTATCAAACTTGGTAAGATGAGGATGCTGATGTGAAGGTATTTCAGTATTTCTGCAGTCACAGTATTTATGAGATATGTTTGTTTGGGAAACGTGCAGATTTCAAAATATTATTTCAGCTGCTCACTCAGTATCCATGTGTCTCTCTCTCTATCTGACTGGAAAAACTTTGTTAATGGAGTTGTGGTTCCAGACGAACGGTAAGAAAACTTTCTTCTGTCAATCCAGATCGGCCTGAACGACAAAACGACCTGCACACCGAGGGAACGACAGCAACGTCGGCACTCGAGGATGTTTTCACACAGGTGACCTGCACGTTAATTTAATGTTACTTAATTAACGACAGAAGACTCCAGAAAACTGACAATGCTTTCGCAAAATACCAAAAAGTTGTTTCTGTTTACGAGGCTGTCATCGTCTTTGTGGAGCCAGATTAATGTTCCATCCAAGCACGGCGCACAGAGCCCGCAGTGACGGAGTTCGTCACCAGTGAGGTACACCGGAGAGCTGCTGACTGCACACACGCTGAAGTAACACAGCCGCCTCCTGGTTTCCACAGACAGATAACAGAGAGGAGAAACAGTCTTTGGATGAACAGGTGCTGCGTGACGTAGAGCGGTCACGTGATATGCCTGCAGTTCGGCCGGAGAGTCGAGCTGCTGCGGAGCTCACACCGCGCACGTAAACGAGGAGCGTAAACCAGGCCGGAGTGGAGCGTGTGTCACCATCAAACCAACTTCAGCCTGGTGACATCAGCACACAGCAGTTTGTGCGTCTGGCTTGTGAGAACGTTTTCTGGTTTTTTTTCCACCACAGAGAACGGAGCTGCTGCGTGACGTCTGAAGGCCTAAAATGTGAACACACAGCGCCATCAGCAGACGGAGGTTCTGCCCCGGCTGTAAGAAGAGCTGCAACGAAACTCTGGTTCATCGGTGAACATCTCGAACCGTTCAGGTTTCTGAATTACATTCAGATTCTCAAATTTCACTCACTGTGAAGAAGAGAAAAAGTCGTCAAGACTTTTCTTAAAACATTCATCTGTCACGCAACATGAACACACTTATACTGCAATACAGTGTGTCTACAGTGCATTACATCATAGTTATAAGCAAGGTCAAGCCTTCCATAACCACATATAACACATTATAAGCATGTCGTAACATGTTCTATACGTACATAATGTGTTCTGATGCATCACAGAGAAAGGCTTCATAGAAAGTGTTTAAGGTGAATCTTTTTCACACCTTTTAAGGAAACCGAGTTTCACTTAAAGCCCCTTTTTCTCTAAATCAACAAAGTTTGAAGACTTTTACACAAACAGGAACTTTTCAGACTCAAAGTGCACCAAATGACTGATTTCTAACGTAAACAAATGGGATGAATCCTGCTGTAAGAGGTTTTAAATGTGCACGAGTGCATCCTCACCGTCTCTGCAGGTCTTCCCGTCCTCCAGCAGCTGGACTCCGGTGGGACAGGCACACTGATAGAAGGGCTTCAGCGGGGAGAGGAGGCACAGGTGGGAACAGCCTCCGTTCCTCACAGAGCACGGACTGCTCACCTCTGTCAACAGGGAGGACACGCTCCAGTTAGCTGAAGGCTCAGACCTCTTTTTCTCTCACATCATCTAAACATGTCTGAGCTTCTGTTGCACCAAATATCTGCAGTTAGCGGATGAACAAGAACTGTGAATGTAGTTATTTATTTGTTTATGTCGTTTGTTGGGTTTAGGCTTGGACTTCGTGATACGCTGCAGCATATCACAAAAATAAATATTGCAATATATCGCTGTACTGATTTCTTTTTTCTTTAGTACAGGACTATTTGTTAGCTTGTGACTGGCAGTGGCTGAGTTAGCATTAGCGGTTGTGCTAACACTAACTCTCCCTGTCTGCGCTGGAGGTTTCAGGTTTCTTTGGCTGCAGGTTACTTGAGCGTGCGATTTCGCCTGTCCCAAGACGTTCCCCGCCGTGCACAGACATCGCCCCCTTCAGGAGGGGAATGTGAAAACACCTCTGGGAGGACAGACTCTGCACAGATTCAAGTCTGTGTAGTCGAAGTTCACATCCTTCATCAGTGAGCCAACAGAGACTTTCGTTCAAGGGTGAACACTGATGATGTTTTCGGGTTTCAAAACTTAAACCACACGCAGCTTCAGAGCGTCACATGTTGGTGGGTTCTGCTGGTGGAACATGAGAAACAGGACGCGTTGATATTTTACATCTGGAAGGAGGAAGTGTCTCAGCTTATAGGCTCAGTGTTGATAGGAAGTGACATGTAGAAAATCCCCAGTTTTATCTGCAAGTCGTCAACTCCCGTGTCAACCAAAACTTTCACTTACTATCAGACAAACATGATGACACGTCGAGCTGTCTGTCGCATCTAAGTGGTAAAAAATTGTTTATTTAAGGTGACGGTGTTCTTTATTTCTTTGGAAAGTAAAAATATGAAAGGCCCTTACGCAGGCAGAGTTCGGCTGAATCAAATTTTAAATTTGGGAGCTGCTGTCAGCTGGTCCAAACCACCAACCTTGTACTGACAAGCTTCACTGTGTGTCACACCTCTTCCTCTCTCTACACTGATATCATCTGTGTTTTTGAAATGTTTGTGTGTCGTTGGGTTTGTTTTCCTCCGCTGACTTCATTCCAACCCTTCAAAATCATTTCACATCCCCACTGGTCACGCTGACGCTGTACGTCTGTCAGCGTGGGTGCGGACGACCAGAGAAGGCGTTTGGACTCACGTGTGTTCTGTCTCTTGGCGCTGAAGACGTGGATGTCCATAGGCGAGAAGATGTCTGAGTGGACGATGCGTTGTTCAGCTCCCGTCTGTTTCCTGCACGAGTGGATGGAGTGCGTGTTCCAGTCGGTCCAGAACAGCGTGTCCTCGTACAGGGTGAGGGCGAAGGGGTGAGGCAGCTCTCCTTTCACCACCACCTCCCTGAAATGATTAGATGGATCAGATCCATATCAAACATCACATGTTAAATAAACTGCTGTCTGTTTTGCAGAGACAACAGACGACGCTGGACGTCTCCGACTGAATGAAGGATGGGTCGTCCACACTACAGACGGTGTGTTTAACAGCATCCTGCATTCCCTCAGTTTCAAACACCAAACACACTTTTTCCTCCGAAATGTCGTAAAACACAAGCGGCTGATCTGAAGCTTTGTTAAAGTCAATTCAGTCAAACTGGAAGATTTAAACCTGGAAATATCTGATGAATAAACTCTGAATCTGAACAGAATTTAATGAAACAGCTAAATTAGTGAGAGAACAAAAACGAGGTTTTAAGCTCTAATAAGAAATCATTGCTCTTGTATCTCATTTATGATGAAGACATCCTGCTGCTTTTTCTCAATGTCTGTGAACAACAAGGAACATTTCTGACTTTGGACTCCACAAACACTCAGTCCCTCTGCAGGTCCAAACGTGCCGCTGCTTTGGTACCTGGAGGATCCGTCCAGGTTGCAGCGGTGGATGAAGTTGTGCTTGGCGTCGGCCCAGTACAGTTTCTCCAGACTGTAGTCCAGCGTCAGTCCGTTGGGCCAGTAGATATCTTTATCGATGATCATGGAGCGATTCGTCCCGTCCATCCCCGCCCGCTCGATCTTTGGGATCTCACCCCAGTCTGTCCAGTACATGTACCTGAGAGAATCAGGACACACACACACACACACACACACATTTCATTACTGAAGCAGATCTGTGGCCACCTGAGAATATTTGTGCACAGACTCCATTCTGACAGCAGGTGAGAGAGTTGCACTAAAGCCTGTGGGGTCCGAACAAACTCTGGATGACCTGAGCTTTTCAAGGGTTGATCCTCTGCAGACGGATCAGAGTGAGACATCCCAAAGTAAAGAAAACATCCGTCCTCCCCGTGTGCTGCGTTAAAATGCTCAGTCTCATTCTACTGAAGCTGCTCCTCAGATGTAAAACACCTGGTGTGTTGTTCTTTGAATTCATTTGGCTCCTGTCTGCTTAATTTAAAGAACGAAAGCTGGAGAGAGAGCAAACATCCCAGAATCCAAACCTGGCTGCTGTTTGGCCAGGTGAGCTCGCTGACGTGCAGCCGGCCAGTTTTTTTAAATCAGTGTGAAAAAAAAAAAAAAGTTGCCTGGTCTGTAAAGGAAAACAAAGGACAGACAGACAGACTGAGGGAGGGGGACAGGCCTCACGTGAGGATGAACATTTACTACCGCTGCTCCTGTTGCCAGGCAACCAACCAGAGCAGATGCAGGCCACAGAGCCATTTCTCCAACACTGGCTTTAAAACTGAATATCTGACATCAGTCAGCACGCAGATATCTGCCGATGTAATAAGCCATAAAATCACAGGCCGCTGTTTCCTTGATTAAACGCCGATTGGACGCCATGTTTCCCACGTTCCCCGTGGACAGACGTCATGTTCTCTGACTTTGTCTCTTGTGAAACAGAACCAATGTGTCGTGGTTGTTGTTCTGATCGTCTCAGGGAGCATCATCCAGCTTTAGTGGGGTGGATCTTCCTCCTTTTTGTTTGTTTAAAAAGCATTTTCAACCCTTTTGGACCACATCCCT
>JAQLOL010000015.1:22006459-22016879 GCA_029783665.1 Naso thynnoides | reverse complement strand
CGCCTCACCACAGCCGTGACAGTCATCATAGTTTTTACTTTTAATGACAAAAAAACCCGAATTTAAGAGATTACACCAAGAAAACACGGACCTCAGATCAGATCCGTGCACGAAAAACAACCAGAGGAAGAAAGAAAGAGGCTCGTAACTCTGACACCGAAGTAAAAGTTTGGAGAAAACTGAATTTAAAAAGAGTTGTTTTTTAAATTTACTGAGAATTTAAAGTTAAAGTGTGACTTTGCATGAACGGTCAGGACTCAGAGACTGATGAGAGGATCCGCTGTCATCTTCCTCACAGTGAACATTTCCAAACCAAAAGTGTGACTGAAGCCAGCAGCAGTTTATTCAGTCCGTCCTGCTCCTCCGGGTGTTGGGACACACTCACAGCCTCCCCTCCGTGTCTCCCATCTGGAGAAATGAATCTCAGCTTTGTGGGAGCTCCTCTGCTGCAGGCAGAACTCAGTGAAACAACGACAAAACGCTCAAAAAAATCACATTTTTTTTTAATCCTTACAAGAACAAAACATCAAATTCCAAACTTATGCAAAAGCATCACTTCACAAAACAAGACCAAACTATTTCCATCCATGTACTTAGTCAGACAGGGTAAAAATCAAAGCAGGAGTGAAAACAGGTCAGCAGTGCGGCTCCAGGCTCCGTCATCAGGCTGCTGCTGCCCCCTGGTGGTGACACCACGCCACAGCAACGCCTCCGCACACTGACATCAGGTACAAACAGGCTTATTATAGGAAAATAGTGCGTGGCCAGTGAACTCTTACCTATGAAAAACAATCTAATATTCAAAAAGAAGCATATCATATTTATCAAAAACACAGGATACAAGAGTGCATCAAATCTGAAAGAATTGCATCCATCATTTCATTTCTTACCCACATGTGAGAAGAAGAAGAAGAATGTGGACCAAGTACAAAACAACACAGTGAGAGAGTGAGTCTGACATCTAGACCGAGTTGAGTGATTTAAGAAGCAGTCAGCGGCTCGTGTGGCTGAAGCATGTGAAGTAAAAAGACATGCAGGTGTACGTTTTTATACACAGGGGGGTCGTGAGCCCCGCGGCGAAGGCGGCCTCCAGCCAGAGGGACAAAGGTACAAATCTGCGTTTGCTCATCCAGCATTTCTCTACGCACACCGACTTCAGAGGCTTCCTGAGATTCAGGGGATAAAAATATTGCTGTTTGTTCTTTGTATTCCATCGGCAGCTGAAGGACGCTGTGTGCAGGACACGAACACTTCCTAATCTGTCTCTGACCCACAGTCACAAAGTCAGAATGCAATTAAAACGAGTCAGAGCAAGAAAACAGGATAAAGTCAGACGTCTATGGAGGCATATTTAACCACCACGACCAAAAAACCCCAAACAATCCTGTTTTTTATTATGACGTGAAAAGTTTCCTTTTCTTTTTTTTTTTTACTAATAATCCTTCTCAACTTAAAACATTCCCTTATCAGATATTTGCTTCAGAAAAAAAAACATTCATATATCATTTTATTTTTTGGTTTTCTCATGAGACCCAATTTTAGAAAAAAATAAACTTTTCTCATTTCGTATTTTCTTAACTGGACCAAATATGGAGGTTCCTTCTGTAGCAGTACATCTTCGTTTAGTGTAATGACAGGAAAACTTCATTGTACAACAAGATTAAGTGGAAAGGCTAATTAAAACAGAGTAATTTGGTTTTCAGTAATGGCAAAACGTGATAAAACTCAAATGTCTTGTAATAGCAAAGAGAAAATAACTTCTCATCTTGCTTATAACGAGCAGTTTTGAAAATTCACTGCTACAGACGTAGAAAAGTAAGAATTGTGGGACAAACAACAAATGACATAATTCTGAGACAAAAGTTTAAGTGTTGAGGGAATTTAAAAAGCATAAACTGAAGATTAGGACATACTTATGATGATGTTTGATTATTTTTGCATCATTATCTTGATGTTTCTTGATTTGCCCAGTGTCGCACTTTGTGGAACAGCTAGAGTATCAATGTATGGTACTTTTAAATTTGCTTTAACACAGTATGTAGATATTTCGATATTTATAAAATTACGCTGTCCATGAAAAACCACAAATCTCCCAAATGGCAACACTTTCAGAAAAACAGGGCTGCATTCATCACTTTTTAATAATCCCGTGAGTGTTTAAATGGTTTACCTCAAAGGGGGAGAGAGAATTTCATCCTTTTATAAATAATGCATCTTCACACGGTGCATTATTGTTCATAACGACACAGGTTCAAGTGCATTATCCTTTTTATACCACAGCTGCTAACCAAAGACCAGAGTCTTGTTCATGGATACCTCAGTGCAATAGACCTGTGATACAAATGTGAACAAATGGAGGGCGCTATGCCAGAGCTATGAGGTTTCTTTAAAACAATCAAAAACCCTTCGACCAGTCAGAATTGAGTATTCTGCACAGCCACGGTGTAAGTCCTCTTTCACAGGGTGAAGTAGACATTCCATTATTGTGTATCATTGTGTGGTTTTCAAAATTAAAATGTTATCTGACAAACATTAACAATCTTAGATTGACTAACTTCAACTCTTGCTAAATTGTCCTTCAGGGCTTCCGTCATAGAAAGACTTGCAAAGAGTTTTTGCTTCGCTCACACCTCATAGTGCAGGTCGTTGAGCTCCAGTCTTGTGTAATGTCGTCTGTCGAAGGACTCCATCGCCTTCCGGCCGCCGACAGCCAATGCCAGCGTGAGAACGGCGAGCCCCAGCACCATGAAGGCCACCACGCCGCTCTTCACCGCCCCCCGCGCCACCACCGCTTTCCCCCGCCCGATGCTCGAGTTCTGGAGGACATGGTTGGACTGAACGGCGTCTTTGGGGACAATGACCAGACTCGCTGCTGGAGTCATCCTTGTGGTGGATGAATCAGTGGTGGTGGGAGCAGTTGTTGTAGTGGTGGTTGTAGTAGGAGGAGGACTACTAGTGGTGGTGGTAGTAGTAGTAGTAGTGGTAGAAGTAGTAGTAGTAGTTGTAGTAGAAGTTGTGGCAGGAGTAGTAGTAGTTGTGGCAGGAGTAGTGGTAGAGGTGGTAGTAGTATTGGTGGGAGTAGTAGTGGTTGTTGTAGTAGTAGGTGGAGGAGGAGGAGTGGTGGTGTTGGTAGTAGTGGCAGTTGCAGTAGTGGTAGTAGTAGTAGTAGTAGTAGTAGTACTAATAGTAGTAGCAGTGGTGGTGGTTTCAGTTTGGGCTTGTGGTTTGTCAGCAGTTCTTGGTGCAGCCTCTTTGCTGACTGCTGCAACAGGAAGTGGTGTCGTGGAGCTCTGAGTTGGCTGGGTGGTGGTGGTGGTTTTGGTGGTGGTGGCGGCAGGATGAGGCTTTAATTTCTTGTTTGTTTTATTTTGCTTTTTGCTGTTTTTGTTTGGCTTTTTTACGGCGCTGCTGGTGGTGGTGGTGGTGGAAGCTGTTGTTGTAGTTGTTGTTGTGGTGATGGTGGTTGGTGATGGAGTTGGCGGAGGCATGGTGGCGATGATGACGATGGGTGGAGGTGGTGTTGTGGGGGCGGGAGCCTGCGTGGTTGTGGTTGTGGTTGGTGCAGAGGTCGTGGTCGTTGTGGTGGTGGTGGTGGCTGGTGTTGTTGTTGTGCTTTGTGTGGTGGCTGTGGTGGTGGTGGGCAGCGTGGTCGTTAGAGCGGTTGGGGCTGGCGTGGTGGTCGTGGTGGTTTGTCTTGTGGTGGTTGTCATGGCTACAGGTCGAATCGTGGTTGGATGAATCAAGCCTGTGTAGGAAAAGAGACAGCGTGAAATATAATAATGCATTACTTCCTTTTTTGGCCTCGAGGGGGCAGCATACATCAATGCTGCACTGCCAGTGATGCTTGTCACACAGAACAAAACCCAAAATACAGTGAGATACAGATACAGAACTACAGTGAGACTGGTTTAGAGGAAAACGTGAGGATCACTAATGTTTTTAACGAGTAATCAATCGATTCTGACTGATTGTTAAACCACGCTTGGTTCCCGTCTGTGCTGAGATGATGGCGTACGTCTTAAAACACTTTGACCAAATTAAAGAGAAGCTGTCGGCGAGCTGAGGATGTTCGGGGCGAACTGACTCTTTTTAACCAGGTGATGCAGAGCAGGTGAGTTTACCTTTGTAGATGTCGTATGTGTTGATGCCGTCCTGAGCTTTCATTAAAGGACAATCCTGCTCCGTCTGACAGTGGAACAGGAAGCAGTTGTCATCACCAGGGTGTTTGTTGGCGTTGAACACAGCCATGTTGCATTTGGCACCTTAAGAAGCACAAACACATGCAGTCGTGAGATTCATGAGAAGAACTTTTTCTAGACAGTTTTCCTTCCTTCCTTCTTCCATCTATCCAACCATCAAGTGGAGTAAAAGTACAATGTTTTACTCTCAGATGTGGTGTACTTTACTAAGTGCAGGTACTTCAGAACTGAACCTGAGATACTTTCCGGTACTGTTGTAAAAGTGCTACATCTACCTGCAGTGACTCCCGTCACCTCAGACGTAAAACATTTGTGCTCGCCGATGTTCTTAGAAACAAAGAGCTCAGCAGAGTGTGACTTTGACAGAGTCGCTGTTTTCACAGACGGGCGACGTCAGCGCTGGACCCCAAACTGTCGTCCAGGCTCACACAGAGACCACGCCAACGCACGTGTAGGTGTGTAATCACAGCGTTTGTGAGACTATATTAGGGAATTCAACACAACATTTAGAAAAATGATAAAACCAAATCTGTTGATGTGTGTTACATGATGGGTTCATAAGGACACAGACTCAGTTCGTTGGCAGGGACAAATTAAAAAGTGTAGGTTCATTTTTCTGGGAAGAAAACAGAAAAGATGTGACTGGATTTTTTTTCTGGGATGCGTTTCTAAGGGAAACTGGACAGTCCATCAGTGCAGCTCTGCGGAGAGAAGTGTCTACATGTTGTTGGTCACGGTGTACTCACCGTTCGTCAAACCTCTGACGTCATGACTCTGTGTTTCTCACCTGGCTTGACTTCTTCTGAGCAGCAGGCGAGGACGCAGTCCCGCTCTGACCGAACCACACGGGCGTCCATGGCTGTCGCCTGTCTGTTTAAGGCCATTCTGACGTTGACGATGACGTTCTGGTGTTGCCTGGAGAAACACGTCTCCGGTTCCATGGCAGACACAGGAAGTGATGTCATCAGCAGTATCACAGTGGCAAGGAGCAGCCTGAGTGTCAGCAGGGGTCGTCTGCAGGTTGGAGGAGTCATGGCTGCAGCAGATCTACACGCTGTGGTGGGAAACGCCTCAGAGTTCACAGCAGGAGAGCAGAGACGCAGACTAATGTTCTGCAGGACAGAACACACAGAACACACGGCGTCTCACTCAGTCATGTGACCGTGCAGCACACAGAGGGTCACGGCTGGTCACCCTCTGCCGCACCTCTGTTTGACCATCGAGACTGTTTCCGTGTGAGTTGTCGAGGAATGAAGATTACTTTTTCATTTTGGGGTGAGCTGTCCCTTTAAGAAAAAGTCCTGCATTGAAATTTTTATTTGAGAATGAAGAAACGTTGTGTAAGAGTGACCAGGAAAAAACATTTAAAGCTGAGGTCGCCAACGTTTGGAGATCCAGCTAACTGAAGCATTGCTGCGGCTCCAGTGTGATTTTGTTTGTTGTCTCTTTTAAAGTGGTCACCTGGCAGGTTTACGTGACGTTCATGTCCGTAGAGTCTCTGTCACAGAGTGACGAGGTGACACGCGCAGACTGAGCCGATGGGCGGCTGATGACAGCTCGTGTGTTTGCAGCGTTACTGAGTTCTACAATCTGAGTGTCTGTGCGACTTTCTCTCGATAAATCGGTTAGTGACGCCTTTGATGTCAGTCAGCAGGGGTTGGTTTGCGCAGAGGGTGGGCGGAGCTAACGCCACAGTTGTGTCTGATTGGTGTAGGTACTTTTCATTTCCCGTGAGTCTCGATGTCGGATCGACGTACAGAGAAAACAGCATCCAGACAACGACAGTCTGAGTAAAGGTCCAACGAAAGAGAAAAGTCGACGTTGTGAAGAAGGAAACAGGCGATCAACTGACGTCACACAGGCGACACCGTTTGGTTTCCACATGAACTCTGGGAGATGAAGTCCAGAAGCAGACCTGCTATTACAGCTTAGCACCAAACAACGCGACTCAAATCTTCCAGATTATTACTTTAAGTCCAGTTTGCACCAAAGATTCACAACGAGGCCAAACGGTCGCAGCAGGGAAAGTTTCCGAAGTATTGAGAGCTGAAAAATGTCCCACGTGACTGTTAAACTTTTCTATCTGATCTCATTCATGTGAAATACAGAAATGTGTTCATGAGGTTAATTAACTTTAAAACTGCGTGAAGGATTTTTGAGGCAGCAACATCTGACACGTTATCAGCTAATAAACTCGTTGTGGCGAACATGTTGGCGAACAGCTGCTGATTTATCCACTGCTGAATGTGAGGATGTAAATATCAAGTTTCCTGGTTGTTATTATGACTTTGATGTTAATACGAACGCAATTACAACTCCAAAACTGGTAACCATGGTAACTAAGCAGAGCTATGAACAAATAGAAAACACCCTGAAATGTTGAGGTGTGTGGTTCAGATGTTGGCAGCTGGACAGACCGTCATCAGTCTAATCAACACATTTCACTTCGCTTGGTCGGATGGACACGACACTCTAATCATTCGTTACAGCAAAACAAAATGAGCATTTTCATACCAGAGACAATAGAAAAAGTGACAACACAGTGTGATTAAATACTGAGTAAACGACTTCCATTTGCACGGAGAGAAAAAGCTCTGGTGTTACGTAAGAGCACATCTGCAGGAGGAAAGAGCCACGTTACGACACGAGCGGAAACGTCTCCAAACTCCTGCAGCTCGTCTATAAACCAGCTGCAGAACTTTTCAACCCTCATCAGCGCGTCTCAACGTGACGCCACAACAGCTCGTCTTTGTCTGAGTCCCAGATCTGTCGCAGCTGACAACAAAAGAGAACCAAATTAGAAAAATCAATCTGTGGAGTAAAAATGGAAATCTAAAAATGGAAGCTGCTCCTTCAGGAGCCGGCGAAGCAGCTTCCATTTTTAGACTCCTATTGGAGGCAAAGGAGGTCAGTCCGCATTTTATTCCCTTTGTCTTCAGCTTTCACATTAAATCCTGTAATATGGAACTCACCGGGCCGACAGCGTGAACCGTCCTCCATCGGCGTCCCAGTGGGTCTTTGGGTCCACAGTCCACAGAGTGGGACTTTACTCCGTCTCCTGTGGGACACGACGCGTTAGTTCATCTTATCTGCTTTACTGCTGCTGCTATCTGACCCACCGCCTGTCAGGTCAGCACCCAGGTGTGTTCATCACCTGGATCACAGCTCGAGCCTCTCGTGGAAACATTTAAACAGGACCTCCAGGAGGCGCTGTGACCTCCAGGAGGCGCTGTGACCTCCAGGAGGCGTGTGACCTCCAGGAGGGGCTGTGACCTCCAGGAGGCGCCGTGACCTGTGGGCGAGCACGTTCAAAAGTGGTCAGAAGAATAAAACTTCATGTTACTGAACTCTCACAAAAACAAAAGAAAGTTTCAGCACTTTCCCAACATTAACTCTGTCGAACACAAGTGCAAAGGACGAAATAAAATAAATAAACAACTGTTTGGTGAGAGTTTTTGTTTGTTTGTTTGTTTTGATTTGACCACTCTGAAGCTCTTCTGCAGCTTTGGCGCCACGTGTGGCCTCTGTCATGTGACATGAACCAACGAAGCAGTAAAGCTCCGACCCAACACGGACCCTGAGACGAAGAATTCTGCTCAAATCACACGTTTCAAAATGGAAGCAGAGCTCTGAGACAGTCTGACCGAAAATAAGCTGAAATAAACTCTGAACATGAGGAAGCTAAACTCACAGAAGGCTTTAAAAGACAGAAGACACACAGTTGAGTTTCAGGTCCCTGTGGTCTGAGAGCCCTCAGCACACTCGCAGGTCTCAGACTGACGAAGAATCAGGTGGTGAAGAGGTGAAACCTCCTGGATCTGTGATGAAGAGGAGGGACGTGACCTCGGTGTCCTCAGCTGTAACTGAAGGCCTCTGTGTTTGGAAAACTGTTCAGGAAAATCGTTTTTAAATATGATTTCAGTTTGTGCTGGCTGCACCTCAGCTCCACTACATGCACTCATTTTCTTGAACTATTAAGAATTAACTGTAAACGATATCAGCAGCTTCCACACTGATAGTACTTTGGTACGTTTACTTAATTACATTAATATTTTAGCTTGTACTCGATTAACATATTAATTGTCGCACTGTTTCTTTAAAAGTGTAAAACTCCCGCTTCAGCTTCTTCTAGGTCATCGGGCTCATAAAACTCACAGGCGAACAAACGCGAAGCGACCTCGGTGGGCGAAGATGCGTCCGTTCTGCTGAGAACGACAAACCCTCAAGCGAAGGACTTCGCGCTTGTGTGTAATGTTGATGTACAAAGATGAGACACGGATAAAAACATTTCTTTACAGTTCAGAGTCACAGCTGTGAGTTAGCATGCATCTGTTCTTACGTTAACTACTTTGCTAGCCGGCTAGCTGCTAGCTGCTAATAAGAACTTGAAAACACTTCTTTGGGCGAACGCGAAGCTAAAGCCCGCTAGTCGGTGCACACCAGGCACCAGGTCTGACGAAGCGAACTGTTCGCCAAGAGGCCACAAAGCGATATGAATAAGGTCGTGATACGGGCCGAAGTGAAACGCAGCGAACGCTTCGTCAGTAGCTCCACAGCAGGCGGCTCACTGGCGCCTTTGTGTAACTGTTCGCTTCGCTTGTGCGCGTAGCAGCAGCCGCGCGAACACGTCGCTGAACTAAATGTGGTGATGCTAACGTGGTTTGGGAAAACGGAGCCTAAAGTGGGACACAAAGCGACGTGAGCCGAAACCTGCTTCCTGTGCCCGCTCCGCAGCCCCGCGGCCGTACCTTTTTCACCGAGGACGCTGCTTAACTCGGCGCGGCTTCCATCACCCGTCCGTCGGTCGGTGGGCAGGCTGGTGAGTCGGTGTTGGACTGGAAACTGCAGCGGCGATCCCAATCAAACCAGTTCAGTCCCAGCAGGCGAACAAGATGCTTCTGCCATCCCGAGAGTACATGTCGGTGAAAAACCTGCTGGCACGGTTCAGAAATCCTCCCGGTGTAAATCGCGTTTTTCTCCCTCAAACGTCCCGGAAAAAGCGGCTCTTCGTCATCACCGACCGTGAATTTCAGGGAATCAAACGGTTTCTGCCGGCGACATGTTGACGCTGCTCAGGCGAAGCGGTGAATCCCGTCAGCAGCATCTTGTTTCTGTCTCCGGGATGATGATGATGATGATGATGATGATGATGATGAACTACATTACATGATGGCTGGTGCGGAAGAAGCGCTTCTCTCCAGAGTCTGACCCATTTCAGTCTTTGTCCTCGGCGCGGGGGGAGGGAACGAGCCAGCACCCCCAAATTTAACGGAAACGCTCCGTTTTCTCATCACCGCCACACACACACACACACACACACACACACACACACACACACACACACACACGGATGAAAAACGTCTCCCCCGGTTCAAAACCTCGACTTTTACCGAAAGAATCCCCGTTTCCATAAGCAGCTTACAGGCACGTCATCAATAATTTAATCGAACATGAAGATCTGAGAGAAAAACACACAACCAGGACACACACACACACACACACGAAGACTCAGGTATTCACAGCTACACCTGTATGACGCGAAAAGGTGAGACTTTTGATATTTGATGAAAAATAAATTAAATTTCAGACAGAAATTCGAAAATGCTGAGATGGTGAAAGATGAAGAAATCTGAGGTCACATTTCTAAATAAACAGTTTTTACAGTCCGTGACCAAATTCTACATGAAATCAGAATTAGAAAAAGACTTTTGATTGATGACACCGACTCAAACATTACCAGTGAAAACGGTTTAATAACAGAGTCAAAGGTTAAAGTTCACACTAACACTAAATCATCAGTGCACTCACTCCAAGAATCAGGGAAATAATTTGGAAACATCTGGACGTGAACCTACAGAGGCCTCATTCTGTTCGTCAGGCACAGAGAAACAAGAAGGACGGCGACAGAACAAAACAACCCTCAACTGAAGCCACACACACACACACACACACATTATTTCACTGGGTTTATTAAATCAGCTGAATTGAAATGATGAGATGGTCAAGTCAGTTTGACTGTCTGTGACATTTATGAGCCATTTTTCTCAAAGTTTGACCTAAAAACACGTTTATTGAGTCGAGAGATCATTCAAACACAGATGGACTGACTGGGTATGCCACAGTTTTTTTTTATTTTTGTTATTTTCCTCCTGAGTTTCAGACAAGAAGATAGATACCATTCTTTGGACTGTGTGTGCAGTAACAAGGAAGAGACGGGAAGA
>JAQLOL010000015.1:21991784-22004333 GCA_029783665.1 Naso thynnoides | reverse complement strand
AGCACTTATACAGACACAAATACACGTACACTTGTATACTCTGACAGAAATATCCAGGATGATTCAGGTGTATGATCAGAAATATTCGAAGTACATGATGAGACAACTGCAGAGTCCTGAGCAAAACATGATTCTAGGCGTGAGTTTGAATAAGAGACGGGGCAGGAGACAGGATTCTGGCAGAGGTTATTATGCATACGATGACGGGAGTTTTTTCCTAACATTTTTTTGGAAGGAAGTAGAAGAGTGTGAGAGTTTAATGAACCCATCGAGCCCATTCCATGTCTGAGGGCCCCTGCAGACGACACTGAGGCTGGTGCATTTAAGTTTACGCCTTTTCCCCGAAACTACATTTTTCTTCCTGGTGTTGTAACTGTGCACGAGCCGAGACACTGGGACGAGCTCGCATAGGCGCGTATTGAGTTTATTGAAGACCTGGAACATGATACCTGCACTGTGACAGGTGTTTAGATCAGGAAGCCTCAGAAGACCAAGAGAGTAGAAAAGGGGCCAGAGGGAGCAGTGAAAGCAGACCATGTGAGTGCACGGATGATTTTCTTTTGTGAAGTGTGTAGTTTGATTAAATAACTTGGAAAAGTGTTACGCCATATTATATTACAGGAGTTGATATGTGGTTCAGTGAGGGTAAGGAGTAAGGAGAGCAGAAAGTGGAAGCTCATGTCTTAGTTTGACAAATAATCCAGTTTATTTTTGGTAGTTTATTGATTCATACCTCAATGTGATACTTGAAATTTATGGATTCGTTTAAGTGGATACCGAGGAATTTAGTTGTATTTACTCTGTCAATGCTTTGACCATTAATATGCAGTTGAATATGGTCAGTGTAACTCTTATTTTGAGAGGAATGAAATAGTATGTAATTTGTTTTCTTCATATTAAGTGATAATTTATTGCATTTAAACCAGAGATCCGCTTTCTCCAACTCCTTATTTGCTATTTCCTGAAGTGCAATTAGATTCTTGTGAGAAAAGAGGTTTGTGTCATCAGCGAACAGTATTTTATGAAGAATGTCAGACACATTAACAAAATCATTTATTTACACAAGAAATAATAAAGGCCCCAGGACCGAGCCCTGGGGAACACCATACTTAATTATTTTTCGCTGGGATTCATGACCATTTAAATAAACATACTGTACTCTGTCCTGTAAATAACTTTTAAACCAACTCAAAGCAGCGTCTCTATCACCATAGTAATGTAATTTGTCCAGCAAGATTCCAAAACAATGGTATCAAAAGCTTTTGACAGATCGAGGAAAATTCCAATGGTATGTTCACCGTTGTCGACTGCATCGTTAATTTTCTCAGTTAAATTGAGAACTGCCGTGCAGGTTGTGCTGTGTTTCCTGAAGCCATACTGAGAGGAGGTGAGTTTGTTGAAGTAGCCATTCAGTCTGTTGTACTCTTTCCAGTACCTTGGACAGCGTGGGCAGTATGGAAATTGGCCTGCAGTTGCTAATATCATTTTTATCTCCAGACATATGGATTGGGAGAACTTTTGCAATTTTTATCAGTTCTGGTATCCTCCCAGTGAGTAGAGATAGACTGATACGATAGACAAGAGGTTCCAGGATAACATTCACAATGGCATTTATGATCGTGCTGCGGATTCCATCAGCACCAGCCGCATGGGAGCTTTTCAGATTCATAATGATTTTGTAAACCTCATCTCCATCAGTGGGCCTCAGGAAAAATGAGCTGGAGTAATTTCTATGTAGATATCGTCTATAGCTTGTACCTTGGCATTGGGGGATTTTGCTAGCAGGATTCTGACCAAGTGAAACATAGTGATCATTGAAGTGGTTTGTTAATGTCTGTAGATCATTACTGTCTTTTCTTACGGTGTCAGGAAGCACTGTGCCTTTATGCTCTCTTCCAAGAACTTCATTTAGTATCTTCCGTGTGTTCTTGGAGTCGCCCTTAGTCGACTGAAAACGTTCAGCGTAGTGATCTCTTTTCCTTATCCGTATTAAATGTGTGAGTTTGTTCCTGAAAAGGGAAAACTTTTCCTTATTTCTATTATTAGGATTTTTTTAGATAACATTTGTAGAGTTTGTTTTTGGGTTGATTGATTTTGGAATACCCTTTGTTAACCAGGGATGGTGGTCCTTATTACAGGATGCCATCGTCTTCTCAGGTATAGTGCAGCAGTGACCACGGTTTTGTACGCCATATCAGCATCACTGTGAGAACAGACGGACATCAGGCTGTTCGGTTTGAGGTGTTCACGCAAGTTATGCAATGTTTTCTCATTGAGTATTTTAACTTTAGATTTGTGAGGAGATAATGAGTATTTGTTTGTCATGTCAAGAGATAATATTATCGGGAAGTGGTCGGTGACATCAGAGATCACAACCCGGACGTTAGGTGAGGACTATGGATATTAGTGATGATGTCATCGATGGCTGACTGTGAACAGTCTGTTATTCTGGCGTAGGCGTTGATAGTAGTTTAACATATATGATCACATGATCAAACCACTTCCTGTGAAATAACAATTTATTTTTATAGAGAATATTTTCATTGTTCCAGATGTCGAGATTAGTCGGTGAAGTTTTGCTTGTAGAGCTTGTTTGTGAAAGTTTGACAGTTTAACCGGAAGTTTTTCTATTTTGTAATTACATTTCAATAAAAAATGGATTCCACCAACGGCATTAAATACAGACTGAGGAAAAAAATTCCAGATGTCGTCTCTCTCTTTGAGTAGGTTTGCTAACCACTGCACTTTGAAAAACTTAGCACCTCCTCCTTTACTTTCAGGGTCACATAAAGTTTGTTTCTTCATACAGTGACGTCCGTTCCTCCAGAGGAAGTTAAACACAGTCTGATCTAGTTTTTTGTGGACTGCTGGGGGCATTTCCAGACACAGGGACGCATATACGGATCTGGATACACCTTCAGCTTTGGAGAGAAGAACTCCAGCACTCAGGGACATCAGCCACATATTGAACCTCTTGGCTATTTGTCGTGTTATTGGCTTAAAATTTAAATTCCAGTGATGGTTTCATTTTTATCAACCACCACAGCTAAACAAGTGACCGTGTTCTTTACAGGACAGATCACTCTCTTTGATCAGTTCACTCTCTTTGATTGGCAATAGCACAGATTTATTTAAATTCATTCTTAGACCTGATACAGCTGAAAATTCATCAATACAGCTGATTGCTTTAATTACTTCATATTTATCCTTTATCCTCCTTCCAGACAATCTGCGCTGAACTCTGTCAGACAGCATCATGACCTCTGACCTCTGAGGAGTTCGGGGTCACTGCGTCACTGGACGGTGCGACGTCGTCAGGAGGGAATAAAGGCTGGATTTGAAACGTCTGCTGAGGTGATTCTGACAGCACGTTTCTTTGCTTTTCTTTCCTTTTAAAAACAGAAATTTATTGTAAAATACTCCTCAATGACAGAACAATGAAAATAGCATTTCAATATCACAATTTCATTAAAAGAAATATTTAGAAAATAATAAATAATAATAAATAATCCCACCAAACAATAACAGAATGTTGACAAAAGCGAAGTAGTTAGGATCTGCTTAGTGATGAAGTTGAAGCGCTTAAATGACGTCATTGTTTTATTTAATTTCTTATTTTTCAATTTGAGGTTTTCAGTTTATTTAGGCCTAAATATAATTTGAGGTCTGTGTTTTTAAAAAAATGTAAACGATGGTGATGTTTTGAGCCATTTCATTTTATGTACATGGAATTAATGATCTGTGTTTAATCTTTTGATATGTTGGGATGAGTAACAATAAGTAGTGTATCTATTCTACCAAACAAAATGTCTTTTTTCTCATTTTGTGAAACATAAAAGCAGTTACTTTAAAACAAAAGGAGTCCTGTTTGATAGTTTCCCCCTCACAACCACAAAAAGGACAATTTCCTTTGATTTAAAGCAGGTCCGGTCAGATGTGTTGATAAACAAACAAACAAACAAACAAACAAACAGCCAAAGTGCCAAACTCAGCCGAGAATCAGCGTTTTTAAATCTTCTCCGTCCACTGATAGCTGTCCTTTTTCTGTCCCTAACCTTCAGCCTTTACGTCGTCCTCGTCAAATTCAAATATAACCTTATTAGGTAATAGAACCATATTTGGACTTGGGTGAAATAATCAGCAGGTAAACAACAACCCGTCGGTGAACGTTGACGCGCCTCAGGTATTATCGTTACAAATGCACGTGGGAGCTTCACGGTGTGACGGGCCTGTCACGTGTTGATGAGGCACCAACATGTTTCAGTTCAGCTCCACACGAGCAGCTGCGTGGACTTTCCAAGCGGCGCTTCACCGCCCCCTGCCGGCCACGAACACATCATGTGAGGTTCGAGCTGGAGAATAACTTCCTGTGAACTGACGCCTTCTGGCGTCATCAGAGGGATGAGGAGACACCACAGACACAAGAGACCCACAGGAGGACATGTCAGATGTTTAATCTGTTCAGTACAGAGTGTTTCTCTCAGTGCAAATGCCAAAAACAACAACATCGAGCCGTGTTTGCTTTATGTACAAAGATGAACTTTGGCATGGAGAAGCAGAGCGAGCCGTGGAGGAGACAGGAGGGCGTGACGTCAACACGACGTGAGACAACAAACAGCTTCAGTCAGAGACGGAAACATCCGAATAAACAGCAGCAAAGAAACGAGACACTGGACGAGAAGGTCAAGGGTCAAAGTGAAAGAAAACAGAGTGACGACCGTCGTTTTTTCTTCATTTCAATCAACCACATGAACAAAATTAATGGTATATATATTTATATTTATATATCTAAAGTGCAATATGGTACAAAAATATAGAAGGTCAGCAGCACCTCGATACATTTACAAAATAAATACACCATTCAAACAAAATAAATTATTGCAAAAAAAATCCGACATAATTGGAATAAAAAAGAAAAAAGCCAGAATTCACAAAGATTAAAATCTGTTGCCTCACAGAGCATCAAATAAGTTTTTTTAATCATATTCTGCTATTTATTCTGCTATATTTAGAATATTTACAAACAATAAATATATTCCATTTTCTTTCCAAACAATCACTATTACAGACGACTGTAACATGAGTTTAGGAGTCCGCTCCAGCCGCAGGCTTCTGAAAGAGAGACAGACAGACAGACAGAAGCAGCTCAGTCGGATGAACGTCATCGTCACATGACACAGACAGCCACACGGATCAGACAGGTGGAGGTGACGGCTCCGACAGCACCTGTCTGAACCGTGTGGAGCTGCAGCTCATGGAATACATGAAGAATGAACAATGAGGTCATTCACTCACTCACTCATTCATTCACTCATTCATTCATTCATTCACTCATTCATTCACTCACTCATTCGTTCACTCATTCACTCACTCACTCATTCACTCACTCATTCACTCATTCATTCACTCATTCATTCATTCATTCATTCACTCATTCATTCACTCGCTCACTCATTCATTCACTCAC
Organism: Naso thynnoides; assembly: GCA_029783665.1. Lineage (NCBI taxonomy): Eukaryota > Metazoa > Chordata > Actinopteri > Acanthuriformes > Acanthuridae > Naso > Naso thynnoides. Next base: position 21,998,866 of record JAQLOL010000015.1, on the reverse strand, counting down.
TCATTCATTCACTCACTCATTCATTCGTTCATTCACTCACTCATTCACTCACTCACTCATTCATTCATTCATTCATTCATTCACTCATTCATTCATTCACTCACTCATTCATTCATTCATTCATTCACTCATTCATTCACTCACTCACTCATTCATTCACTCATTCATTCATTCATTCACTCACTCATTCATTCACTCACTCATTCATTCATTCATTCACTCATTCACTCATTCATTCACTCATTAACTCACTCATTCATTCATTCACTCACTTACTCATTCACTCACTCATTCACTCATTCATTCATTCATTCACTCACTCATTCATTCACTCATTCATTCACTCACTCACTCACTCACTCACTCACTCACTCACTCACTCATTCATTCATTCATTCACTCACTCACTCACTCACTCACTCACTCACTCATTCACTCATTCATTCATTAGTTCACGGGTCACTTCAGTTTTCTCATCACGTGAAACTTTGAGGATTTGGTCTTAAAAAGTTAAAATTTATTTGCTACATTTTAAAAATCTGATTTGAATTCATTTCTCCTGTTCACTGATTGGTCATGTTAAAAACCAGATCGCCCGTGAAACACCTGGACTCACCTTTGTCAGAGACTGACAGCGTTTCAGAGCAGCGCCCTCTGCAGGCCGAGCAGGGACCTCCACTCCAGGTGGAGTCCACTTCCGGGTTCTTCCTCCAGCCTCCAGCCCAGTGAGCGCGCCCTCCTCTTCCTCTTCTCTCCGTCGCGCCTCTTGCCGGACCTTCCTTTCTTCTTCTTCTTGCCGGGCGCCTTCATCATCACGCCGTCTTTGTACGTCTGAGACTTGTTGGTCTCCTGCGGCAGGTTGGTTCCCTCCTCCTCCTCCAGCCGGAAGCTGATGGGGAGGTTCTTGGTTCCTCCGGGCGGTTTGGAGTGCAGGGTGCTGCCAGTGGTGCTCAGGTTGATGCCCAGGCCGACCCCCGGCAGCCCGACGCCGGCGCCGCTGCTGCTGCCGGCCCCGCCGGTGGTCCGGACCGGGAGCTCCCGGATCTCCGCCGTGTGCACCTCATCCAGCAGCTCCTGCAGCCACATGCGCCGCTTAAAGTCCTGCAGCGCACGGCCCTTGTCGTGCATCAGCTGCGCATGCGTCACCGACCGTTTTCTGCACAGAACACACAGAGGGAGGTGACGTCACACTTTGTTCACCTGGACACGTCACAGAGATACAGCGAGTCCACAGAGACGTCATCACAACAACAACAACAACAACAACAATAATAATAATAATAATAATGATAATAATAATAATAATAATGATAATAATAATTAGGCTATTTGCAAAAACTCGTGTGATAAAAGCAGAAAGTGACGCTTCCTCTCACAGCTGAACTTTCCACCGAGCAGCGGAGACTCTGAGTGATTCCTCTGTGAGCAGGAGTTCATTTTCAGTTCCCTGAAAGTGTGGAAACAAATCTGTACATCTTCTCTAACAGCACCGCCTGCTGCAGCTGATAACTTAAATACTGACTTGTGACAAAAGACTCGGAGCTGCTCACTGACTGACGCACTTCAACAATAAAACAACATTTCCGACAGTTTCCCGTGTTTTCATTCAACACGCGGGATTCGAGGCAGTGAGCTGGGCTCACCGGCAGGGGGCAGCATGAGCACAGGGACGAGAGGGAGGCTTCCACGCAGGCAGGTTCACGGAGCTGTGACGTCAGTTCGTCACGCCGGTCCGTCGTCCTTCATTAAAACGACGCTCCTCCGTTACTGACCGTCCTCACACGCACTGAAAAGTTTTCCGTCATGAGGCCCCAGCGAGAATTGAACTCGCGACCCCTGGTTTACAAGACCAGTGCTCTAACCTCTGAGCTATGGAGCCGACACGAGCTGACGTCACACGACAACGAATATGAAGCTGTCAGAGGGGGATGTGACTTCCGGTTTTGATCAATCTATGACGAAGCTCATTAATAGCCAATATTAAAAATATATATTTATCCCAAACTTTAAAATGGTCGTCTGAGCCTTTCAGCAACAATAACAAACAATAACATAAATATTCATGACTTTGTTTTATGCTAAACTTCATTAAGAGTTCTATCAGTTTTGTCTGTTATTGATCAGGCTGCTGCAGCGCCACCTACAGGTCAAAGGTGATAAAGAATCACAGGACGAGTTATACAGGTGAGGGCCGGCGAGCTGACACGGAACCTCACCTGATCTGAAGGAAAGTTTGAAAAGGTGACAAGTGAGATTCATGTCCCTGATTGGTTAGACCGCTGCTCTGACCCGAGAGGCGTGGAGCAGGGACTCGCCCTCACCTTTGACCCACGGAGGAAGAGCAGGAAGGGAAAACTTCATCTCAGGAGGATGAGGATCAAATTAAAAACAGGCTTGAGCAGAACTTGTCCTCAGACCAGTCCTCGTCTCTTGGCCTATCGTGCCATGACGCAAAACGCCCACACGATGGCACTATCCGTACATAAAATGAAAAGAAAAACACGCAGCTCCAGCTTGAACTTTACCCCAAACTTCATGTAAAAATGTGCTGCGATTTTTGACTTTGAAAGGTTTGTGTGCGCCTGAAAGCCAGACGACCAGGCCTGAAAACATGAGCTGCCCAGTTTGTTGGCAGGAGTAAGAAGACAGAGTTTATGTGGAGCTCTCTGCTTTAATGATGAGAGAGAAGACGAGGAGCTGCAGCTCTTCATCAGCTCTGCTTCTCTGCAGATGGGACGACCTGTTATCTTTCCACACACACTTGCAGCAGCAGAAAGGTTCAGGCTTTGCTTTGCCGCGGTGTCGCCTTACTCCGAGTCTTAACTCTTAGACAAACACGGAGGCCGAGCGCTCGGCTCGAAGCCTGGGAACCACCGAGCACCACCGCCGGCCAAACACTTCAGGTGTCTGAGCACACAAACACAGCCGCTTCAGTGGGAGATACCGGCGGCTGATTACAGCTGTCAGAGGTTTTCCCATGGTTCCCTCCCCCTTCCTGTCCAGGAAGTCAGTTTATCTGCAGGGCGTGTAGCTCCTCACAACTTCACACAAATCATTCACAGTTTGATTTGGATTCATTTCTGCAGGTTTCAAACTTTGAGTCGAAGAACTGAAGCCAACTGAACATCAAAAGTGGGAAAAGGAGGAAATCATGACATACGGACAAAAACAAATTTGAATGTCACCGTCTTCCTCAGCCTCCCGAGGTGAATAAAAATAACAATAATATCCTGAACAATACCTCCCAAACACAGAGGGAGCCCCTGAGAGCAGCTCTTGTTTATACGCATACAGATATTTCCTGCGAACGGCGGGTCTGAGGAGCAGGAACGCCGTCGCTTTGAAAGCCGATCTGTCTCTGTTTCCACCTTTAATAAAGCTCACATCAAACGGCTTCCAGCGAGCGGAGCGGAGGAGGACGGCCGGGCACATCCTGAGGTGGCAGCGCTCCAACGCTGCCGTCCTCGGCCTGCTCGTGTTCACTCTTTGTCTCTGTGGGGGATGAATGAAGCTGCGGGGCCTCACACAGGGAGCCCGGCCTCCTGTCAGGGGCCGCAGAGCCCCTGACGTCTCATATCTGTTTCTAATGTCAACCACAGCAGCTCTGCTTACCGGGAACAAAGATTTTAAGACTTGTCTCTGATCATTTTATTGTTTTAAGGAAGTTTCATCCTCTGAAATGTTTAATCAGCATATGAGAGGAGGAAATCACAGGAAGGAAGCACCTGAAATAAAAGGAGCCAGATTCAAAATTCACGTTGCGATTTCCCCGAAGCGTCGCTCTGCTCTGTTTAACGGGAAAGTTTTGGCCTCTCGTGAAATGAAAAGAAGAGTGTGGAGGGAAAATGTGAACATTTTCTCACAGTTTGTAGATTCAGCCGCTTTGTTTGTGAGCTCACATTCAGACGGCGCCGACGCTTCAGGCTGCAACCATCGACTGTCTTCATTATCAATTAACCTGCCAGTTAATTTCTCGATGAACTGATCAATAAAACATCTGCCGATGATCTTAGAGCCAAGTTTTGTTTGATCAGCAGTCTCAATGTTCAGTTTATGACAGTGAGACTTTACTTTCAAAGTGACAAACTATCAGGAGGCCTTCAGAGGAAGAGATTGTCTTTGGATCTATGCTGTCCAGTTTTTGCTGCAGCTCACCAGCTTACGGGATTTAAAACGTCAACTTTGAGATTTTGTCGCATCGAGAATTAAATTTGAGCTCGATTGAACTTCTGGAAGCTTGAAAACTTTCAACCAGCAGCAGATGACGGGGGTCAGAGGTCACTGGCTTTCACCGCTGTGTGAGTTTTCCCTCACCGTTTTCATCGCACTTGTGTTTTCCTTTCCACTCGGGTGGCGTTAACCCCCGTCCCGAAATCCTATTAAGTGCATATCACACATCGGGTGTAGCTGGATTTCCCCTGACATAAGCAGACGAGGCCCCACACACACTGAGAGAAACGTCTCTGGTCCCGCGTGTGGAAACTGCTGGAGGCCGTTAGCATTCATGTAAACCTGGACGACACACGGTTTGAATCAGTCTGAAGACTCGACTCTCTTCCTTCAGCAGCAAACCTCCACTGCCGCCACCAGAATGCGTTTCAGATGTGATCTTTCTCCCCTGAGACTGGATTCAGGCGCGGAGGCCAGAAGTTTCGAGGAGAAAATCTCACAAACAGAAATCCAAAAAGCTGCCTGCATCCTCCCACTGTTTCATTAAAAGTGATCACATCCAAAAACTGTGTCAGCGATTCGACCTCTCTACAGCTCTCACAGAGTGTTTAGCACTTTGGCTTAACAACTTGAAAGAACATTTATTCTGTTTGGCATCAGACGCATCAGCAGGGGCAGCAGGTTTGCTTTGGTCCACAGCCGAGCCCGACATCAGCATTATTCATTCCCTCCATCGCAAAGACTCACAGCCTTTGTCCAGGGACGCACGGACACACGACTCTGAATCCTTCTGTCGAGGCCTCACAGTACGAACCTCCCAGTGCTGGATGGCAGCGAGGAGCCGCTCAGAGTTTATCTCACACACACACACACACACACGGCTCTGCTTTAGGTAAACACACAGGTGGGCGAGGGCTAACTAAACAGCTGCTGGCACGTTTCACAAGTGAACACATTTTCCAGCCTCTGCTCCCCACCATGTCGGGGTGGGGGGGTGGGGGGGCTGGAAATATGAAATGTGCAAATATCAGAAAAAAAGATTATCTGCAGGCTTAGTTCACTCTCTTGTTTTTCAGCCGTCCTGAGACGTGGACCGAGGGGACGGACGGATGTTTCTGACATGAAGAGAGTCGAACGGCTCCACACAGTGCAGACATGAAAAGCAGACTTACATTCTGTTGCTCAGGGCATCAATCGGTCGCCCAAAGTGCGGCACCGGAGAGCAGAGGAGGAACAGAGCGAAGCACCACTGCTGCAGGACTCTCCTGGAGCAGAACATCTTCCTGAAAACAAACAAACAAACAAACAAACAAACAAAGACATGAACAAACTGAGCTGAAAAAACCCTTTCACCGTCCATCTGTGAAGTGACAAGCTGCCAACTGTAAGAGCTGTTGCAATGATTCACTTCACACCCTGCAGACGAGACGAGACGGCAGCAGAAACCAGTCCGGCATGTTTCACTGCAGCTCCACATGAAGCCACAACAAAGCAGAAATTAAATAAACCAAAACAGAAGGGGCGGGAGGAGAAGAAGACGAGTTAGAGGGAAACTTACCTTCCCACAGCAGTGTCTCTCCCACACGGAAAAAGATAAAGTAACAGCAAGAAAAAAACTTCACTTAAGTCCTTCCTCAAACTTTCCAGTCTGACTTTCCTCCACAAACAAAAAAAAGTCTCAAGAGACACAATCCAGGTGAGGACACCTCGGGGAAAGGAAAGCCAAAATTCCCACGAGCCAAAACACATCCAGGAGCTCGTCCACAGTTTTCACCGTGTTCCTCAGTTTAAAAACTCTGTGAAGTCGAGCAGAAGTCCAGCTGCCGCTCCAGCAGTCGTCCAGGTGTCCTGTGGTTAAAGGTGAGTGTTGGAGTGACAACAGACAGCCGGCGGCGACACAAACTGAGGCTGCACTGCTGCTGCTGCTGCTGCTGCTGCTGCTGCAGGTCCATCTGATGGGAGCGTCTGCTGCATGCCGCCTGAGTGCCTGACAAGGTCAGAGGCGAAGGGAAGGGGAGGACTTCTTAACAAAGAGGAGGGCCTCCATGATGTCTCTGCCCACTGAAAGTGGAGCAGGCAGACAGTGAAAGAGAAGAAGAAGAAACGGCAGGAAGGTGGCACTCGAGCAGCACACAGTGACTCAGCTACAGGGGTCAGTTAGCGCCCAAAACGTTCACTGATCTGCCTGTTTGATCATGACAGTGATGTTTTATTTTTCAGTGTCAAGGCTGAAAAAACGTGTTTGCTTTGAAAGATGAGCTGACTGCATGACAAGACAATGAACCAAACTAAGGAAAAACAAATAAAACTAAACAAAAAGGTGACAATAATTTAAAAAACAACAACAAATAAACAAGACAAATACTGCAAGCACAGCTGGAGGGTCTATGAGGGGTGATTAGTGCCAAAAATACAGTCTGTCCTCTGTCTGTGCTGTTATATAACAGCTGTTTGTGCTGTAAGTGATGATGTTCACATTTCATGTTAAATTCTAAATACGCGTGTGTGTGTGTGTGTGTGTGTGTGAACCACGCTCAAGCTGAACAAATCAAACAGAAAACTGCTTGTTGTAAATGTGTTTCAGTGGTTTTATGACATGTATTTATATATTTAGGTTGTTATATACTGTGTTAGAGAGCACTCACACTTGGCCCAGTTGTCCCGCACCGTGCTTGTATACGTGCGTCCGCATCGTGCCAAACTCCACCTCTTCCAACAGCGCCGGGGCCGACAAAGCGTGCTGCGCTCGGGCGCGGTACGGACTGCCTAGTGTGAGTGAACTCTTGCACCGTCTCGCTTCCTGTTGCTGCCTCTTGGCCAAGTCGTCATTGTAAATGAGAACTGTTCTTAATTTACTTATCTGATTAAATAAAGGTACAATTAAAATTAAATTAAATTAAATTAAATTAAAT
>JAQLOL010000015.1:21950843-21962862 GCA_029783665.1 Naso thynnoides | reverse complement strand
AGTAATCAAGAGTAACGTAATTTTATCTTTGCCCCAACGTTTGACTAACATCCATGAAGAGAAACAGCCGACAATGTAAATCCACGCGTGTATCACTTTTATGATTTACCATTGGCAACAGTGGACAAAAAGAGCTCCATTTACTTTTCTCTGGTAGAATTAGAAATAGTCCTGTGCACGTATGGCGAGTATGAACATATTTTTAGAAAAGAATTTTACGAAAAAATGAAATCTAAGAACAGAGTTTAAACAGGTGAGGCTCAGGTGTGACAGGCTCATGGTGGTTCCTCGCTTCAATCAGACTCATTTACTAAATAAAAATCAGTCAGTGGAATTTTCAATGTGCAGTTTCATCCACAACAGCCCCCCAGTTCCTCCCTTTTCTCCAGTTTGACTCTCCTCCTTCTATGAAACAGAAAACTCAGAGTTTTCCTCATTTCATGGTGAACAGACTCAGAGTTTCAGCGAACCTGCTTCGTGAAACGGACCCTGCATGTTACTGGTTAGCTGTGGTGGTAGCATGCTCGCTAACCCTCCACCCTCTCATGAGACTGAAGGTCCACGGTGACAGCAGAGAATCTCATCACGTGAGCTGCGGTCAGAGTGAAGTCCAGGTCAGAGACAGAAAGGACTTCCTGTGTGAAAAGCTTGTGTCTGTGTGTTGTTTGTGAGCTCTGTTTGGTTGGAACTCTCGTCCGCTGGGTGGTGGGCATGTTGGGATTGGCTCTGACGACGCTCAGATGGGTGTGGGTCCAAAAAAAAAAAAAAAAAAAGTTAAAAAAAAGAGATGCAAACTAAAAGCTCTGACACAGAAAGAGGAAAACTGACATTTAAAAGATTGTTTGCAGGTTGGCTGTCGTCTGCAGAGAGGCCAAAACTCTCCGACTGTCTGAGGATTTGACAGGATTTCATTCAGTTCTATGAAAAATGATCCGTCTCAGCTTTTATTACGAAGGCAGAAAACAATTAGAAACACATTCACAAGGTCAAAGAAAGACGTGGGCGTTTGAAAATGTTTTGTATGTCATGTAATCAGAGTAAACTTTCTACTGCCGAGGCCTCGTCCTTCTGAATGGAGAAAAGAAATATTTGCTCTGGATGGTAACAAGCTGTTGCTCAGAGCTTTTTCTGTCTTTAACTAACAACTTGCTTAAACGTCACGTCCTATTAAAACCGCCTTGATCCCGTCCTCCACAATAATGCATACCAGAGCCCTGGAAACATCTCAAGGCTGCCCGTCGCTCCTGGCACGCAGCACTGACGGTGGTGCGTGAGTGTTAGAGCTGTTTTCACTGCACAGACACACACACACACACACACACACACACACACACATTCCTGAAAATGAGGCTAATACACACTGCAGCCACTCCATCTAATATTTGAGCTGCTTATCTTTAAAGGAGAACCACAAACCGCGCGTTTTTCCTGCTTTCAACACTTCACGTCATCACACAACGCTGTTACTATGGAGACCAGTCTGTCTGTCTGCATGCTGTCTGTCTGTCTGTCTGTCTCTGATTATCATTTTTATTAGCTATTAGTGTGGTTGTTGTTATTGTGTGTTTAGATGCTTAAAGGCACACAAACAACCCTTCAGGAAGCAGGGGGCGCGAGAGAAAAAAAGAGTTTCAAAACAAACATATGAAGAAATAATGAAATTAATTTAAAAAAAGCCGTAACCTGAATATTAAAAAAGGTTTGTAATGTATTAATTATAGAAATCATGAGAGGAATAAATATCTAGAAAATAATACAATAATGATAAATAACAGTATATAATTACATTATGAAAAAACTGCAAATAATCTCAATGAATGAACAAAGCTTGAAGTTCAATTTCAACGTATCTCTAAAATCTTTTTGTTTTTCAGTTGAGCTGTCAGATTTTACATACTTATTTTAAATTATTTATCTCAACTGTTAAAACACCCGAGGCAGCGGAAAAAAAATCTGTGAGATTTAGTCTGTGTGTGTGTGTGTCTGTGTGTCTGTCTGTGTGTGTCTGTGTGTCTGTGTGTGTGTGTCAGTCTGTCTGTCCGTCTGTAGCAGACAGGAAACGTCCTGCTGCAGTTTCTCAGGTTCAGGTTTACTGAAAACGTGTGAAACTTCAGTTTGGCGGTGATCAGCGGTCTGCTGACGTCCTGAAGTGACACAGTTTAAATTCCTCACATCATGAAACATTGTGAAACATTTTGCCCTGAGTTCAACCTGCAGGTTTCCCGTCACAATGCTGAAATTTCTTTGTGAGATTTAGATAAAGTTTTTCCGAATCATTCTGGTGGTGACAGCAGAGTCTGAGAGAGTCATGAACTGCAGAACAAAGACAAGTCAATCTTATCTCTTTATGTCAAGATTCTTTCGACATTAGCAGCAACTCTCAGGGTCACCGAGGGAGGCAGAAGCCGAACGTCTGCTGTCACATGCACTCTGACATTTGACATACTTTTTATTTTGTTAGAATTTGTGGCTAAAAACAGAAGTGGTAGAAATACTGAGACTTTTAACCAATTATGATAATAATATGTCATAGAAAAATTATATGCTAAAGTACAACTATTAGCAGCAGAATACATCTAAAGTACTACAAGCAAATCTGAAAAGCAACTTTTATGCAGATTTTTGGTCCTTAACCAAATATAGAAAACATCAGGGGTCATAAATGTGTAATGACAATCCATCCAGCAGCTATTGAGACATTTCAGTTGGGACTAAAGTGGCGGAACAAGCAGAACCTTGATTTCTCCTCGAAGACAAAAACGGTGAACAATGCACAGTCTAGCTCGCTATGGGAGCTGGTTTAGTCCAAAAATGTGCAATTCTTCCTGCAGTTGGAGCAGATCGCGGCTGGATCACATTCATACAGTTCGATTCCGCTGAACTAAACAAGGCAGGTGTGCAAACACGTCGGTTGTTTTGATCTTCCAGTCAGTCTGAAGTCCAGAAAGACCGATTTCACCTGCTGTGCTGTTTGTTTAATCGGCTCATCGGTCACAGTGAAACTCAGAGTGTTTCCTAAACGTGGCTGTTTATTGAAGGAACACATGCAGTCAGGGTCTCACTGAGGCTCACACATGCAAAAACTCCCAAACGTTCCCTCCACTTCAGGACTTTTTCCTTCAAACAGAGACGATCAGCTGCGCTCTGGCTGCTGCCAGGTGAGCTTCAGCTAACTACATAATTGGATTGGCTGCAGTGTGTGACTGAATCCTGTTAACCTATTTCCTCAGCTCACAACAGGCAGCACACTTCACCCTTCAAACTATCCGACCTGCTGAGATTCAAGGCTGAAAGTCCACGCCGTCTGCCTCGCCAAGGATTACGGGCCATTAGGAGCCACGGCTGGATCTTCCATTCTGCAGACAAACTCCTCGTTAGATCAAGTTTTAATTCTTTGACTTCCTGTGTGTAGCTCGTTTCTGCTTAGGACATTAATCGGAGGAGTTTTATTTCCTCAAACATCACCGTCGTTTTAATAAACAATGACCCCAATTTTATTTGGTGCCCCTGTGAGAATTCCTGCCCACTCCTATAGCTAACATTAGCATTAGCTGTAACTATAAAGCTGATTAGATGTTTCACATTTTTTACAACTCAAAACCTACAGATATTAACTGTAACACCACATAAGATAAAGAAAACCAGCAAATTTCCAACAATCTACAAGATGAAACCAGAAAAAAAAGTGTGATCTTTTAAAATGAATGAATTCTCAAGATAGTTTTAATCTTCTTGTCTCTGTAGTGAAGCAATGAGTGTGGAGGAAAAACAGAAAGACTCACTAACACAGAAAGGACTGCAGTAGAACCTGACACCTGTACTGAAGTTCAGTGGTAAAAGTACTCGGTTACTTCCCTCCTGTGTGTGTTTGTGGAGTTCAGGTTTGTTTTCTTGCACGTCTGCCTGTATTTACTCATATACGGACCCGGCAGGCGGCAGCAGGTGCTGTGGATTCCCGTCAGCTCTGGAAGAAGAGGGAGATGGGGGTCGAGGCTGAAGCCGCTGTGCTTTGGGGTCTCACAGCTCGGACCACTGTCAGTTTGCTGTGCAGCCTTAGCACAGGCTGTGAGCGTGCTCTAAAGGCACACACACACACACACTCACACACACACACACACACACATCAGAGCTGACAGGTTGATGATGGGCTGAGCAGCCACAGTGAAGAGTCCTAACGAGGGAACACAGCCTCCATCCCAACACCTCTGTTAGTGCACGATTACAAACAGGTTCATGAACTTGAAACTTTCCGTCTCGTGAGCCATCGGGTCAAATTGATGACTTCGATTACATCATTTCACCAAAGGACATGTGTCCAAATGTGAATTTGAATCCTTTAACAAATGTTGATGAAGTGTTCTTCAAGGGTCACTGAGTGTTAAACTTCTAATTTTGGGTGAACATGTGATCAGTACGATGTTCTCATGTGAAATTTTAAATGTCGAGGTCTTGCATATGAATGTTGTGATGTTATTTGCATTAAGCTTTGAGCGTACGTCTCCCAGCTGCGCGTTGGTCTGGCTGTGTGTGTTTTGGTGGTTAGTGTGTGAGGTCTGAAGTGGTGAGCGGGCAGTGCTGGCCAAAGCCTCGTCTTGTTTACCCCGCCTGCTCCAGACAGAGATGGTTGTGTCTCGCTGTTCTCGTGGCGGCCGAACTCACCTCCCTCTGCTGCCTCTGCACTCATCTCAGCCTGTCACTATGACTGATGGTCACTTTACAAATGGGGCATTTCCCCCACATGGCCCACTGAAACAGAAAGCTCAGTGCGAGGCCATTGCCAACCCACCACACCTGCACTGAATCATTACACTCAAACTGAGCAAGTTCAACACGCCAGTCATGTCTCAGTGCACAGCTTTTATTGCTCATACTGTGGATTTGTGGATGAGAGACTCAAATGAAAACACCTAAAATAAACATATATGATACTGCCGCTGCAGACGGCTGCAAACTAAGTCAGAAAAATGTTGATAAAGGTGTTCCACAAGGTCCAGTGTTAGGTCCTCTACCAGGGACTTAACACAGACACTTTCTGATTTCATATGTATTATCTTTTGAAAAATCGTAAATTATTTTGACATATCTCATATTTTCGAAATGAGTTCTACAATGTCTGTGAATATTCTCATTCATCCAGGTCATTGTTCTCTCTGGGCAAATTGTATTTGTATTTGTATCAAATACAAGTCCAGTTGCCTATGATTCAATTTGCCCAGAGAGAGTTCTACAATGAATTTAACTCTTTAATGCTTTTTAAAGTGCTTGATGTTAAACAACTTTGATGGGAGTGACGTCTTCAAGGTCAGTATTCAGTGTGAGGGAGCTCAGACTGAATCCAAACTTGTCTCTCTGCAGTTTGAGCTGTTCACTGATCTGATTTCCAACGTGTCTGTCATCATGAGATCAATCAGAAACTGCAGAAAGTTTGTTCATTTTACTGCAGAGGTCTTTTCCGTGCTGTGTTAGACTGACACAGATTTGTGCATCCTGAAAAAGCTGAAGTTTTAGAGTGCAGATACTCACAAAGGAGATGAGATGCAAACCTGCCAAAACTCGAGTAAATGTTTTTCTGAGCTGCAAGCTGATTTTTGAATTCATGAACAAATAAAAAATCTTCTTAACACAAGTTTAGAGGAAAGGCCACAGAGGCGTATCTGTGCGACCTCCGTAGGAGTCCATGATGGTTTGTTCTGAATGTGCAGTGACAGAATTATTTCTCCTCCTACGTGTGAAGTTTATTTCATCACATGTGAACTTCCATTTTCTTGCTCAATACGGCAACAAGACAAATGTTTTTGGTGTCTTTTACAACAAAATTACAACATGTCAAGTGTTGCTTTTAATTACATTCATGGCTCTAATATAGAGAGGAATCCATATTAGCAGCCTGGGTGTGAGTCATGTTGCTGTTGTGGTGTTGTGGTTACAGGCGCAGGGCGAAGCTGTCGCCTCCATGGGTGTGTTTGGTCCCTCTCAGGAAACTGGCCAGGCTCAAAGTAATTTAAAGAAGTGTGTAAAACACTAAATGAGCTCTGGTTTAACAAACCGCTGCAGCCTGCTGATGGCTACTGGGAGGAAGAGGAGGAGGAGGAGGAGGAGGAGGAGGGAGACATGGTGTTAACAGTCCTGAATCCACTCACCCCTTCATCACCTGGAGGACAAAACATTAGCATATGAACTTTCAAACACCGACTGTAACAACTAAGAACCAAACGACATGAAAGAGAGATAAAAAGTGATAATGTGTTTTTCTCTCCACAGACTTTGCTCAGCAGCTACAGTCTAAACATTTCTGAGGTGGGTGAAGCTCCGCTGACTATAATCCTGTCACAGCTTCGCTAATGTTGGGGATTATCAGTATGCTAGTTTAATTTTGATGGTAACAGTTGAAGTGTTTTGTGATCTGACGTCAGTTAATGGTGGTTAATCTCCCCTAAACATGAATGTCAGGTGTTAGCTTAGCTTCAGGCTAACATTCCTCTTTACTTTCATTTAAATTTTAATTTTGAGTGTTGAGTAAGTGTCTCTGTTGCAACTGTAACTTCCCCCATTTAAACTGTGTCACGTCTTTCACTTCCGAACCACAGCAAGGCTTTTATTTTGAAGCAGGTACAGGAAATTCGTTTAGGTTACATGTAAAGCAAATAAAGCCTTTTCCTGTGTGCTGCTGTTTGTGCTGTCGCAGAGTTGAGTTTTTTAGAGAGAACTGAAGCACGATCGGACCTGATCCACGTTGGACTCATGTCATTTACTCTTTTTTTCTCCCGATGATGACGATGCATCACCTGATCACAGCTGATAGAGTCACGTTGAATCCATGTGGGATTAAAGTGCAGCAGGACCCTCCAGACCTGATTTGACTTAAAGCATCTGGGAACTCATGAAGACGTTGAGCATGAATCATGAGTTTGTCGTGTCCCGCTGTGAGTGGACAAGTCCCAAAACAAGCTGCAAACATCCAAATGTTTCTGACTTTGCATCCATGAACGTGTTGCTCATGCAGCTCTGCTCGCTGACAGACGACGTGCTGTCCTTTGATGCTGCAGCCGTGAAACCTGCATCTGAAGTGATTATCTCGAGACTGTAATCTTCCTCTCACAGTGTTTGATCAGTAACCCATGTAAACTCATGAATGTGGTGAATAAACAGATGATCATGTAAACTGTGGAGCGTCTCTGTTGAAGCAGTGTGGGTGTTTCTGTGGTGATGTTTCTGTCTGTCACGTCTCAGGACTTTGCTCCACTCTTCATTAAAAACTGAGCCACTCTGCAGAGCACATTTGGAAACCCCACCGCAGACCAGGCGACTGTGTGACTGTGGTTAGGCACCTTTAAGAAGAGGATGATAAATCGCTTTTTAATTGCTTGTAAACGTGTAACTGGGCTTGGCCTGCTGCCCTCACTGCTGATTGCTCTTTGGAGTGGAGATGCTGCTGCAGAGCTCAGCGTCGAGGCTGCATGTCGGGGTAGAAACGGAGAGAAGTCACGTACGGAGTTTCACAGAGGAGCCTGCATGGATACCACGCCGACTCGTCTGTTTGTCGTGGTATTATGGCAACTTAACATGTTGCATTTCCACAATTCCCCTGATCCTAATTATATTAATCCCTGCCAAACATTTTACATTATTTCATAACACAACATGACTGCACATGAAAACCATGTTTTCTGAAACTTGAACTCCACCCAAAACATAGAAATACCTCAGAAAGCCAAACACAAAGCAGTTTAGCACAGATGCAGCTTTGTCATGAGGGACGTGTTTAACTTTTATTTTAAAATCTTTTTTAGGAGCTGTTGTATGGCGAGGGAAGGGAGTCCACACTTAACAGGATGAATTAAAACTGAGGTTCCTACGAATGAACAAAAGGACGTGTGGACATCAGTAAGGATGTGTGATGTGAGCACATGTTCCAGATTTTAAAGCTTTTAAGACTCAGCTGAACTTGATCTACTGACGATCCTCCAAAATCGGCCAATTGCGTGCAGAGGTTGGCCAGCACCGCCTTCAAGACATCAGGAAGGGCGTCACTACCCCCTGTGAACATGACGTGACTTGCTTTGTACCTTTGCAGTGGATTAAAGGATGGGATGAAAAGACTGTACCCTCAAATGATTTATTTTGTGCAGGAATGCAGGAGGACTGAGGACCACAGTGATGACGTTTCGCCCAAAACACAAAACGTCGAGTTCAAATGAACAAAGCTCATCACAGGTGTCAGAGTCCTGCAGTTATATTTATATTTATATATTTATTTAGTTATATACGGCGTGATGTAATGCAGCTCTAGGGCAGCATGTTAGTGCTTGCACCTGATGCAAAAAGATCAGTGAAAGATAAATAATGAAGATAATGAGCGATGGTCGACCCTGCATGCTGTGAGCAGCGGCAGTGGCGGTGGCGGGCCTCTGCAGCCCTCACCCCCAGGGTTGGCCCTCTCTGGTATGTAAACAGTGCGTTAGTCAGCGGCCTCAGTGATCCGAAGTTTCCACAGCTCAATGGGGAGAGCCTTGCCACCAGGGGCGTCTGACCAGATGACTAATAAAGGTGTCATTAAGGCTGTTGATTTTCACGGGCAGCAGCTCCAGGGGCTCAGGTAGACCTTGGCAGGTTGTTGTTTATAGTCTGGGTCCGGCGGGGGAGGGGGGGGGATCACATCCTCAAATTTTCAAGAGGGCAGGCAGTGTCCGACCCTGAATCAAGGTGTCATTAAGTGTGTTGATTTTCACCGAAGCTTTTCCACTGTGCAGCCTGTGAGTCGCTCGGCCCGTACAGCCTGGCATGTGTCGGCCTCTCAACCTTTCAATAATTATGTTAGCTTTAAGTTTGGGGGAAAAAATGACCGCTTGTTGGATGTGGAGCGAAGCGTCTCCCTGAAGGGTGGAGCCCGCCGAGGCTCTCATCCCTGATTGGCTGCCTGCTGCCCAGATGAGATGATTCAGCTCTGGCCTCTGCTGATTAACTGACTTTTTAGGCAATTTCTCGGGTAACAAGTGACTGCAGTGTGGGCGGCCTGTCATGGACCGCTGATGTTTGGATGCCATCAGTGATCAGCCGGGCGTGAGGTTCCAGGCTTGATTGGGGGAATAAACCGAGGCGAGGAGCAGCAGACACGCCGACCGCAGCTGTCAGCAGAAACCTACTCTGAGGTCTCGAATAAACTGAAAAAGAACAAGGGGTGAATTGTAAAGTCTGTCATTGTTAAAAGAGGAATTTGTCGTAGCCGAAGACTCATTTAATGAACTCTCCACAAATAAGTCATTTGTTTTGTTTGGTAAGTATTATGGGGCTGGACGCCATTCGACCTCAGAGGCCTGAGAGCTCTGAGAGCAACTCCTACAGACCTAAAGGTTCATTTCACACAAAACACAAGTGTTCCTGTCACCTGAACAAGAACCTTCTGATGAGGAAGACACAAGAGGAAAAACCCCAAAGGTTCGTCCTCTGGGGAGCATGAATGTGCCACATTAGACTGTGATCTTTCTGGTCTGCAAGTGTCGAACTTGGTCTGATTGTGTTTCCGATGAAAAATCAGAATATCACAATAAACACTCAGATGTGCGGAAATATCCTGCACATTTTATAGAAAATGTGGAGCTGTACGTAAGACTAGCGGAGCAAACGTGACATCGTCAGACCAGCGCCGGTCAATCTCACGTTCTCCACCCAAATCCTTCTGCTTCTGCTCTGAGCTTGTGAAGTTTGGTGGGAGGAGCTTATTTGAGTGATACTTAGCAGTAGGTATGTGTGCATTCAAACTGCCTCCGGCTGCTTTCAAGTTGCAGTAAATAACCTCTGCAAACAAACAAGCTAGCAAGCTAACATTAGCTGTAGCACGAGACTTGTTGGGAAGCAAACCCGCTGCAGCCGTTTGCTCCGCCTCGCTCTTTATTCCATTTGTTGTCTCTCTCTCTTTAAGTCCAGTCTGAACTGAGACCAAACTGTTGCAGGGAAAGTTGCAGCAGAGTAAACTGGTCCGTCTCAGCTCGAGCTCGAGCAGACTGACGGTGTGACTGCAGACACTCTGTTGTTGGCAGAGGAGAGTCAGAGCACGGTGAGCCAATCAGCTCGTACTGTGGTCACCTGTTGCTAAGAAGCTCAGCGTAGACCAGCCAATCAGGACAGAGAGTACAGAGAGTGTCACTGATTTTTTATTTTTCTGTCCTAGTGGCAGGAAAATCTCCTGGTAAAAACAGGGCTTACTGGAGACCAATTTAGCAACAAATGGTGTCATTTTCCAAACACTATTACACTGTTTAATCAGGTTATTCATCATGATGACAAAGTTAAGACAAAAAAGTTGTCTAGTTTCACTTTAAGCTACATTAAATGCAAATCAGTTTATGTGGCGGCAGGTGTCGCACACAGGGCGACCTCCATCCTGTCGATGGGTTTTTACCCCTGCGCATGAAAGCAGCAAATGAAGGGAAGATTTTTGTAAATGTATCAGCAAAACTGACCAGTTTGCTCTGAAAGTCTCGGTTTGGTCGGCCAAAATGCAGTTTATCGCGGACATTAAATGAAATTAAAACCAAAAGGCTGCTGTAAAGTTGTTCTTTTGTTAGGATTTCAGTCTTTCTGTGTATAACATCTGTTCCAGCGCTCAGTTATGACCTGTGGCACTTTCACACTCTGAACGGCTGAAACGCAGAGAGAAACGGAGCAAAGACTCGACTTCTGTCAGTGAGAGCCGGTTCCTCTTCTCTTGTGTGCACCGAGGTTTGTGTGTGGACATTTATTTGACGTGTCACGTCATTGCTGTCCATGCCAAGCAGCCCGGCCACCCCTGCAGCCGACTCCAAGGCCATGTTTGAACTCAATGCCATACCTACACTGCTCGTATTCATTTGTGCAATAATTGCTATGACCTTTGAGAGTTTTCCTCTTCCTGCTTCAAAACAAAGGCTCAAAGTTTGGAAGATTTCAGATCCTAATGAAGCAGGGTATCATGGCTCCTTTCCTTCACTTCATATTTCAGCTCATTTGTCTGCACTTCTGTTCGGGCCCATTTGTGAGTTTGTGTTGAGAAAGTGTGATGTAATGGCTGAATAAAGTGGGAGTGATTCACCTGCGTTAGTGAGCTTAAGAAAACTCTGTTTTCTCTGCTGCAGGTTCCAGCAGCCGTAAACAGAGTCTGCAGAATGACGAACATTCAGTGCAGAAAGAGTCAGTCAGCTCATTGATGAAATGGTGAGCGATCACAGATACATGAAGCATGATGGAAACAGAGCTCAGAGCAGTTTATCAGCTGTTGTTTACCTCGTGCACCATCTTTCAAAATAAGACTTTCAACGTGCAACAGAATTATATTGGATGTATTTACCTGCATCACGGTGTTGTCAGGGCGTCTGTTCTTGATTGTACAGTTTGTAAAGGAAGAGGCTGCACAGTGACGAAGTCCAATCAGGTGAACGAGCTGTCAGATGACTGCGCACAGGTCGATGCCATCCATTTTCTCAGATGGCGCTGACTAACAGTTTTCAATTACCTGCAACAGAAAAACCTAAAAAGTTTTTAACCTCAAACTTTCTGCGGAATCTCTCAAAAGGCTGAACGGCACGTGCATGAAAGAAGAGCTGCATGACTCCTCTCCTTCGACCTCAGGCCACTAACTTATCAATCACTCCTCTGATGTGGACAAAACCGTGGAAGTGTTAAAAAGTGCAGGATGTGTTCCTGCTGACAAACGTCGAGGTCAGAGGATTTAAAACCTCTCTTCTCTGCTGCATTAGAGACGCCATCGCTGCCAATCCTCTCTTCACATTTTGGCCAATAAGGCAAACGAGAGGCCAAGCACTCAAATAGAGACCTTTACACATTCCCAAAGCGTGATTATGGAAAATAAACCGAAACCATTCTTTAACCTTGTCCCTCCATTTTTCTTTCACTTATTCCAAACATGGCACGGGGCCTGCCGGCTCTCTGCTCTCACCGGCTGATGGGCCTTGGAGCTCGGAGGTATTTTGCACTTTGCCCAGTTGTGAGCTCACTTTTTATTCATTTACCCCCCCCCCCCCGG
>JAQLOL010000015.1:21904478-21914478 GCA_029783665.1 Naso thynnoides | reverse complement strand
CTCCTGCCCCCCGTGAAATAGGAGCTGGAGAGGGGACCAGAGGAGGAAGCAGGACTCCTCTATTCCTCCACCT
Organism: Naso thynnoides; assembly: GCA_029783665.1. NCBI lineage: Eukaryota > Metazoa > Chordata > Actinopteri > Acanthuriformes > Acanthuridae > Naso > Naso thynnoides. The sequence continues at coordinate 21,914,405 of JAQLOL010000015.1, read as the reverse complement.
CCTCCTCCTCCTCTTCCTCTCCGAGCTGGAGGAAACTATTTGTCTTCCAGGTTGTGAAGGTTCTTACAGAGAGAGCTTCTGTACTGGAGCTTAAATTCAACCTACAACACGACAAGGCTGCAAAAAGAGGAAAACCTGTCTGAGTATTTTTGTTTCCACAGATGTCAGCAGACTTTGAGAGATTTAAAACACACGAAACATCAAATGTAAAGTTAAATCAAGAGATACATTTACAAAATCAAATTTAAAACTGACAGTAAACCGTCACAGCTAGCTAGGAGAAGTGTACCGTATAACTTCTCTTTCAGAGTGGTCCTAATAGGTCGAGTCAGCAGCATTTGTTCACTGCAGCTTGTAAACACAACCTTCACATTAGAAGTATTGTAGCATGTACTGCTTGTATCTGTGCAGCAAGCTACATAGGAATATTACATTTGGTTCAATGGAGAAGTCAGTCATTTAGCACACTAGCACAAGCTAACCGCGGGTGTTTGCCACCTTCCTGTCCAACAGAAGTCAGGCCAGCTCCGTGTTGCTCTTCATCCTCAGCCTCTCCTTCAGCGCTCAAAAGCAGCTGAAAGCCAAACTGAGATTCACTCTCATTCTGGAAAGAGCTTCATCTGCTTGATGTTTCACCTTTCTAGGGCTGTAGTTCCTTTATTTTCACCGCTACGTCCAAATCCGCAATTTTCTGAGCGGCGTCCAGTCACTGTGTTTTATCCGCTCTCAACCTCACCTGTGTGCTGTCATTGGCTGGAGGCAACACGCCAACTCCCCACCCAGAAATGTTCCAAAATTAAGGATGAAATTCATATCATCAGCAAACAGAAGTCTTTGTAGTCTGTGTTCGGAGATGAAATGGAAAAGCATTATGGGGCCGAAGATTAAACCCTGAGGGCCACCCAAGAGAGAGGGAGCCCAGATAATCAGTTGGACTGATAAACAAATCAATCTGGTGTCACAGCCTCACTATTTTTGCTCCATAATAAGGAGCTTCATGTTCTCCTCTTGTTGAGCGTCAGTGTGTGTGAACATTCGGGTCCATTAAGTAGAGAGGAGCTTCTGTTGGCTCTGCTGTGCAGCACTGAAGGTGGCAGCTTTCTCCTCACACGACTCTGTCAGTCCAGCAGGATGCAGAGGCCGCGCTGCTGTCCGTCGAGGCCAAACTTCACTCTGTGGACGCACACTCACTGCCAGATACAGCTTCACCTGGAAAGTCGTGCTTGCAGGTAAATCATTGCAAACATGGCTGCTGTCAGCACCTGATAGAACAACAAACTACATGCATACGTAGGAAAGGACGGATGCAGAGCGTATAGTCACTTGGTGCAGCCACCATCAGAAAAACAGCCTTTAGTTTCAAAAGATATTTTCTACCTGTTTTCTGAAGAAAACATCTTTAGTCGGGATACAGAGACAGTTAACTTGTGATGTGGAGATGGCAGAATAAAATAAAATTGTTGCGGCACATTCAACAGACAGCAAAATCTCTGAAAATCCTCCTTTAATGCAAAGAAGCGAACGTTTTCTTCATATCTAACCCATAATTTGCGGAATGATCTTCATTCAGTCTGGTGGAACGTGTGCTCCTCCCTCACTGACGCAGGTCGAAACAATGACCTGAAACTTCACTTCCTGTTTTACTGTAACTGGATGAGTCGACGTCTGTTAGGCCCCTTAAAACTCAGACGTCAGAGGAACAAATCGCCGCGGTTACACTCTCTGTACAGTTTTCCCATAATCCCTCGAGGGTAAGATTATTGACAGATTTACATCAGTGTGTCATCATGTGATGTGTCATCGTCTGGAGTCACGGATGGCGGATGGAGACGTTCGTTACCTTCTGACTCACCTTTGCAGAAAAAATCTCATTTCGACAGAGACACTCTTCATCATCCTGCTGACATCACTTCCTCTATCTTCTTCTTTGAGTTTAGCATCCAGAGCCATTTCAGCCTGTTTGGCTTTAACATCATCAGATTAAAAGTCACTGTTAACTCGTTAAAACTGCAGATTGAGAACAAATTAAAAATCACGCAGCAGGTTTGAAGGAGCTGCCGGCGGCTGCATCTGCACGCGCCGCCTGTCCGTCGTCTTTTGTCCCTCTGCTTGAAATGTGACAGCAGTAAAAGTTGGGAGACCTCAGCAAAGTGAAGCTGGAGCTGGAAAAACACAAAGAGCTCAGTAATTGAGTGTGTTGTAAAGGCAGCTCTGGCAGCAGCAGCTTTATTTCCTGACATGGAGGCTTTTTATGACCTCTGTCATTTTGGTCTGCGGCGGTGTGCCTGTGGTCAGTCACTGTCTTCCTCCACTTATCCTCCATAATTCATCACTTATAGAACTGACAGACGGGGAGAAACTCTCAACATTGAGACTGCAAGCTGCTTTTTATGGCAGCAGACTGAATCTAAAACTGAAATCTACAGACGGGGCTGAACTTCAGCCTGCAGGTTGAAAACAACAGAAAAAAAAGCATCATTGTGAATTCTGAGAGTTTTACTCAAATCTTAGATGTTTTACGGCTGCCCACAGCTGGCAGCATCATTGTTTTGCACCGTTACCATGGACACCATAGCAGTGAAAGTGGCTGTTTAGCACTGTTCATACAGTGTGTGTGGTGATGTCATGGCCTGTAACCGGAGAGTAAGATCGCTGGGTGTTCGTCATGTGGGAGAACTACAGCCGGAGAGCTGGGCTCGTTAACCGATGCACCTCAACAGGTGGGTTTGAATCTAGGATGATGGTGGCTGAGTTTCTCTGATCAGTCATTCATTCATTCATTCATTCATTCATTCATTCATTCATTCATTTTCCAGAACCACTTATCCTTTGCAGGCGAGGCTGGAGCCAGTCCCAGCTGACAGTGAGCGAGGGCGGGGTTCACCCTGGACAAGTCTTCAGTTCATCACAGGATTGACACACAAACAACCGTTCACGCTCACATTCACACCGACGGACAATTTAGAGTCTCCAGGTAACCTGCATGTGTTTGGACTGTGGGGGGAAGCAGGAGAACCCAGAGAGAACCCGCACAGACACGGGGAGAACATGCTAACTCCACACAGAACGGTCCCACCCCAGCTGGGTATCAAACCCACGACTCTCTTACTGTGAGGCAACAGTGCTAACCGCTGATCAGCTTCATAACCTTTTTTCTGGTCGTTGTGACTGAAGTGAGTGGACAGAGCTGCTGTGGGCTGTAAATACGTGACCTGCCACAGGAAGAAGTTCTGTGATATCAACAAATCTCTGTTGCATTCTGGGTCAGGCGGATTACACATACTGCATTCCAGCGTGAGTACAAAACATGTGGCTGGGACACTGAGCATGCTCTGTCAGTGCAGAAATACCTGCCGGCAGGTATGCACCACATGAAAGAAATCCTCTTTACTGGTAACGGTGTAATTACCGTCCGCCTCCAGGCTGCAGCGTGTGCACGCACACACACACAGAGCTGCAGCCGCAGACACCGACGGCACTAAATATATTAACAAGAGGAAACTTCAGCGATGTGAAGCGTGAGCACGACGGCTCTGTGTGGTCTGAACGTGTCACACGGCTCATACCTGTCCGCCCCCGCCGACCAATCCCGGCCCAGAATTCCCCCCACATGCTGTAATGCATGTTTTGGGTGTCTGTGACACCGCAGCGGCTCGACGGGATCACATGGATGTTTGTGTGAACATGAAGTCAGTCAGTTTGTGCTTCTGCTGCAGGCTGAGCTGTGATTTACAACCTCCAGCTCTGCAGCTTTTATCATCCATGTGTGAGCTTCACGGCTCTCCGGTACTTCTTCATTCAAATCATGATCAAATACTCGAGGCAGTTTGTACAGGACAGCGAGTGTGTCAGTGTTCATGCTGAGGTTTTGACATGTCGGCCTCAGAGAGGTTTGCCGCTGCCCAAAAAACAATGAAGGTGAACAGACGCTGGTTTTGTCTGATTTTTGAACTCTGAGTTTTAGAATCACACAAAACTCAAAAAAGATTTTGAGAATATTGTTGTGATACTTGTAGAATTGCTGCAGCACTCACATGAATATCAGCATATTAGATGCAAGCAGGACAGTAAAAGAGGGGAGGCTGAGAAATACCTGGACTGCTGATGACAACTCTGCTGTCCAGTGTTAAAACATTCGACTCTCTGCTGTCCTCCAACACAGAATTTACAACCAGAAAACTTTTTCTGCCTGCACAACAAAAAGGTAAAAATTTTGGATGCAAAACCACCCAAAATTATAAGATCAGAGCCTCAAATCCCATCGAAATATGACAAGAAATCAACATCCATGTTGAAAATGAATGAACGATTCAACTGTCTCCGTCAGTCCTGAGCGAGAAATTCCTCTCTAATGATTTGTCCTTTTCTGGGGGAGTTTTTGTATTTTGTTTTTTAGGCGTACAGAAACCGAATCGCCAGAATAAATGTCGGCATTGTACATTTGTTGATTTAGGCACAAAAATCAGTTAAACGTCAGAATTAGACTTAAAATCATCAAAACATGCATGTTAGGAACATCAGCTTAGGTGTGCGCTCAGTCACAGCGGATCAGGACTAACCCTCCACAATAACCTCACAATATCGTTCTACGATTGGTTGAATAATGACAATAAAAGCTGCTTCACCTTTACCTTACCTTAAAATGCCAAGTTCTGTCAAAACGTGGCTGACGTCTTGTTTAAAATGTTTGGTTGTGCTGCCACGAACACAGAGGGTAAAAATGTCCTAACGTTTGTCAGAATGACCTGATTTTGTCAGTTAAAACTCTCGACCTCGAAGTGGCTCGGACGGCAGATTTCTGCTGCTCTGAGCAGCCATCTTGCCTGGCTGTCGCACCTTCTCAAGAAAAAATCAGCTCAGCCCTGTTCAACATTAAACAGATGTCAATGCATCCACTGTGTGCGTGTGCGTGTGTGTGTGTGTGTGTGTGTGTGTGTGTGTGAAACAATAGTCCCTCTCTCTGCAGTCTAATTGGGATGTTCAGCTTTAATTGTCCTAAATATCATAAACAGTCGGTGTTAGCCTGCAGGATGTGTTAGCCTCCCTGTTATTATGTTCTGTTCTCAGTGAACAATGACAATGATCAGCGTAACAAACTCCCTGAACTTCAAAGACTTTCACCTGACAGCTCAGCAATTACCTGCAGAGTCTCTGAGGCTGTTCCCGTCGGGGTGTGTCCGCTCAACCAGGAGCGGAGCCGTTTTCACGGAGTCGCTGTGAAGGTTTGAAACAAACGTTGTCATTACCTGCTCAGGTGAAGCTGCTGACAGAGACGTGATGGAGAAAGTTCAACAAAATTACTGGTAAAATAATCTGGTGGACTGACGACGTCAACTGAACGATGTTTTGTTTTTGATCACATTTTATATTTTCCTCGTTGTGTGTTTCTTGTTTTTTAGTCTAAGGCAGCAAAGAAAGTTAAAATCATTTTCTTCACCTCCTCCTGATTCGTCTGCTAGTCAACTGAATGTCTCCATAGCTGCGTTCAGTAGCCATACTACCCTACTACTTAGTATGTTAGGAAAAGGTCTAGTGTGTTCCACCACCAACTGTAGTATGTTAAATGCAGTATGCCAGAACGTATCTTCACTTCACTTGAACATTCTCGCATCACGTACAGAACGTCACGTGTGCTGTACGAATATAAACAAGACTGAGAGAGCACAAACATCTGACAGCTGATCAACAAATAACAGATGACAAAGAATTTAATTCCAAGAGTTTCCTGTGTACAGTGAATACATTAACATACTCTTGCTGCACGGAGCCAAGTGGACGTGTCAGTGCAAATGTTTACATCAGAGTCGAGGTTAAACGTGTAATGTCGTGACAGAGTAGTGTGTCCCAACTGTCTGCATACTGCATGCAACAGTATGTACTGGACGCTGCAGTATGTACTACAAACAAAAAGCAAAAGCATGTGATTCAGAGCCCCCCCCCCCCCTCCACTGTGCTAACTGTTAGCCATCTTGATGCTAACTACTCTTTCAGTTTTCAACCCAGTGCAAGCAGCTGTGGTGGGCGGGGCCAAGGCCTGTGATTGATCCATACAGATCTCCTTAATGAGGCTGAAAAAGTAAATTCGCTTCCAGTTGCTTTTATTTAACTTTTCAAGTATGAAAAACACGTTAAACTCGTATTAATCTTACTTCAAAACAAACTTCATTAAAATGTTTCTGAGGAGGAACTCTGCGTGTCTTTAGCGTACAAGTATTTTCGGAGCAGAACTGTTTCTTTCACTCGATCTGAGTGCTTCCTCCCCTGCTGGCGTTTCCTTCCTTCATCCTTCATGGGTGGCAGAACAGTTAAGGAGCGTCGAGGCTGCAGCATGAAGTGTGTTGCGTCCACATCACAGCTGTTTTTTCGGAGTAATACAAGAACAAAGCCAACATAAGGCCTGTTCTCCTTTCCACCACATTAAAACTAAAGAAGGACATGTCTCTCTGATTACTTTTTCTTGATGTATAAAGTAATGACCTTTGTCAGCTCTACTTTTTGAAAAGGCTTCAAACGGTTTGCTCGGAACGCTGCAGCCACATGTTTCACACTCGGTTAGAGAAATCCCGCAGTCGGCGTCTTAATTGTGGGCACCGCTGGTGAGGGACTGAAAGTTTTTACGGTTCTATATTTCAAAAGGCCCAAAGTATTCACCTCAAGAACTGCATGCAGATTCCAGTGTACCACACAGTGCAAGATAGCCAATAAACCTGGCCTCCCCGCAGCTCCAGTCCTCCAGGTTCGAGGTGATTCAGAGAGTGTGAGGCCCGCCGTGGGGGCAGGAAGTGGCGCTCGAGCCGATGGAGGCCTGATTTACAGGCTGATGAGTCGAGGAGCCTCCGCTGGGACTGAAAACTCTCCAAGACCGACGAGGATTAGTTTCGCTCAGGACGGCTCTCTATAATTAGGCCGACATCTGTACTCTGGCTGCTCGGCATGCTGGGAGTGGTAATTTACTGGTGTGTGTGTGTGTGTGTGTGTGTGTGTGTGTGCACGCTTGTGTGTGTGTGCTGGTATAAATTCTTATAAAGCGTCAGATGAAACGGTTATGATGGAGCCAACCATACCAGGAAAACACTTGGTAGAAAAGCTGCATTTTTATGAAACATCAGTTTTTAGCAGAAAGTTGAAGCCGTTTTCTGGGTGTTTAACAGTTTCTGAGTTGTTTTCACACAAATAACTCCAATAACTCCAATTCTAATTATTCAAACCATTTCAAGCTCCGTGAATAGAAAAGTGAAGGCAGGAAAAAAAAACTAGCATTTAACATTTTTCTGATTAAAACAATAATTTATCCTTGTGTCCAAACCACATTCAGCAGTGTGGACACACACTGAAGCACAAATGTATCACAACAATAGCTAGCTACAGATAATTCACCCTTCTAAAGAGAACGTCTGAGTTTATTTGGTCAAAAATCACTGAGAGAGAGAGAGAGAGAGAGGAGACCAAAGTTCTTCCGCCTGGAAAAATAGTTCCTTCCTAGCTGGAATATCAGCGTGAAGAAGGATTTTGACACAGACGTTCTTTTGAACTGACGCTGTCTCACATTTTCAGCTCCTTCCTGTAACGTTTACTGAATATGGACAAAATGTCAACAAACACCATGACTCAGAGATAAAGCTGTTTTGGGAAAATTGGGCGGGGCTTATGTGACCTGTGTGACATGTAGGAACACTGGGAGGCTCCTTTAACAGACAGGTACAAGTCACAGTCAGTACTGGCAGACGTCCGTACATCCTGTCCTCCTCCTCTGTGATGAAGAGGAGATTCTCGTCTCTTCTTCAGACTCATTATCTCAGAGCTGCAGCACGACGTGGCCGAGCGCTGAGCTGAGCTGAGCTGAGCTGTGCTGATGTGAAAGTCTGCAGGATTCCTTCTCTCCTCTCTGCAGCTCTTTGTTACATCTCTTCGTAATCCCTCCATTATTGTTGGCCGTGCCCTCGGCTCTGTCTGTTACTGCGCCCTCGTGAATGCCTCCACTCACGTTACGCAACAGACAGAAAGGAAGGCAGAGCAGCACTTAAACACACTCTCCTCTCTGTTTCCATTTCTTTCTCTTGTGCACTGCAGCGGCTTCTCTAATGTACAGACCTGCACATGTAGCCTGTAGCTTTATTTCCTGTCCTGTCCGTGCGTCACACGTGGGGAGCTCGAGCAGACGTGACGTCTACAGTGCATTAGAAACTTGTTACAAAGTGGGGGCAGGAAATTAAATTCTTTTTTTTAAGAGAGTCCCTAAATGGATTTGCATCAATTCTACCTATGAAAAGGTCTAAAAGTGGTGAAAATGTGCTGCACGATTTCCCTAAAGCCCACAATGTTAAAAGAAGAGTTGAAATCCCAAAGATTTTCATTTTATGATGATTTAAACGTCTGAGACATGAAAACACTGGATCCTTCTCATATATGTTAAGTCGTGTTCTTCCGTCATCCTGAATGTTTTCAGCAGCGTTCAAACTCAGAGAAATCTGTCGTGTGACTCAAGCTAACGTTTCATTTTCTAACTTCGGGGGGTAACAGCAGTCGGAGAGAGGAAGGAAGTCTTCACATGTGCAGAGACATGATGGGAATCAAACCTCAACACGTTACCTCGTCTGTGAACATTTCCGCCCGAGTCACTCCCACAGATTTTTATCTGTTTAACAATGACAGAAACAAATCCCATGATCCTACGCTGCCTCATGATGTCATCACACTACAACTTTGTGGTCAGTATTTTGATAGAGAGACCTCTAGTGGCAGAAACTAGGCGCTGTACTATGACAGAGTTCACAGTGGTGGTATCCTCTGGTTACGGACGCACTGACTGAAGCTGCAGGTCCATCAGGACACACACACACACACACACACACACACACACACACACACACACACACACAGGTTACAACACTACAGCTCAGCCTGTGAAGAAGCGATAAAGAGGACGCGACAAATCAATCAATAACACACACTATCAACAAGTGAATAGATGAAGAGAAAGTTTGATTAGCTGCAGTACAACAGCTCTGTGGAAATGAGTCAGGAGAGGAAGAGGAGGAGGAGGAAGATGAGAGAGGTGTGTCTTAGAAGACTCTGCTTCAAGTTCAGTTTTTCATTTTAAGCTGTTTTCCACAAAGTCTTTGAGATTTTCTTGTTCAACATCAGACTTTGGTGTGTGTGTGTGTGTGTGTGTGTGTGTGTGTGCAGGTTCTCATGGTGTTTACAGACCTGGGGACCTTTAATGACACACACACGGTTTCTTCTAAGAGCTGATGTGCTGCCTCAGTACTTAACTGTCTGTGTGGGGACTTCTCGATCAGCAGGCTTGGGCCGGTGTAAAACAATTCTAAGCCGCTTTTACATTAGGCTCCATACCGGACCTAACCGGTAATACCGGCTTTCACCAGTAGGAGTCGCACGCTACTCATTTAACAGCACTCCTGATTATTCCTCCTGACTGCGGCGTAACGTTAGCACGTCATAGAGCGGCACAAGAGAAGGACGACTGAACTGAGTGACGCTAAATGTTCTTATTCCTCACAGCAACCAAACGTGTGACGTCGTCCGTCAGTGTTCATTCTAACTGCTGCAGTTTTCTCTCCACCCAGTCACACTGTTTACAACTGAACACAGCAGACATGAGGCGTCTCCTCCCCTCCCCTTTCACAACGTGGTCCGCGAAACCAAACCAAAAACTTCATGACGGAGTCGGAGTTCAGCCTGCTTATGTTAACTTAGCGTTAGTTTGTTTGAGGAGGGGCTGCTCGGCATTTTCTGTCATTAACTCCGGTCGGCAGAAACATTTTTGCCGCTCTGTATCAGCTGTGGAGGTCCTGATAAACGCCGGTGTTGCTTTTCTGCGTAACACAAACCTGGTTTAAGCCCGTACACCGGACCCAACCGGTAAAACCTGAAGCCTATCGACCAGTCCAACAGCAGCAGCAGTTG
>JAQLOL010000015.1:21867958-21888312 GCA_029783665.1 Naso thynnoides | reverse complement strand
GACTGACGGTGACTGACAGTGATTGTTGGTGGCTTTCAGTGACTTTTGTTGACTGTTGGTGACTGACGGTGACTGACAGTGATTGTTGGTGGCTTTCAGTGACTTTTGTTGACTGTTGGTGACTGACGGTGACTGACAGTGATTGTTGGTGGCTTTCAGTGACTTTTGTTGACTGTTGGTGACTGACGGTGACTGACGGTGACTGTTGGTGACTGACGGTGACTGACAGTGATTGTTGGTGGCTTTCGGTGACTTTTGTTGACTGTTGGTGACTGACGGTGACTGACGGAGACTGACGGTGACCGTTGGTGACTGACGATGACCGTTGATGACTGTTGGTGACTGAAGGTGACTAACGGTGACTACTGGTGACAGTGGTTTTATTTTCAGTTAAGCTGAAACACTGTTTTTTATTATAAAGTTTGATTGAAGAAGTTTAAACCAGTTGTTGCTCTTCAGCGTCAGCCAGAGGAGGACACACCCACATGTTCCATCATTGGACAGCAGCCATCCCAGCCTCTGTGCGAAGCCTTTCTCAGCACACTCCGCTGTTTTGGCCCTTGACGCCTCCTGTACATGTCAGCATCATGTTTCTGAGCCACAGATAAGCTGCTGCCAGGGAAAATGTAAAAGTAGGTCATGTGTGGAGGAGAGCGGCGGTGCCAAACATTCTCAGATTCAGTTTCATTGTTTGTACTTCATGTTTCCTCTGGAGTCTTTCAAACAGTCGGCTGGCTGAGAGCAGTGGGACGTCAGGATGAGGAGCTGAGGGAGAGCCGCCTGCTGAGATCCTCCCTGATCACATGCCAAAGGGTTAAAGGTCAGTGAGGGCAGTTTGGAGAGTCTTAGAGACGGTAGATGCCTCCTGTGGTATCGTCTGTTCTGTTGCATCAAACAGCAGAGGGCATCAGTGGACATCATAAGGATGAAATAAAGATAATTAAAGAAACAAAAGTACACCAGTGATGATAAACTGCTGCTTTTCTGGAGAGTTGATGGTGGTGGTGATGAGTGATGTCGCAGCCACCTCTGCAGTTTAACGAAGGTCACTCCAGTTTGACGTAGGTGGCTTCTTCCATACCTCTTTCAAACCATCCGTCCTCTCTGGACGACATATGTACATCACTCAGTACATTTACATAATGTTAGAAAAGAAAAGTTGATTTATTGTGTTTTTTTAGACTAAAACAGGAGTTTTTACTCTTGCATGTTTCAGACCCTAACTGTCGCAAGCATTCTGCAAACGATCGATAGTCCCCGCTGCGTCTTTAACCTGGAACTCAAACAGCATAATCCTGTGAGCACGAAGGGAAGTGTGCCTCAAATTTGCACCAAGAGTAGAGCGTGGGCACAGAGTGTGCAGCGCTGTGAAGTTGAGCGTGTTTTCAGGGTTCAACATGGAATCAGCTAGCTGCTTGCTAACTTGTTTGTAGCTTGTTTGGCTAACCAGAAGAAGGTCCAGTAGCAACCAGCTGATTGGGGCATATCGCCACCTACTGTAGCAAAGTCAGACAAACTTTCCATTCATCAAACAGTTCTCTCTTGGTGCTGGTACACTGAGACAAGGGCAGCAGTCCAATTAAACAGCAGAGAGCTCGACTGAACTGTGCATGTAAACATGCTGAGTGACAGTGAAAAATGATGATGAAAGTGGACAGCAGAGCCTTGACCTGAGCAGGTGGCAGTCCTGTGCTTGTGCCATCAGCTTATGGACGGTTCGGTTTAGTTCCCCCAGCGATCTGACCTGCATGAACAGCATTACTCTGCTTGTGCCTGAGTGTTTTGTCTTTCGGGTGGACAAGCTTCTGCGTCAGTGTGTCACCGGCTTTGAAGTGAACAGGGGTGAGGTGTTTCTTATAGAAAAGCCTCCTGGGTCTCTCAGACACTCCTGCGACGTAAGGAATGAAGATGTTCTGTTTTTGTGTCTCTTCCTTTCTGTCTGCTCTGGATCTTTTTGAGGGCCCAGTCAGAGTCTCAAAGTGATCATGTGACTCTGTAATGGTTCACACCCACACGGGGTTAAACCTGCAAGTCACCGCCGGATATAAGAGCTGAAGAAGAATCTCTGATGAGAAACGTCTTCAAACATGTCCAGCAGCCTTTAGATTGCACTCAGATTGACCTGGATGGCTGAGAACCTTCACAAATATTTCCCAGAGTACTTTTCTCTCTACTCCTACTCCACAACAGCTCAGAGGCAAATATTGCTCTTCTTACTCCACTGCAGCTTCAGCTACTTCAGATGAAACTTTTGTATAAAAACACGATCACATACGGCACATTGTTTCAGGCTGAACCAGAGCTTTATGACCTTTTTGGCTTTGGCCTCTCACAGTAAATCAGTGTCTGGCTGGGCCCCCCGTCATGTTTCAGATGTTTATGAGCTGTTAGCCGCTCCTCCAGAAAAGAGATTTTCCCTCTAAGCTCATATTGTTTCATTTATGGAGCATTTTTAGACTCAAAGAGGTCAAATTATTTAATATCTTACTAAAAAAAAATCAAAGAAGAATCCATAAACTGGAAACAGACTCATGAAAAAAGCATTGTTTAAGGTCCAGTGTGTCAGATTATGTCCTCAGTCATTTTAATGCCTTAAAAATAAAAAGAGATCTTTTTAAATTCTGTTTCAATGAGCCTTTTTATTAGAGTCTGCCATGTTTCTACAGTAGCCAGTTTCTCTTAACCTCCATAGTTTCTCAGGGGAGGATGAGAGGAAAGACATTCAGTCGGTTACAGTCTGCAACGTCACCACTAGATGTCACTAAATCCTGCACAGCGGACCTTTAAAGAATCACACAAGTGAATCTGTACGAGCTAACTTCCAGCTCAGCCCCCTGCCATCTTAAATGGCAGTAAAATAAATGTATTCTCATGACTTCTCCAGACTTTACAAATATCATCCGACAGAATGATCAGATTTTAACAGTGTGATGAGTTAATTAACGGGAGGCTGTGACGGAGACACACAAACACAACGTTTTGTCCATTTTGTTCAAAACAGGAAGTCCAGAGTTTTCCTTCAAAACACAGGTGACACAGGTGACATTTTGTGTTCTCTTTTTTAAAAACATGACCAGGACCATTGTCCACCTTTAGCTAAGTGCTGAGGTTGCTTCAAAATAACAGAAGCAGTTAAACACAAGATGTTTGTGCTACATTTTTTTGAACACTGAGAGAAGAGAGAAGGTCATAACTTTGATTTTGTAAATAGGTAAATTTAAGAAAAATGCTTTTTTGTTTAAAATGTCTTTGAACAAACTCTTTTTTTGGCTTTAACACACAGTGGGAGGTATTTTCCTTGTTTAAAACATCAAACACAAAAATAATAAAACTACTTTGGAAGGAAATGTAGAGAAGAGAGGAGCTGTGGAGGGAAAACTCCGTCTTGGCTGCAGTACGTATGAACATGAAATTGAATTATAGTGGAAAACCTTTTGCCAATATTTTTCCTTTCTGGTAAATTACCCTGAGCCGCTGCAGAGTTCAACAACCAGATCTCAGATAAGGCCACAAAGTGATGTTGAACAACACTTTTTGGGAATTTGAGGCACCGGCTTTCAGATTCCTCCACAAGTGTGTCTTTGAGTCCAAACTGCATGGGAACCATTACGGAGAAACATATACAGAGTAAATACGGAGAGCAGAGTGTAAATTGTCAGCTGGCTGCAGCTCTAAGTAATCAGACGGGAACTTTGGAGCTGATGTGACTTGATACCTGTGTGTAATAATCCATTTCACGGTTTATGTTTTAAGTGGAGAATTAAGTAACTCTTTGCTTTCTGGCTGCACTGACTGTTTGTTCAGCAGTTCTGGGGTCAGGGCTCTGCTGCGTGTGGTCATTTTACTCCAGAGTTTATGATACTCCCTGCAGAAATCGCTCTTTGAAGCCTCCTTTTCCTTCCACAGAGGAACGTTTCTCCGTATCCGCTTTTTGGAGCAGCTCTCCGGCTTCTTTTGAACAAATTCCCATCGTTTTTTGTTTTTTTTTCAGAGCGGGATTGGAGCGAGATCTCTACTTGTGTCATGTAAACTTGGACATTCCCTGGGAGGTTGTCAGAGGAGGAAGCGGGAGTCAGCCTTTTCCACACAGGCCAAGGCAAACATTTCCTTTATTAAGGAACAGTATCTGCTGATGTGAGTTCTGTTAGTTGCTCTCCCATAAAGAGCCACTGTCTGAATCAAAGAGGTATTGATGCAGGAACTCGAACCGCCGCGTCGGAGGAGTTTCGCTCTTTTGTGCAGCTCGCGATTAATCATTTAAATGCAAACAAAATGGGGAATTTATACTGGAGACACTTTACAGCTAAAAGGAAGAATTCTCTTTGTGTTCAGATCTAAAACTTCCACATACTCAGCTAAAGGAACTTGTAACTTTGGCTAAAACTGTGGCTTCGTTCGTTGGCTAGATTTGGTTACATGTACCGCAGCGTTCGGCCAGATCACTGCTGACACTCGCGCAGACGACTGTTATCGCTGCAGGTCGTTTATCTCTTTCACTAAACACACCAGCTGATGGACAAAAGCTGCGGTGTCAGCTCACATCCGCAGGAGCAAAGAGAGGAACGATCCTGCATGTGTGGAGCTTAAATGCCAGTTTAGCAACAAAAGACTGCTAAAACATAAATATGTGCTTCCATCTTTCAGTAAACACATGAAGTGAGCCACATAACTGGAAGCGTGCGAATGAACAGAACCAGGAGGTTCTGGTTTCAGTTGGTTTCTCTTCTGGTTCTGGTTCAACCAAAAGGATTTGCTGCCGACTGATTTATTCCAAGTGTCCACTGGAAAGATTCATACCATTTAAAAAAACATTTTTTAATCTTTCAGGGGGGGATCAAGTCATTCCAAGTCAAAAGGCCAAAGTCTTTAGAGAAGTCATGAGTCACTGCTGTTAAAGCAACAGTTTTTTTGATTTTGTCGAATCTAAAGTCACCAGATTTACGACTGTGGGCCACGCCCGAATCAGCGGCTTCAGAGTGAGCGTAGGTCGTGTTTTAACATGAAAATCTCTCCTCTTTTTAAAAATCCTTCCCTTCTTAAAGCGTTAGCAGAGCCTCAGCTGTGTCATCAGTTTCTCCTAAAGCTCCGTCTCTCATTCTCTCCGCTCAGCTCGGCTTCGCTGTCAGACCCGATCGACGCACCTGGAACCGCTTCAAGGGACTGCAGAGCGGTTCTCCAAAACCAATAAACACTGCAGTTCTTAGGTGAGCCGTCCAAGTGTTCATCAGTGTGATAGGTTAAGGACATCTTACCCTGTGGTCCACACCCAGATCATCTGTGAGCGGCTGCTCAGCTGCCCTCTGGGCTTCCTTTGGCCCCGTGCAGCCTCGTTTAAAAGCAGAGAGGCACAAACCACTGGCATCACTGCATAGTTCTCCAAACACTTTGGCAACCACAACGCTGGAAAATTAGATAAACTTTAAGAACAAATTGTCAGAGTCTCTGAGGAGCTTTGTTCAGGAAAATGCCAGTTTCAGTGCCCACTGCAGCACAGACACGCAGCAGCTCTGCAGGATGGCACCACAGCCTGTTCTGAACACTGCTCCATCCAAGGATTTAAGTTTTCACGCTCTCCAAATGTGCATGTCATATATCCACACCATGCAGGCAGTGAAACTCTTCTGGGTCTGTTGCTTCTCGAACGCAGTCGGACTTTCAGACGTGCTGAGCTCCCTGGATTCCCCAGCACGTCCTCCACAACACATTTCTCGGTTTAATTTGTACTTTTTCAAATCATTCCATTTCTGCACACCATGTAATTTTGCATTATCCTCTAAATGATCTTTGAAGTGCCAGGTAATTCTTGTGGGCAATATGAAACCACTTTAAACTGAACTCATTCAGTAATTTCATCAACCCTGAAAAACCCAACGTGTGTCATTGTACCAAGCAAACACACAACCTGTGTTTAACGGCAGCAAGGTCACTTTGTTGGGATGTATTGTTTTGCATTAAGTCCCCTCCCAGATGTTGCTGAGCTCAGCTTTAAAATGTACAGTTTTGTCTTGGACTTGTTGTGAACTGTTTCATGCATTTTAGTTCTTCTCACTCATAACTGACGGTCAGTGCGGCTCTTAGGCTCATTCAGACAAACCGGCTCTGGGTTTCTGTGTGAAGTTCAGAGGAGCAGCGAGTCTTCAGACCTCAGATCTTCAACATTACCTCTCGTGTCTAATTGAGCATCTGCATTGAAGCCACATGCTGTTCAGCCAAACCTGATGCTGAGAAGCTTTCTGCCTCTGCCAGTCAGCTGGCTGCTCACTTATGTAAATCTGAGGAGCTGACAGACATTCCTGAGCATCAAATACCCTGAAAAATAATTCTGCCCGCTCAGAAAGTGATGGGGCTCTTAGAAAAACTGCATTTTTAAAGTGTGAGGGTGGAGGCACAGACACAGCGGTTTGGGGTAGAAAATGATTTTACATTGCTGGTTAACCACAGCGTGAACACTGCACATGTATAATTTACTCAGGGCAAACACAACTGAGTTTTACAGCATGTAGTCCTGACAGTGAAGTAACCACCGGGTGAATTAGTGGAGGCAGCGCGACTCAACGTGACGGATGATGGCAGCGTCACACACGCTGCGGCGCTGCACGTCTAATGAGCTGCGGACTGGGACGCAGATCAGTGGTTCATTTGTTTGGTCAGTCATCAAGATTTCAAAGTTCTTCATCAACACTGATCATTAAAAATTCGACACAAATACACTTCATCAGTCATCCCCTTAAAAAATTCATTGATTACAGCCGATAAATAACTAATTAATGGAAACTGAAGCTTCAAAAGTTTTGTCCAGTGTTGCAGAAACAATGTGTATTATTTTTTTTTATAGATAACAAACAGCTGCTGCTTCAGTCAGAATTATTTTGGACTCATGACTCATCTCGGTTGTTTTGGTCACTCTGTCAGACGAGCAGCCTCCGCCTTCGTACAAAGATGATGCGGTCGTTTTAAATGTCAGCCTGCAGAGTCTGTCAGCATCGTGGCGTGTGGATGAAAAGGTCACACATCCTGGGACCGAACACGCCGCTCTCACCTCACACGAGTCGTCACTAATTAATGTGGGAATCCATCAACGCTGGACCAACAGCAGGAACTTCTGCCTACGTTTCTTTTGTATGAGTTTGGATCTGGGCCGATGTGTCGCTCTGTGAAAGTTCAGGGGTCACAAACACACTGAGCAAAAAAAGTTTTGTCAGATTTGGTCAGTTGTTGTTTTGCTCTGCAGCAAACTTTCAATCAGCAGTTTTCAACCTCAATCAATACACACAGGTCAGTGTCAGCCGTGATGCTTTTGTGTTATTACTGAAGGCCTGTTAATACAATTACATCACAGACATGTTTATTACATTCAAGGTGAATTTATCAGTTATTTGTTTCATATGTTTTATTGTATTTCGTCGTCTCTTTTTTATTGACGGCAGCAGAGTTTTCACATGTTATTTAATGTGATCTGCTGCAGTCCCATTAAGTTAAATTTGTCAGGAAAATAAAGAGTTGATTTGCTTCAAATGCATTCCGGCAGCTTGTAAATCGAGCTCTGGTCTAAATCACATTAGAGCTGACATGTGATGGCGTTATCTTTCTAACAGTAGTGCAGCATTTCGGTATCTTCACTGCTAGAGAAACAGACAGACGCTGTTATTAAACCTTGAATGGACAAAGACTTAATAACTTAATAACATGTTTGTGAATTACAGGCGTGTTGAAACCCACCCTCTGAGCCTCCACGGATGAGACGCCGTCATAGAAACCAGTCTCATCAATAATCACATTTAATTTTAGCTACAGTCCAGTATGAAGGAACAGATGACCCAGCTGTCAGCAGCTGGACAGGACACCTCTCTCTTGTGAAAACAAGCTGAGCTGGAGGAGCTGGAGAGCAGCCAGGTGGCGGATGTGCTGATGGGGCATTTTGAGGCGTCTCGCTCGGCCTCTGGAGGGGAAGAACGGCTCCAAAGTCTGGAGCACATTAGAGGAGCTGAGCCCTAAAGCTGGCTGATCAGTGCCTGGAGTTCCCTTCCCAGGACAGTAAGTCAGTGTATCACAGATCAACCCAGAAACCTTCCCATAGCACCTCCACCCCTATACATAAACATACACACTGCAATCAGCCCCGTACACCTGCAGGAACACACACACACACACACACACACACACAGGAAAACTCTGTCCAAGTGAATGAGACGTGCTCTTGGACAAACCAGCTGCTGATCTCACATCAGTTTCAGTTCAGCTTTCAAATATCTGACCAGAACCTTCAAGGAGAGCCTCAGAATTTTTCAACTTGAGTTCTATTTCCAAATGTGCGTGTGCGCCCGTGCATGTGTGACTGATGGTGAAACTTGTTTTGGAAGTTGGTCCAGAATTGAGGGAGGCTGATGCAGCTAGAACGGGAATCTTGCACACCGTCAAGTTCTTGCTGAGCGGCTCAGATCGTTGAAGTCTCAGCTTGCGAAGCATTTCTCTTAAGGCCGTTACGGACGGGCAACAGCACCTGCAGGGTCTTGCTCTGCTCGCTGTCTGAATCACAGGTAGACAAAACACTCGAGAAAACGCCTGATGATCTACGAGTATCAACGATGGAAACAGCTTCTGTGCTCCTTCACGTATGCTGATATAGACTAACGACTGCATTCTGTCGCACAGCAAAAAGTTGAAGACATTTAAACTCTGGCAGCAGGCGGGCGTGTGCCTGAGACGAGTGTGCAGGTAACAGTTTCACAGGAGTTTCACCTCGCTGCCCACGTGCTCCCCACGTGCTCGCTCACCTCTCATTTGAAATGAATTACAACGGTACGATTGTCGCAGCTCTTTGTCCTTCTCTTGTTCTGTGTGGAACCAAATCTCACTCTGAAGTCTGGTCGTGTGCTCATCAGAATTTAGGAGCTCATTATCTGCATACTCTGGCTCATATAAATCAAAATCATTCTCACTCTTAAAGTCAGGTAAATTTTCAGCTATGACACTGAAATCAATGCGACAAAACTCCAAACTGTACCCCAAAATGACCAGCTGTGCTCTGAGCCGCTGTCAGTCATGGCTGCTCCGTTACCTTCCTGCAACACACGAGATCCCGCGAGAACCAGACTTCAGAACGTGATTTGGTTTGACACAGCCCGGAACAAGTGAAGTGAACTTTGCACCAAGAATCCCAATCCAGCTCATTTCTCTGCTGCCGGCTGCATCAACCTCCCTCAGTGCTGGATCAGCCTCCAAAACAGCTGTCCCCATCAGTCACACACACACACACACACACACACACACACAGAGGGAAATAGGGCCCAGGTTCATATATTCCAAAGTTCTCCTCTAACAATAACTTGAAAATTTCTGAGCCTCTGATTCAATTTGTCTCCTTTTATCGTCCACACACACATGAGACCGTTCTGTCTGACGACATCTTTCTTCAGGATGTGATGTCAGCGACACTGTGGGCTCCATGTTAGTTCCAGCAGCTCGACAGCCAATAACAGAGGAGCGGGGCTTGGTGAAGGGGGAATGATCAGTAACAGTTCCACTTTCACATTGATTTGGTGAAGAATATTAACGCTAGAAGTTCCATCAGAGTCTCCTTGTCGCTGCTTTTTTAAATCCCATAAATTTAGATTTACACATCCATCTTCGTCGTTTTAGAACCAACACAATGTGAATGTGTGAGGTCACATCAGCTGGAGGTCAGAGAGCCTGAGCCTGGAGGGGCCTGAAGGCTGAAGGCTCTCACCATAACACAGCTCATTCCCACAGCAGCACTGGCAGCTACTGTCAACACGTCGGGGGATTGAAGGCAAATCCGGCCCTCTTTGTTGTATAGCTGGTATGCGCTGACATCTGGATCAGTGCAGGCCGGTTTGAACGGTTGGGTGGGGCCGGCTCGGGCCACCGCTCGCCTCCCACGGGTCTTAGGACCGAAAACAGGCTGCAGGCCGAGCGGCTGCAGGTGCAGAGAGACCTGCAGCTGGACCGACAACAAACAACCAGATGAGACGGGACTGATGGAAGCAGAGAGGATTCAAAGTGATCAGCTGCGGCACAGACTCAGCATCGAACAAAGTCTGACAGGAGCGATTTCTGCTTTCAAAGCAGATTTATTACACACTAGACAAAATCAAAGGTTTTAGAAAGAAGCCACCTTTAACGTCCCTTCAGGGAAGGTTCTTTTATTTTTCACAACCTGCTGATGATTTGCTGCTTTTCCTCTGAAGGACATGAACGTGTTTGAGATCGTGTGCAGCTTCGGACTGTTGGCTGAACAAACAAACCTGCTGAACCTGGCATCACTCTGACAACATTTCTCACCATTTTCACTCTTGACAAAGAAGAAGGAAAAAAAGAAGAAGCAACTGTATTAATCCCCTTGTTGAAACTGATCCTCTGCGTGTGACCTGTCCTATTCATAGTTTACCTTAACTACACACACCAGGAGCAGTGGGCTGCCACAGCACAGCGCCCTGCACCAACTGCAGACCTTTAACCAGTGTTACAGTCAGGGCCACTGATGCTCTGATGCAAATAATCAGTGGATTGATGGAGAAAAGAATCAGCAGATTCCAGAATGAACGCAGGAGTCACGATAATCTCATGAGGCCTCAGAGAACAGAGGAAGTCACAGGGGACATCTGACTCACCTGATGTCTTTCAGTACACTTCCTGTTACACCCTGTTTACATCTCGGGGCTGCAAACCCCGGACATCACTAACCGTCCTCCTCGATCATCCAACCAGAATCTTTTGGTGATTCCACGCACAAAACTAGAAACGAAAGGTGAGCTCAGTCTCAGCACCCAGACTATGGAATAAACAAGACCAGCAGAACCTGTCGACTGTAGAGAACTTCCAAAAACACATTTTTCTAATCTGGCTTTTGTTTGACCTTGAAGCTTGACCTTCATTGTCACTGATCTCTGTCTGCTGTAAGAATACGTGTATGTGCTGTCTTTGTATGCACGCATCACTCTCTGATCTCCTCCTGCTTGATTCTTGGGATTTCTTCTCTGCTTCACTATTATTATTTTTTCCTTTCATGTTGTTTTCTACATTGTTGTTGTGAGGCACTTTGGGTTTAGAGAGGTGCTATAAAAATTATGATTATTTCCAGGAAAAGTAACATTTCTCTTTCAAGTCTTAAAGACTTTTACTTGACATAGAGTATTTTTACTGTGTAGTATTCGTACTTTGGCTGAATTACAGAATCTGTTTCTCATCCTGAGCTACAAGAAGTAAAAGTCACCATGAAACTTCAACAAGTCGAGTCAACGACAAACTCTTAATGACTCAACACGGCCTGTCACTTAAAGCTTAAATACCATCAGGAATCGTGTGTGAGTGTGTGTGAGTGTGTGTGAGTGTGAGTGTGTGTGTGTGTGTTTCTCTCAGGTTTTCATACCACATCTTCATCACGGTTAGAAACGGCCCCTCAGGACCAAATTAGCACCCGGTGGGTCTTGACCTCCCCGCTGAATAAAAGCCTGGCGGCGGGCTGATAACTCACACCTGCTGCTCTGCTAACGGACGGCTCCCACTGATGAACGCAGGACGTCTCTGCAGACTCTGGCACGCTGTCAGCCACTCAGCAAACATGGAATCAAGTTCGAGTCTGTGGACGTGCGGTCGGCTCACGCAGCAGCAGGGTTCTTGTCCGCAGGGCCTCACGTCCGTCTGGAGGTGAAACAGTGACGATCGGTCACAGCACCTGGTGAGAAGTGACTTTAATGCCACTTTCATTCACGTCGGCTGTGACTCCTGCTGGGTAATTAACAAGCTGGTGGTTTGTGACTCTCTGCCTGCTGTCAGTATTAATGTGAAGAGACTCTTGTTGTGATGAAGTTCATGAAGCAACGAGCAAAACTCTCAGTTTCTCGCTGGGACGTGATGAGCGTCTTTGAACGTTTTTCTGCCGAACACAAAATTTGATTTCTGGAGCACATAGGGAACAATTTTCTGCACAGTGACTGCTTTTGAGATTTTCAGGGAAAGGTTCATCCCAAAATAAGTTCCCACATAAAACTGCTCACAGCGAAGTGTTTGGATTATCTTGAGTAACCAGGTCATGGCGCTGCAGTGAGACGGTAATGTCCAGTTTTTCAGATTTATTTTTTGGCGCCTTGTATGGTGGCCCTGAAGTGCCAATCACAATCACAAAATGAAAACACAACAGCAAAAAGTAAAACACAACAACAAATCATGAAACACAACCGCAAATTAAAAAAACACAACTGCAAAAACAAAAAAACAAGACCACAGACAGGAATAATTAGGTTTTTTTATTAATTATTGAAAGCTAATTGTCCACTTCCCTGGTGTCGAGGTTTGTGTGTGAATAAGTGACAGGTCCGCACTTTGAATAAACCTCGTTGCTTTATTGAAGATCTGAACCGCTGGGAAATGCACACAAAAACCTAATCACATACTGCGCATGTGCACTTCCTCAGACTACGGCGTCTACTGAGGCTCATACAGAACACCACGATGGTCTACACCTGGTCATGAATTCTACATTTTTGTTGTTGTTTCATTCATTTGTGTTTTTCTTTTTGCTGTTGTGTTTTCATTTTGTGATTGCGATTGGCACTTCAGGGCCACTGTAGCTTTGAGCTCGACACGCAGATACCATTTTGCTTCATCACATCAGAGAGGGCAGACGTCCGTGCAGCCGATTCCTCCAAAACTCGACAACTCAAAGCAAGCAGCAATGATCAGAGTTCCTCAGTCGGCCCACCTGGGGTCTCGCCTCTCTGCATGATGTCATAGGGAGACACTTTGAAAGTCTCTGCTTTCCATCTTTCTCCTCCTGTGTTTTCAGTCAGGAACTGAATCAGAAAAATATTCCTATTCATTCCGTCAGTGACTCGCTCATAACCCTGGTTTCACCTCGACCCTGTCGGTCCCTCTGTGTTTCCTTCCTCTCCTCAGGATTTACTCGGATCTCCATCAGAGCGGCAGAACCTGAATGAAATCCAAATGGTTTGTTTGTGTGCAGCCCGTTGCTCGCTCTGTAAATGTCAGCAGGCTGACAGGAGGAGGTGCAGTCACAGCTCCCAAACACTGCTCGCTTTTCATTGTGGCCTCCATTAGTGGTGGAAGTGGTGGCAGAGGACCGAGCCAGCTGTCGCCTCTGATTGGTGGAACACGGAGGCCTCTCGGAGCAGGAGAACGCTGCTGCTCAGGAAATGAGATGTTGAAGATTTCAGTCAGAGATTGCTCAAGTGAAACCTACGAATGCACAATGACCTCAGGTCAAACTGCAGAACATTCAGGCTGGATGCGAAACCACAATGAGACGTATAACTTTTACTTTAGAAGATATTAAAATGTTCAAGAGCTTTGAACCTCATGAGCAACACGAGTGAGAAAAACCCGTGAAACTTCATCTGCTGATGAAGATGATGTGATGTGATGAAAAGCTCCGGTGCAGATATTAAGTGGACCATAATGTGAGGCTGATGGTCAGTAATTTTGTTCAAAGTTTCCAAATGTTCAAGGTTGTTTAATCACAAGCTGCAACACAAGAGTCTCATCTGAAGGTGGCGCTATAGTCTGCATGCATATCAACAATGAGAGCTGAAGAAGCAGAGGTTGTTAAAAACACAAAGACAATCCGGTTGTTTGCTAACTGAGAAGAAGGAATAAAAGCTTCTTCTGCCCTGCAGTCATGAGGCAAATGTTCATTACACGTCTTCAGAAAAGATGTTTCCATCTCTCATTGTCAAGCGTTAAGTCTTTTTAACAGAGGTGAGAACCAATGAAGTGAGAGTAAAAACCTGCGAAACAAAGCTTCCATCAAACTGTTTTACTGATGTGTAAAAATACGTGAGAGCCAAGAGCTTGTGATCCTTAAAACTTCTCAGATGACGGATTCATCCCAAGAGGAGCAGTGATGTAATAAACTGAATTCTTTCACAGGAAGATTTTTTTTATTCTGTCCTGATTTTAGTTGATGAGAAGATGATCGCACCAGGATTCATCCTCAGAGGAGCCTGAAAACCCACTGAAACACGACAAACTGCACTAAGCAGCTGATCTTGGTCTGCAGGTTGTTACTAGAAATTTATTTGAAAAGCTACGACATCGTGTCAACGCCTGTTTCAAGGTCAGTTTACTGCCAAAGATTCACAACGTGCCAGTCTGCAACATTCTGGATCCCGTCCGTTTACACTGCTGCAGCACCACGACACAGGGTGTTGTTTCCATAGCAACATCTCTCAGCACTTCCACTATAACGGAGGGCTTTTCAGGATTTTTGCAGCACTTGGAGATAATTTGTGGCGTCTTAAAAATGAATGCAGGCAGTGTAAATTACTTACTGCAGTTTTCATGCTGAAGAAACGTAAAACATAAAAATACAAGAGGGTCGTGAATTTGGAGCCATTTTTGGTGTTCTAACAGAGCAAGACAAACAGACAAACCGTCGAAAACGGAACTCTTTCCATTCATCTGAGGCCCGTCCGTTTTGGCTGTGATGGTTCCAGCCGCAGCGGCTGCCCAAAAAAACTGGCTCAACTTTTGCCGGAATGCAGCATGACGTCACGTTCCGCTATCCAATCACGTAAAAGGGGCGTCTGCCAGCAATTGACCAGAAGAGATGTAGAGGAAACATTAAGGACTTGTTTACCGTGGAGCAGCAACTTTCAGCATCGGTGAGACGGAGGAACGACTCATCGCGGCAGTGATGACCTATCCTGAGCTGTACAATCCCTCCTGCACGGATTACAGGGACGCCAACAGACGTGGAGTCGCCTGGCGTTGTGTTGTCATTCAAGTCAGCGTTTCAGGTTGGTAACATTAGCTGCTCTTGCTAGCTTCTTAGTGACAGGTGACATCACTACAAGCTGACTGGCTGTTGAGACAAGTGACTCGCCTCACGTTCTCAAACTGGCCTCTGGTGACTTGACAAGCTGAGCTGCAGGCGACGCCGTCAGCCGGCTTGAGACGGAGCAGTTTACACCGCTGCAACTTTTCCTGCAACCTCGTCATGAATCTTTGGTGTAAACTGGACTAATAAGAGAGAGCTGCTCAGCTGGAGACCAAACAATCTGTTGTTCTTGTTTCTCCCAACATCAGCAACATCGTCCTCCAGCCTGGAAATCCACCATGAAACCACTGACTCCCTGTTCATCGCCGGCAGGCTGGCGTCTCCTCAGACTCAACAAACTGGTTCAAGAGTCACTTGTTTTTTTTTGTTTTCATAGATGAACCTTTGCACTGAGTCTCAAACAGAGAATCGTCATGTTTGCTTGTTGGAATATTAAAAGTTAAACCTTGAATCTCAGGTAATCGATTCCAAATGTACATTTCTTTGCTTATGTTTGTCTGTTTTTCTTCACTCAGGTTGCAAAAGACATCTTGATCTTGATGAGTATGTTTACTTGCCTTCAGTATTCTGTTTTTTCCTCTTATTCTGAAGAAGACAGTATTCCAACTAAACTGTTTACATGGTACATGAAAAGGAGTATGTCACTAATGTTTCTGTTTATACCCAGCCATGCATGCCCTGTTAACATGATGAATTATCTAATATTGTGATAACTTCCTTGTCAGACAGCAGTAGTCCTTCTCCCATGTTGTTTCCTCATCACACTTCTGCAAGTTTTTCGAACAGTTGGCTGGTTTGTTTACATCACACAAAGCTGACCAGATGCGATAAAAAGGCACGAGGCCGTGTGTCAGTAAGTAAGAACACTGACTGAAGCTCACATTCTGACTGCGCCTTAAACATGTCCAGAGAAAGCTCCTAAGACAGGAATAATACAGGCATATCTCACATGTCTTCATCGGAAAATGCTTCATTCGGAATAAGGTCGATAAAGAAATATCCAACCTGAATATGCTGTTTATGTGAAAACTATAAATATTATTGGAAAACTAGTGTGCATGTAAAGGGACTGACTAAGATTACCTGATTAGATGAAAGTGGATTCATGACATCTACCAGTAATTCCACCGTTCAACACTTGGTGGCAGTAATGTGTCAATACATCAGCAGAATGCAGGAAAGAAGAAGACTGTCTGTAGTGACCTGCAAGTAAATTAATTTCTAAAACAATCAAAAATCTGCTCTGAGAAGTTTTCTGGTCACACACGTTTTGAAAAGTAATAGACGAGCCTCCTGATCACAGAAAACACCAAGACTAGAAAATCAACTTCCTGTCGTACCTTATTTACTCGATGTTATCTGTGTGCAGCAGCTTTGATCTGTGAAGGCAGCAGCCAATGGAAAAGACAATTTCTCCAGCAGGACCAATAAAATCTCGCACTGCATTTTTTTAAGAGGCAGCTGAGAAAGGTCGCACTGTAAACAGAGTTCACTCCATCAGCTCCGCACTGATGAGTTACTGCAGAAGAGAAACTGCACGATATGTATTAGGTCATTTGGCTCGGTGGACGGCTCCCATTTAGCAGCTGATAAAAGCATTTGGGATGGATTCTGGAGCCCCGGGCAGCTTGGAGGAGTCCCTCACCTCATCTGAGTTCAGACACTGAACGCTCTCCACGGAGCCGTTTGAGACGGCCGGTTGGACGGCTGCAGGGGAAAAGTGTGGGCAGACTGAGACACGCGCAGATGAGCAGGATCAAAGGTGCTGCTGGCCAACGTTTGACGCTGGAAAAACCATCGCAGCCGGCACAGGCCAGAGAAGAAGAACAGACAGGGAGGAGGGGAAGCAGAGGTGGTGCTGTTGGTGAAGTGGAGGCCCGCAGCTCTATTAATGGGCCACTTTATTGCTTTGTACTGTTAAAATTAAGAGCTCAGATTTCATGACAGCACTTGAAGCGTACATGCTTGAATTTTTCTACCAGCCCTGGTTTCTGTTACTGCTTCAGGCTGCAGCGACCCGAGAGCAAAGAGTCAAGCCGACTGCTGCTGACTGACGGGCTGAAGCTGGAGGAGGAGACAGGTCTGGTTCCCAACATGATTACTGCACTAAGTAAGGTACAAATACTTTACTTGAGTATTTGCATTTTCTTCTTCTTTAAACTGTTGGGTCTGAATTGTCACTTTGTCACTCGTGTGAACATGCTGATGTTACCGGCTATAGCCTTTGCCATTTTATTTAGCATGCTAGAAAAGTAACATTTGCTATTTGACACTAAGCAGAAAGTTGAGCTGAGGCTGATGGGAAAGTCCTCAGCTCTGCAGGTACGTGGTCACAAATCAAAGCATTGGACACATTCAAATGTTGACCTGATGATGGCGCTGGATAAAAAGACAGAGGATCACTGAAGTCATCACAGGTCATCCTGATGAGAACATGAATATCTGAAGCACATTTCATCCCAATCTCACCAAAGCTGATGAGACATTTTACTCAAAGCACAAATGTGAAGCTTTGATAACTTTACAGTAAATGGTTAAAAGATCACCAAAGTCTGGATTAATCCTCTGGGGACCATGAATGTTTGCACACTAATTCATAATAATCCATTTAATTGTTGTTTTTTAAGTGTCATCGTCCAGATGTTTTAACCTAATGGTGTTGCCATATAAAAGATCATTAGGATTCATCCTCTGGGGATCATGAATATCTGTATCTAATCGATCATTTGTTAAGAAAACAGGTTTGTGGAATACTTAAATCATTAGGATGGATGACTATACATGCATCTTATTTTATATTCTGAGACATTTAACAGGAAGACATTTAATGCAATATAAAAGAAAAGAGGACACATGTTGCTGAGAGGAACAAATAAAATCCAAAATATAAATCACACCTTTATGTAAGATGCAGTTTGTCTTTGGGAGTCTCCAGGAGGGAAAAAAGAGGTTTTCTGTGGTTAATTATAGATAAAAATTTGTATGAAAGTTGTTTCAAAGATATCTCTATTTATTGTCACTTGAAACATTCAAAATGCACAAACTATGTGTCTTAGTTTTCCGATTCCTGATGTTCAGGTGCAACATTAAAAACAAAAAAAAGACATCGCCTCTCTCACTTCAGACACACAAAAAATGTTGATTTTGTTGATCAAATCAAACTTGATCCACACAATTTTTCTGTTGCATCCAATGGAGTCCACAACATGGAGTTTCCGTGCTGCTTTTTCGCTCTTTTTAGCACCGTCTTTGTCGCCAAGTCCAGTTTGCAATCGTGCTACGAGTGTATTGGTTAAACTCAGCTGACGGTGTTTCCCACCAAGACGGTGTCGGCTGCACTAGCAGCCATGAGGGAGCATGTCCGTGACAAAGCTTCAGCTCAATTACAGCGCCATGTTTTGGGTAAAATACTGTAACACAATAAAATATTTCTGTGGTTTTTTTTGGTATGCAGAATGCACCCAACTTTTAAGATGGAAAAAAAGGTATGAAAAGTGTGCCTATACACTGTAATTTACGGTAAATGCAAGAGCACCAGATCTCAAATCTCATTTCAACTCAGCACCAAACAGTTTGACATCAAATCCATATTTATGAATTGATTATGTCACTTCTGAAACACAAAATCTCCTGAGTAAGACCTGATTTTTTTGTATTTTCATGAAGAAAGAAACACACAGATAATGTGACTTTCAGTCTCCCGTGCATAACTGGAGCCGCGAACACATTTTCACCCTGAGACAGGAGCAGTGATGTCGGTGCTGGTTTCGCCCTCTTCTCTGTCTGATGGTCAACTTTTCACCCCAACAGCTGTCACTCAGTCTGATGTGCTGTTATCTTGCCTGAAGCAGAGGAGAATCACTCTACAGGCGTCACAGGATCAGGAAAACAAATCCGACACTCTGCAACAAACCGAACTAATCATCAACGGCCCAGAGGCTGCATTAAAGTTCGTCATGTTATATTCAAGACAAACAACACACTCATGATTTTACTGCTTTTTTAAGGTGGATCATGGTTTTGAAAACACTGTGATTATCCTGAAGGTGGCGCTACAGGTCATGAACCTGTTTAACTAATGAGATGCAGAAGGTAAATCAGACAGTTTGGGGGTTTTTGAAGGTGGATAACCAGCTTAGCTGTTTTGAACAGATCCTGGATCAGATCTCTGTACTCATCACAAACTTAAATCCTTCTTCTCCTCGGACTCAGAGAATTCTAGCTAACACGATTTTCCAACATGTCACACTAGAGCTCTTAAATTTCCACTTTTGTATCTGCATTGCAGCTGAATATGACGGATCCTGTCTGTCGTCTCTCTCTGCTCTTCATCTGTCGCAGCTCATGTAAGACGATCAACCCCTGGAAGTCCTCTGCAACTTCCCAGGTGACTTATCAATCGTCTGTTCCTTAATCCTGAGCGTTCCTCAATGCCTCGTTTCCTGGAAGTTTGTCTGAGCCCCTGCAGACAGCCAGGAGCCATCCTCCACTCTCCTCCCTCTCCGAGCTAATATCATGAAAATGTGGAACACTCCGACAGGTAGCCACATCAGCGTCTCTACCGTCACTGAAGCCAATAAGTGAGTGTGAGGTGACACTTCTCAGACTCTGCTGATGAACTGTCGCACGTCTTTAATTTGACCCCGAGTGAGACAGAGTCATCTAAAACCGCCCACGTCGCTGCTTTTCACATCAGCCTCTTCGTCGTGTTCATCCCTGAACACAGACCGTCCCTCTCTGCAGAGACAGACCGAGTTTAACCGGGCAAACCAGGAGTCTGCTCTCATGGGAAACTCATACATGTTTCTGTCACTAAGATAAGTTATGACTTAAGTGGTTTCCACAGGGACGCGTTCACGCTTCAGCAGCGCAGACGTTCAGAGGTGAGAAAATGAATGTTTGCACTAAATAGATAAAAACATCCAAAAAATTAAAGAGACAATAGACTGTCCAAATATACATCTGAAAAAAAATATATAATAACAGCTTTTTTGTTCGCATCACTTGGAGTTTTTGAGTTGTTCTGTGGCTGACTTATTTTATTATTATTAATTCATTTTTGATAAACAGCTTTAACGGAGTTGATGAAACCAGTCGGATCAGAGTCTAATTGACTGTTTTAAGTGTATTTTATCCATTAGATCACCGAAATCTAAGCTTTTTAATGACTAAGTCCCCGTTAATAAAGTGTAAACAGACCTTTACGTACACTTTATATCAGGATTCATCTTGTTTTTCAGTTGACACCATCTGTTTTCTCACGTTTCTTGTGAGCTGCACCTTTGTTTTATGAGAGGTAAGATGGCGGCACGTGGGTGTGTCAGTTGGTAGAGCGGGCAGCACGTGTACACAGGCTGTGTCCTCGTTGCAACCACAGGTTTGATTCCACCCTGTGGCTCTTTCCTGCATGTCATTTCCCCTCTCTCTAATTTCCTGTCCAGTCCTTCAGGGGACCTATCAAAATAAAATCCCCAAAATATCTATAAAATAAATGAAATAATGCTTTTAAAAACATCGTACAGGTATTTTTAACTGAGCA
>JAQLOL010000015.1:21828231-21844331 GCA_029783665.1 Naso thynnoides | reverse complement strand
ACTCGCAGAAAATTTTACAAATACAAAAACCTCCATGGATTGAAACTTCAGGATAGAAAGAGTCATTATTGAGCCCGTCTGCAGTCGGCAGTGACCTGTCGTCAGTTTAACAGACGTCTCTGTTCCTGTGGGGGAATTTTTCGCTGCAGTACTGTGAGTGACCGCTACGCCAGCTTGGGAGCCAGGCAGAGCGGCTCCACTGCGTCCACTTACTCTCATTACACCTATGAGTACCTCGCCTGCTGTTTCCCACAATGCAATGCCCTGCAGAGTCACAGCTAAACAGGCATTTATTGATGAAGTTTACTGACAAAGTATGAAACTCTGTGTAACCTGCCTGTGTACTGCAGTGTGAACGGATGGCATACTGGTCATGTAAACAGTATGAAGTATGTAGCAGGCGTTTCTGAAAACAGACAAAATTTTTCCCCCGAGTAAAGTCCTGGGAAAGTTTGGGATTTTTTTAAAGAGGCGTTTGGTTCTGTGAACGTCAGGAAATTTCCGTTTGTTGAGCTGAAACAAGATGTTGATAAAAGGAGTTATTGATCGATGTAAAACAAAAATTTCAAACAGATTTTTTTGTGATGAAAATAAATCTGAAGACAAGTCAGAAATCTCATTTGTCTGTTCTGTTGTGTTTGTAGCTTCCACAACTGACAGACCAGCAGAAAGCCAACATTGAGGTGAGTCTCTGAAAAGAAACAGCGCTGTTCATGATATCATCATGTGTTTGAGGTTTGGATGGACTGAAGCTTCTCCTCTCCTCAGGCCATCATGCTCGCCGTCATGAAGAAGCTGACTTATGACGACGAGTACAACTTTGAGAACGAGGTGAGTTTGTTGATCAGCCGCTCGCTGTGCTTTGTTCTGCTCGGTGAACCTGAAGCAACAGCAGATCCTGTGCTCGTGTTTTTCAGGGCGAGGACGAGGCGATGTTTGTGGAGTACAGGAAGCAGCTGAAGATGCTGCTCGATCGTCTGGCTCAGGTGTCTCCTGAGCTGCTGCTGGAGGCCGTACGGCGAGTCTTCACCAACACCATGCAGTAAGAGCCCGTTTGACAGAAAGACTCGCTGGCGGGTTTGTTGGGGTCTAATCTAATCTGAGGTCATCTCTGATCTCTTGACCAAATCTGAGGAGTGAAGTCACACCTGTGATGTAAGCCGCTGCATTTCAGTCCAGTCACTCCGTTGGTTTTTGTTTTTCAGGAGTTGGCAGACGGCTCCGTTCATGGAGGTGGAGGTGGCCATCAGGCTGCTCTACATGCTCGGCGAGGCCCTGCCGGCTTCGCACGGCGCTCATTTCTCCGGAGACACGACGAAGGCGAGCGCCCTGCAGGACATGATGAGGACGGTCAGTCACATGACTCTGCTAACACATGTTCTGTTCAGTATCTGCCGTGTCTGTCATGTTACATCAGTAAGGCTGTGTTTACACTGCATGGCTCAAGTGACCCAAATCCGATTTTTTTTTTTTCCTCCTCATGTGGCACAGATCGGATTCGTACTCTGCACACGTAAGCAGGGAAAAAAACACACAGATCCAGTTCAGGCCTCATACGTGGAAATAAATCTGACACGATCTGATATGTGTCATTCGGACTGCAATCAGAGCGGACGGATCGAATATTCCCTGTCAGTGCGAGTCCCACATTATTAAAAATGAGACGGTTCTGCATTTTAATGGAGAAAACACACGTGCAAAAGACTCTGTCCGCTCTCTGCTGAAAACATGAAGCTATCCAAACAACGAAAGACAGCTAACGATCGTTACCATGGTAACGTTAAGTAAAGTTATCTGTCTGTCAAGCCTTGAGGGCGAAGAGACGGCGCATCCAGAATACAGAGTTTGTACAGAAACAGTTCTGTTAACAAGAAGGTTTCAGTCATGAGAGCGCCGTTTGAAGCGCTCCATGGTCGGCGCCTCAAACTTTCCACCGACTTGTGACACCAGCGGTGGTCTAATCCCCGTTACACCGGCTTTCTAGGCTACATGAAAAGAAAACTATCCGCAGCACGCAGAGTTCAGTTACTGCTAATGCAACGACAGGTGCAGCTTCATATTAAAAGCATTTGGCCAGTGAAACGAGAGTTGGCTTTTATTTTGAAGGAGGCTAATCACAGGAAGCACAGTGTTCCGTTCGCTTAGCTAGCTTACAGCTGTTGATCATTAAATATGAGTTGACTGAGCAACAGAGCAGTCCATTTTTAGCATTTGTTACCAGTGGATCAGTTTAAAATCTGTGTGCGAGTAGTTTCATACCGTCTGTGAAAGTGATGAACAACAAGGAGCTGAAGAAAAGCTGCTCAACTCAAGTGTAAATGCAGTTATCGAATTTGAGTCACTTTTAAAAGTAGATGTATGCAGGCGATGAGAAAACATTGGAAATAGGTAACAAACTGGAATTGACAAAGCAGTGTAAATACAGTGTAAAAAAAAAAAGAAGACGACGACAGATCGATAACGTTTTTCTCCTCAGCTCGTGTCCTGCAACGTGAGCAGCTACCAGCACAGCTCAGTGTCTCTGGAGTTTTTTGAAACCGTGGTTCGATACGATAAATTCTTCATCGTGGAGCCTCAGCACATCCCAAATGTTTTGGTGAGTGATATTAAAGCAGGTGTCAGAAAGTTTCATGCAAACACACATTTCAAAGAAGTGATGAGTGCAGTTTTCTTTGCCTGCGTGTGCTGGAACATGTTGAAACAGACCCGTGTTGTGTTCACTGACAGATGGCCTTTCTGGACCAAAGAGGACTGAGACACAACAGCCCGAAGGTCCGCAGCAGGGTGGCCTACCTCTTCTCCAGATTCGTCAAAACTTTGCAGTGAGTCCAGCTTCATTTGCTTCTGTCCCGCGCACTGAGCAGCGCCACCTGGTGGACAAAATAACAGCAACAACTTCATAAGTGGGAGCTGCAGTTTCCTCCGATGAAGTTCAGTGTTCAGATGAAATCAGATGATTTGATGTAACTGTTCTTTTCAAGCCTCTCAAAGAAAAAACAAAACAGTGACTTCATGTAAACAGATAACGGTTTGATATCCTCATCACGTTTACATGAGACACGTTAGCTTGTGTGTGAAATATTTGCTGACAGCTGTGTAGCTTCCAGATGTTTTAGCAGATTTCCTGTGTTGTTGCTGACGTCACTTCCCCTCTGTCGACAGTAAACACATGAACGCTTTCATCGAAGACATCCTGACCAGGATCCAGGACCTCCTCGAACTCGCCCCTCCTGTAAGTATCAGCACGCCGCTGTTCACTGATGGCTGACTGAAGCCACCGTCGTACGTCCGCCCAGACTCAGTTAAAACGATTTAGGAAACAAAACTCTGTCAAATGTGACGTCTTGGTCAACGTCTTCCCTTCATCCAGGAAAACGGCTTCCTGGCGCTGCTGACCAGCGACGACCAGCTGTTCATGTTTGAGACGGCGGGCGTCCTGATTGTGAACGGAGAGAGTCCGGTGGAGAGGAAGCAGGCGCTGATGAGGAGCCTGCTGTTACCGCTCATGGACGCTTTCCGCCTGCTGCTCGCCAAGCTGTCGCAGGAGACGGAGGAGGAGAGACAGGTCGCCCTCGCCGACTGTCTGAGCCACGCCATCGGATTCGCCAGGTGAGGACTCAGGTCCGAGTTTCTTGAGTTTGGCAGATGGTTCTGAGATGTTGATGTTCTTCAGATGAGACGGAAGAAACAAATTCAGTGTCACGACACATTTAATCCTCTGAGGTGTAAAAACATTTTGGTATTTGGTGGTGACGTTTTTTTATTGGACTTTTTTTTTTTACACACAACAAGAAGGAAAAACCTGGAAACTCACCAACTTCAGTGGTTTGTATTCATGCTGAAACCACAGTTTTGATCAGTCCAATGTGTCTTTTCGTTTCTACTTTATTTACTCAAACTAATGGATATGTAATGAATAGAGCCTTTCACGGGGTTTCTGCTCTTTTTCAATGAAAAATTTTTTTTCTCTGTAGCAGGATTCCAAACTAACTTTTCAATTTCCCCCCCAAAAAAACTTGGAGCGCTGTAGCCCCCAACTGAAAATTTTTAGCGCAGGCAGAATATTAATGGGCCACATGTTAATTCAACCTGCATTCATGAGAAACGGTTTTCTTTTCATGAGTTGTCACTTCCCACATGAACTGTTATGGATTTGGATTTTATGGATTGAAGTCAGAAGTGAGTCTGTTTGCCAGTTCAATGGAAAAAGTCTCCTGTCAGGCTGACGACTGAGCGCTGATGAAAGTGCTCAAAACTAAGTTTCCCTGAAACATTTTGCCTCGTAAATAAATTCAAGTAGTCAAAAGACACCTTGATTGTAATCTGGGTTATTAAATAATGAACTCAGAATCAGGAAATCAGTGAAAACAGACATTAGTAATAAATCAAAAATACAAATGTTTCTTTGCAGTGAAAATGATCTGTGTGCCTCCACAGTGCTCAGTTTAAATCCAGCGTGCAGCTTTTTATTCGGCGCAGATGTTTGGTCAGGAAACTTTACAGAGAAACTCTGATGACTGTGTGACTGAATGTTCCAGCTCTGATGTGCTCAGACACAAACAGATGTTGAACTGACCGACAGCTGATCCAGATGTGGTCAGCTGTCATCCTTGGTGCACATGTAGCTTTGAAAAAAAGAAAGAAGTAAACTTTGGATGGAGCTGCAGCGCTCGTCAATGTCACTTCACAGCCTCCCGCAGCCATGGTGCTGTGCTCCAGCGGGCGTTGTCAAGCTTTTTTTAGGGCATCCCGGGGCGGACATCCTGAAAACTTCACCCCTCCTTAACCAGCGGTTCTGGAGTAACGGCCCTGAACGGGACTGAAAGGTGCTCCACCACCGCCCGCACATGTTATTCACCACTGGCGCTCAGAGTTTTAAAGCAGCTGCACTCACTGCGACAGGACTCAGCCACGGCGAACTCCCTCCCTCCTCGTTTTCACCGTGAAAAAAAAACGCCAACAAATTTACTGGACACGAATGTAGCGCTGTCTCAAAAAATGGTCGCAGTCTGGAGCCCTGCGTAGGCTTGTTAGGGGAAAAACACGGAACAAGTGCAGCAGGTCTCATGTAAAATCTCTCAGAATTCAGCGATTATTTCATTTTTTTCGCTGTTTAAAGTTCTTAAAGCACTTCAAGGTTTTTACAGTTAAACTTCTGAAGTCAGAGGCTGAACATCTGCACAGCTGAGCGCATCATTTCCTGTCTCTCTGTTCGTAGTCGGACCAGCAAGGCGTTCAGCAACAAGCAGACGGTGAAGCAGTGCGGCTGCACGGAGGTCTACAGAGACTGTATGAAGACCTTCCTGCCTGCACTGAGCTGTCCCGTCCAGCGGGGGGTGCTGCGCAGCTCAGTCCGCTCCTTCCTGCACCGAATGATCATCTGCCTGGAGGAGGAGGTGCTGCCCTTCATCCCCGCCGCCTCTGAACACATGCTGAAGGACTGCGAGGCCAAAGATCTGCAGGAGTTCATCCCGCTCATCAGCCAGATGACGGCCAAGTTCAAGGTAAGCAGAATCTCAACAGGACGGGAGGGATGACGATGTCATGTTGCTGTGGAGGTGAGTAACACGCTCCTCCTCCCCGTTGCCATGGCAGCGGCAGGTGTCTCCATTCCTGCAGCAGGTCTTCATGCCGCTCGTGCTTGCCATCTTCGAGGTGTTGGCCCGGCCAGCAGAGGACAACGACCAGGTGGCGGCGCTGGAGAAGCAGATGCTGAGGAGGAGCTACTTCACCTTCATCCAGACCGTCGTAGGAAGTGGAATGAACGAGGTGATGGCCAATCAGGGTGAGTTACGCTCAGATGCTCTGAGCATCCACAGTTCTGTGTTAACATGGACAGGAAATGAAGGATCTGGCGCTCATTCAGACTCTGCAGCACGTTTTGAGTTTCTGAACAAACGCGAGACTAAACTCAACCTGATGATGGTTTTCTCGCTCTGACCTTTGAATCCACACGTAACAAAATGATCTCAGCGTGTGCTCACAAGCTTTTTCTCAACCTTCCACCACATCGCTCATCAGTGAGTGAGTGTTTCCCAGGTGTCCTAACGTTACCTGTTTCTGTCACATGTTAACAGGTGGTTGTAGGTTTAGGTTGGTCTCCGGGTTTACCAGACAAGTTTGACGTACGAGCTTAAACCGGTTTAAACTTGACGCAAATCAGCCAAACCAGCATTTGAGCAAACGTCAGCAGCAACACCCAACGGCCCGATGACACACACAGATCGAACTGACATTGATTCAACAACGAGACAACGTGATAAACATATTGTGATGTTTAATGAGACTGTAAACAAAAACAAATGATGGCCAGATCATGCACGCTTCAGTTTGGAGCTCAGTGTATCGTTATCAAGACGCCCAGCTGTTAGCTTAGCTATTAGCATCAGGATGAAGGAGGTTGGCTGTGGAAGTTCAGAAACAACGTCGCGTCTGTGTTCAGAACTCTGTGGTGTAAGTTGACAGTATAAAGTCTGTCGTACAGCTCCGCGGCGTTCACACGCTGCAACAGATGTTTTGTTTTCTGTGTCAGGATGTCAGTAATCGAGTACTCCATCGATTATTCTCGCTATCAGTCGAGTAATCGGATAGGAAATATTGTGCGTGCTGCATTATGATACTTTTGCTCTTGTTAAGTGTAGTGGTAAAGTACATACAAGTAAATAAGACATGACTGAAATGAACAGTTGGTTTCCTTTAAAAAAAAAAACACATTCCCTGCACCTGCAGTTCTGTCTCACTGACAGTAAAATATAAGAGCTGTTCTGTCGGATTGGTGCGTTTTTATTTTGGTCTCGAACAAACTGAGTTTTTATTTTAGGAGCAAACAGTAACTCCGATAACTTAGAGTTACATATGAAGGTCCTGGGTTCGATTCCCAGCACATAGGACCTTTCTGTGTGGAGTTCGCACGTTCTCCCCGTGTCTGCGTGGGTTTTCTCCGGGTGCTCAGTGTCCCCCACCGTCAAAACGTGCAAAGGTTCATCTTCAGTCAGCACTCTTGACCGAGGCGCTGGCTTAGAGTCTGGAGTTGGTCCCCCGGCGCTGTGCTGTGGCTGCCCACTGCTCCTCAGGGACAGGTTAAATGCAGAGAACAAGTTTCACTGTACATCGTGTATATGTGACCATTAAAGTGCCTTCACCTTTTTGAAATAAGAGAGAGAAATAAAAATTGACTTGATTGATCACTTTCCTGTCAAAGCAGCTGGAATCATTTGAAGGTGTCGTCTTGTGTTCAGGAGCAGAAAACATCGAGCGAGTTGTGTTCACCATCATCCAGGGAGCCGTGGACTTCCCCGACCCCATCGCTCAGAAAACCTGCTTCATCATCCTGTCCAAGCTGGTGGAGCTGTGGGGTGAGACCAACGACCCGTCAC
This sequence comes from Naso thynnoides, assembly GCA_029783665.1. Taxonomy (NCBI): domain Eukaryota; kingdom Metazoa; phylum Chordata; class Actinopteri; order Acanthuriformes; family Acanthuridae; genus Naso; species Naso thynnoides. The sequence goes on along the minus strand of JAQLOL010000015.1, from coordinate 21,836,955 downwards.
TGCTGCTTCGTCCTGTTTGCGTTTCGCTGTTTTCATGTTCTGTTGTCGTCTGATCGAACCTGCAGGAGGTAAAGATGGTATGGTGGGATTCCCTGACTTCATCTACAAACACATCGTCCCTGCGTGCTTCCTGGCTCCTCTCAAACCGACCTTTGACCTGTCAGACGCTCAGACAGTCCTGGTAAGTGTCCGTGCCACAGTCCAGCCTTCAAACGCAGCACTGAGACATTCATTGACAGAAGTCCACCATGTTTTCCTTTGTCTCCAGACGCTGTCCGAGTGCGCTGTCACACTGAAAATGATTCATCTCAAAAGGGTAAAAACTGTGTTTGACAGTTTATGTCCAGGCACATTTCATTTGCGTTCGTTTGTAAATAGTTTTTTATGTTTTCTCTCAGGGGCCGGAGTTCATCCAGTTCCTGCAGCAGGAGTATTTGCCGTCACTTCAGGTGTCTCCAGAAATCTCACAGGTACGACAGTCCCAAACATTTTCTTCACATGTAAACATGAGGTTCATGTCAGCATCTGTGCCTTCACCTGGTATTCAGCTCCCTTTGACAACAAGGAGGCCAAATGTCCAAATAAACCTCAACAAAACCATCTTGGTTTGTCTTTCCAACGATCCGACACCCATCAACTCTGACTGGAAATAAACCACCGAGGCGCCACAGTCTGATTTATCCGCCCCAGTTTCATTGTAAACCAGAAATGAGCCAAAGATGCAGCAGTTAGCGGGCACTCTGGTGTAATGCTGCCCCCTACTGTTCATGTCGCCCTGAATTCCAAATTCTGCTGTACGAGTAAGGCTGCACGCAGACCAGCGTGGTGGTCTGGTGAAAATGGCCCGCACCGCAGATCGACTCAATGCATTCCTATGTCACGATGCGGCAGCCAATCAGGTAAAGGGGCCGCACACAACTGGATGTGACACAATCAGTCCTGTTATGTTAAGTCACACTCCCACCGCCGCACAACCCTGCAGCGTTTCACCGGATCACCTGATTGGTCTGAGTAAAGTCTAACTCGTCTGCCATTCAGAACAGAAGCTCCTGATGAATGTGCTCACAGCTGACGACACGAGCAGTCACAGTGTAGTAAACTGGAGGCCCCACGATACGACATTATCACGATACGACATTATCACGATACGACATTATCACGATACGACATTATCACGATACGACATTATCACGATACTTTAGTCCCGGTGCGATTCTCTCCGCGTGTTGTGATATGTTGGGAATTCCAAAATCATATAATATGATTTTCTCACTTTTTTGCACTGCAGATCAGAGTAAAACTCTGTCAGCATCATCTGTGTCATCCAGTGTGACACATTTTTCAGTCTATAATAATATATAATCGTTTTTTTGTTCCTGCACCAGTGAGCACTCAGCACCACCTAGTGAACTGAAAAGTCAACTGATTTTAATTATTCAGTCGTTAAAAAAGAGTTTGTATTTGCAACATTTATTAAGAATTTATTTAATAAAGTATCGATAATTGGTACCTATGAATTGATACAATATTGTCACGTTAATGTCGCAACATTACGACGCACTGATTTTTTTCCCCCGCTGTAGTAAACTGTGTAGTGACGTGTCAGACTTTCATGTGAACGTCCGATGCCAGTCAGGAGACGGATGTTTGTGCTGGATTTCCGGCTCTCACCTGTAAAGACTCCTACACGCCAAACTGTCAACAAACAACAAGCAGCGACAAAGACGCGCTGCTGCTCCGTCGCTTGTCCGCTGCTGTCGGGCCAAACGGTTGTACGAGCTGCGCCTGCGCGAAGACAAACCCCTCCCCACAGACAACAGCTTTTTGTGAAGCTGCTTCTAACTGACAACACGTCTGATAAAAAAAGTTAAAAACATCTCGAGTGAAGAGGCAAAGCAGAAAACAAGGGAGAGCCGCCGTCAATGTGTGTAACCATGGAAACTACAGCGACAGGCTCAGGGGGGCGTTCCCTTCCTGTTTCTGTGTTTGTGCGCCGGTCTGCTTACCTGATCAGCCAATCAGAGTGATTTCTGTCACCGACAAGTTGCCCCTGATTTGACATGTTGAATCGGCCCTGACAAGCCCCGCCCCCCAACTGTCGACCACTGTGCAGGAGCTTTAAACGGCGCAGAAAAAGAACTTGCGGCGAAGCTGAAATGAGTCAGAAACAGATTCTCATTTTACTTCCAACCCCAGTTTGTGTTTCAACGTTACACACACACACACACACACACACACACATTTCTCCTGTAATTCAAAAGTTTGTCATTAATTAAAGTGAAAATAAAGATTCAAAAAGCGATACTACATCATCAGAAAATGCAAAAAGATACATTTTTCTCATTCATATTGGTGTTACAGGAACTGTGTCAGGTGGTTCAGCAGCCAGATGTCAAAGTCCTGAAAAACTACATAAAGGTAGGTGTGTGTGTTTCTGTGATCAGTGAGCTGCTGGCTGTTCACCTGATCGACCACCTGACTGTTCCTTCTGTCTGTGCAGGCGTTCTTTCAGCAAGCCAAGCAGTAGGAATGAAAACTGGAATTTCACTGGGACTGAAGGACACTTGACAGGAAGTGCTCGTACACGCCACTTTCAACAAAAACATGGAACTTAGCATAGGAGCTGCTTCTGCACTTACAGCGTGAATGCATAACAAAGCCCGGTGTGTCTAAGTGGAGACGTGGACAGGAGGTCGGTGGACGCATCAATCCCTGCAGCCGCCGCCGCCGAGACGAGCTGTCCACGAGGACTCGAGACACAAAGGAGCTCGACTGATGGTCAAACACGTGGAGGACTTTGTGGAAGGCCGTGTGGAAAAGGGCTTAACGCAGACCTGTGGGAGAGGACGCCACCCATCAGAAAACACGTGGTAATTGTATTAACGATAAGTGAAACAGTAGCTTTATTCTAGTGGAACCTTCACATCCGACGTCACATTTCAAAACGTTCTAGATTTAAGTTTTTGGGACATCGTTGCTGCCACAGAACGGACTCGAGAAAAGGGCTGATTTGTATCATTTTTATGCAGAATGTGGCTTTTTTGTGTTGATTGGATGGAGAGTTGATTTTAAGTTTGAAGTGAAACATTGAGTTGTTAAAGCCGGAGTCGGTCTGCAAACACCCTCAGTCAATATTTCCTCAATTTAAAAGCCAGTTTCATTCAAATGATCTCGTCCACTTTTTATACTTGTCACCTGATGGGATGAAGATGCTTGTTAAATCGGCTCCGTGTGACGACTTCATGATGAGTTCAAAGACATAAAAGTTCAATTGAATATTTTTTGACGGATGTTTGGTGCTTTTAAATTTCAGATGGAAATGAACATAAAATGGAACAAAGTGTAAATAAGAGAATAAGATGTTAAAAGAAATTGTAAATAAAGTTCCTAGTTTAGCTTTCTTTTTATTTTTTTTCTTTTGAATCTTAATTTTCATCTGGAATCTAAATATGGAGGCTCACAAGTACCAAAAAAGGATAACAAGTTAAAAGTGCTAAAAGAAGTCAACGTGATTTGATAGTAGGTCAAAATTCTGACACTTCACGCCAACAATCCTGAATATTCTCATTTTGAATGAAAATAATTTTTCATAGCAATGATTTGCTGTATTTTATTTATTGTGTTTTTTATTAATTTTTACTTTGGACTCAGAAAATCTCATTATTTTGTTCTCATCATTTCACATTTTCTAAAAGGTCAGAATTTTTACTTTTAACTTATTTTGTCAGATTTTTTTTTTACCTAGTTTCTCATAATTTTGCAAATTTCATATTTGTGACTGAAGTTAAAGTTCTGGCTTACTTTCTCATTCTGTTGACTTGGACCTCAAATGTTTTTAGCATCTCAAAATGTTGGTTAGGAGAATTGAAAATCTTGTAATTAGTATTTGAAGGTTTGATTAATTTTAAATTAAATTTCTGTGCCAGTTAAGTTAAAAATTCAGAGTAAAAATGTTAAACTTTTGGTTAGTTCTGTTTCAAATTTAACATGTTAATTTTGTCATAACAAATTTTTTTTTCCTTTTCTCGGTGGAAATGAGCTTCCTCAGAAAAACATAAAATAATTCATATGACTCTTTGATGTGCAAACATGAATTTGCTCGTGAACAGAAGCAGCTCGAGGAATTTTCTGTTCAAGCATTTGTGACAAATCATGATGATTGATGAGTTGATTATGCAACGCTTCACTGCGAGCAACACTGTGAAGGAGCCGTCAGACAGAAACCAAATCAACGTCCCTGTACGACCTGATCACCTGCTGCCGTGAAACACGTAAACGTGCTCTGCAGCGATTGGCTGCGTACAGAAGCTTCTCTCAGTCTTTGTTGTGTTGTTTGTTTGTCGTGTGACCTCATCTCCCCCTCGTGCCGTTTCCACGGCTCAAATCAGTTTGTGATGTTCGCTGCATTCCTGGTTGTTTCGTTTATCTGATTAGTTTTTCTTCAGCTTTGAATTTCTTAGATTTTCCCAGAAACTTTGCCTTCAGAGAAAGTGCCTGACAGAGCTGCGCACAGTTAAATGTGGTCGTGCAGGCAAATAAATAAATAAATAAATAAAGCTCGTTTCAGTCAAAGTGTTGCTCTGCATCATTTCCAACTGTTAAAAAAAAAAAATCCTACAAAGCTGAAAATCAAAAATGTGTTTGTCCGTGCCTCTTGTGGCTCTCGGCACCACTGAAGAATCACTATAAATCTTAAACAAACAAAATGAAAAACCATAAATCCATGAAACTGTCGACGTCCCTGCAGCAGCTGCTCACTCACCTGGAGGAAGTCGTGTGTTTTGGTGGTTGGTGTTGGTTCAGCTCTGTGGGTTTGGTTAAAGAACAGCTGGGAAGAAAATCACCAACTTCATCCGTGAGCTAATAAACTGTTTGTCCGAACACAAAGTGTAAACATGGACTTGGTGTGTGTTCCTCCTCGATGTTTCCTGTGTGCACGATGACCGAGCAACATCTTCAACTGTGATCTTTAAAAAGAATCTCCCCCTCCGAAATAAATGTGGTATTGACCTGATATTTGGAAAATAAAACCAGTTTAAACAAATATTGTAGTTACGCTTTAATCTTGATCTTGTGTCTGAACTTCTGTGACATTTTTGCAGATGAAGTTGGTAACAAAATGACTTTTCAATTTTTTTGTCTTCTTTGCCAATTCTGTGAATATTTTACATTTTATGAAATGCAGCAGATCAGAGGATTGAAATACGTCTCACTCTAACAGAGACATAAACACATTTTTCTCAAAATATAAAAGAGTTAAGTTTATGTGCACACGCTCATTTGATCCAACACAGACACACGGAGCTCAGTGAGGATCTGCTCCAAACCAACGTGTTGGTCAGCTCAGGGTTAGGGTTAGAGACGTCTACATTCTCTCACTGAAGCACCAACAAGAGAATCGGCTGTGTGAAAAGGATGCAGGGAATTTAAAAACTCAGATAATCAACTTTGTCACATGTTATTAATGAATATTCAGTATCTCCAGAGGACTGAGATCTGTTTAAAATAAAGAAAAACCAGCTGAATGAATTCATCTGTTCAGTTACTGGAGAACTCGTCTTTGTGTCCTTGATCCGGTGATAATCCTCCAGTTAATAAACATCCTGAGACATCAAACCTTCAGCTTAATTTATTGTTCATCAGCCAAACACATCGTGCAGATGAAATGTCCTGATTTTAAGAAGAGAAAACGAGAGCGTGGACGTAAATCAGCATACGAGCACATTTACATCCTGAACCAGCAAAGAGTTTTTCTCCAAAGCTGTGAAGAAATATTTCAGAAAGAATTCATATTTGTACGTGACCGACTTTATTTGGATCACAGATTTGGCCTGAACACAAACGAAAGGTGAGAAATTCAAGTTTTTTTCCTCTCTGCTCAATTTCTTCAACATAAATTTGCTCCACAGCTTCTCAAAATCGTCTGCTTTGAAAGAATCTCGTGTGTTTTCGTCACATCACATCGTTCCTTTTGGGTAAATTGTCTTTAAATATGACGTCGTGCAGCTTCAGCCTTTGATCACAGCGATGGGTCTCAGTTTGATCGCCTTCTTGCTGATTCCAGCGTCGTGACACGTGTTGACGACGTCCGTCACGTTTTTGTACGATTCGGGAGCCTGAAAACAAAACCACAAAGAATTTTCAGTAGGAAGACGCTCAGTGCCACATGAAATCAGACCTGCTGCCACAGGCCAAACAAGGTAAAAATAATTCTTCACATTTAATTCACATTCACACTGAAAGAAAATCTGTCAAAGTATTTCACCTCCTCCATGACCAGTTTGGGCGAAGCCACTCGGATGGCGATGCCCATGTCGGCCAGTTTGTCCAGGACGTCCTGGAAGTCCAAGTTCCTGCGGGACTTCGCTCGAGACAGAGCGCGACCCTGAAACAGCAGAGGCGTGAAGGAGAAGTCAGAAAAAAATTTAAATGATGTAATATAATCGTGTGTGTGTGTGTGTGTGTGTGTGTAATGTCGGCAGCTCAGGCTGCTTCAGTGACTAGGGGCGACGTCATTGGAGACTCGTACCGCTCCGTGACAGGTGGTGCCGAACGTCTCCGTCATGCCTTGTTCGGTTCCTGTGAGGACGTAACTGCAGGTTCCCATCGTCCCTCCAATCAACACGGGCTGACCTGTGAGCTGAAAACAGGAAGAAGAAGAAGAATCAAACTCCAGCAGCAGATTTCAAACCGGGTGAAGTCATCCAACAGTCTGGCGTCCGCACCTGGTAGTCTACAGGAATGAGGGGGTGGTGTGGGGGGAAAGCGCGCGTGGATCCTTTGCGGTGGACCAGCAGCGTCCTCTGCTTCCCGTCCACCACGTGCTCCTCCACTTTGGCGATGTTGTGAGAGACGTCGTAGATGACGTGCATGTCCAGGTCGTCGGGTGTGGTGCCGAACACTTTGGAAAAGGCCTGAAAAAAAAAAAGAGAGAGTAACGCTGTGCCAAAACAATCGAACAAACGGTAATACATCACAATATTTATTTTCGTGATGTCTGTATCGTATCGTGAAGTCATCGCCAAAGCCCCGCCCTAAAGTTCAGTGACACAAAAGAACACTTCTGCACTTTACCGCCATGTTTTCAGTTTGAGTGTCCAGTTAAAGTGCAGAGTGCACTTACATTTCATCTTTCATCTGGATGTGTGTGTGTTCAGTAAAATGCCAAATAATTCAGATAAAGTGGAAATTTGAATTCAACTGTTCTGAGTTTGTCGGTTGAATGATCAGTATAATGTGATGATGTCATGAATTAAGACTACGCAGATCGTACACAGGAACTTGGACTCTAGCTCTGTTTTCACAGTGAACTACGTGGAGTGTCGCAGTGCATCGTATCGTCAAGTCCTCGCCCAGACTCGACCCAATCTGAGACCAACTGACCCCGGCGCCGTAAAGATCGAGTCTCTGAAGACGGATTTGATCAGAAATCTCAGAACCACTCGGACAACAAACACTCAGAGCTACAACTGATTTCCAACAGCCGGACGACGTTTTCTGAGAGAAAAAACATTTTACAACGGTTTCACATCCAACAGGAAACAGGAAACGTGCATTTCTCCACATTCACCTGTCCTGTTAGTCGTTGATAAGAACACGCCGTCTAGTTTTCTCTGTAATCAAATTTTTATAACTACAGATGTGTAAAATAAATTTTAGCTAGAGATGAAATGTGATTCTTCATCAATATTTTAAAATAAAAACAGATCAACGTGGAAACAAACATTTCAAAATAAAACATCAGTTTTGTCTCTGGAAGTTTGAGCTGTGAACATGTTAAAGATCAAAGTTTGAGTCGTGACAGCAGACGCTGCTGCTTCTCCGTCCGTCACAAAAAACAAGAATATTTTTCTCTGCGTCTCACAAACATTCAGCGTAAAAAAAAAACAATAAATAAATAAATAATCTTTTTGGCTGCGACCAGCAGCTCTGCCACAGTTTTTACCCTGTGAGACTGAAATTTGACACGGAGGTCAAGTGTGTGTGTGTGTGTGTGTGTGTGTGTGTGTGTTTGTGTGTGTGTGTGTGTGTTCGTTCTCATGCAAATTGGCAAACAGGGGCGTGGTGGTGGGAGTGGCCTGTTACAAAAAGGTGCAAAACTTCTAAACAGATTTTTGTACCATGGCTAAACTTTGTAGAAAAACACACACACACACACACACACAGGAACTCATTTCCTTGAAGAACTCCAAATCACGCTGCTCATTTCTCGGATCTCCGTGCTTCAGGTGTGCTTACCTGTCTGGTGAGGAAGGTCATGGACGAGCGGTTGACCCAGGCGTAGTTTCCTGCGGCGGCCATCCCTTTCAGGTAGTCCTGTCCTTCCTGCGACGTGATGCGAGCGCAGGCCAGCTGTCGGTCGTTCACTGTGATCTTATCTCTCTTCATCGCCTTCTCCATGGCAACCAGAGCGTCTGTCAACATCGTTCAGGACATTTTAAACACCGTCCGGATTCATTCAAAGTGACTGTGTGTGCATGTTTTAGTCATTTGTTCATTTTTTATCCACATGTGACACGTTTCTCGTAGTTTGGGCTCCTGGCGGCTTTATTCTTTGATCGTGCTGAACTAAAGACGCCATGTTTGTTTGTTCCGACTGTGTAAAATGTGCTAAACAGAGACAAACACGAGTGAAGAGAAGCTGTTACAAAAACTTTTTGAAACCTGAGGAAAAGTTTCTCTCTCTGTTTGTTCGCAGGTTGAAACAGAAAAAAGCCTCTGAGC
>JAQLOL010000015.1:21772600-21787417 GCA_029783665.1 Naso thynnoides | reverse complement strand
ATGGGGGGTGACTCTACTGCGCAGTCTCTATGGGCCGCATAACACGGAAGTAAACCCGGAAGTCAGGAACTTTTTCGGCATATGCGCCTCATTGAAATTAATGGCGGCCATTTTTCCGGTCCGGTATCCAGTTCTTATAATACATCCATGGTTTAAAGAGCAGGCTGCAGCCTCTTCCTGCTTATGAGCGCAGGCACACGGAGCTCGTCGACGTCACAGACTCCACGTGGAGAGAGGATCGACGTCACCGTTCCTCACGTTGGCCACAGCGACGCTCGTCTCTGTAAGCGAAGCCCAAACTTTCTCCACACACCTGATCAACGAGCTTCAGGTGTTTGTGGTCGCTGAGCTTCTCTAAGCTGAGCTTGTTGAGCTGCAGGTATCAAACAACGTTTACAGATGATATTGGAAAAATAAAAAAGAATTTGTTCGATGGCAAAAAAAAAAAAGTAATTTAATTTTCCCTCCCGAAATTGTACAATGAGACATTTTGGAGACGTTCATGTTCCAAACCGTGATATTGTGGTCCAAGGTTAAAAAACCGTGATAAAATCATACCGTGACATGTCTAGAGGTCATGTATTTATATGTGACAATAGAATTTTTTTTAAATAAATAAATGAATGAATCATTTTGTCTGAGTTTGCAGGGATTCAGACCCGATCGCGAGCATTAACAGTAACTCCATGAAAACAGCAGCCTGTTCACTGAGGGGCTCGTTTGCTGTTACTGGAAATTTATCATCATCAGAGGAAACATGAGACTGTTTCAGAAAAGTGGAAAAGTTCCTCGTAGTAACTTTAAGAAAAATGTTAGTACAGAGAAAAAAATCAACTTTTCGTTTTTTCCTGAAACTCCATGCAAACATGTTCCTTGAACACAGTCACTCCGCCCACAAACAGAAGAGATCACACTGCATAAAAATGGTAGAAAAACTTTGACAGCAAAGTGAAACGGTCAGACATGTTCATTGTGCTGTTTGAACAGACCAGCGGGGCGCGTTAGAGGAGCATCAAACCTGCGCCGAGCAGTCTGTGTGAACGGGGCCGATGTTTCTGATGGTGGGGGGAGGAAACCCACGCCGACACAAGGAGAACCTTCCAACCCTCCACAGAAAGGCCCCGCCCAGCCAGGAGTCTAACCCAGGAAACAACCCTCTAGCTATGAAGCAACAGTGCTAACCGCTGATCCACCGTGCCGCCAGTCATTAGCCAATAAACATCAGGAGGTCAACAACCAGCCAGTTCACACTGAAGGACATCAGTTCTCTGCTCACCTGGTGCAGCAGTGGATGTCGCAGCGGGAGACGAGAAACCTCCAAACGATGGCGTGATGCCGTTTCCGTTTGTCAGACCGCTGAGGCCCTTAAAGCCGCCACCATTCCCAAAGCCAGGAAAAGCCGCTGGAGTCGAGCCTCCACTCGCCGCTGATGCGCTCAAAGAAAAACCTTTGAAGCCTTTGAAGGCTCCGCCCCCCTCACTCTGAAACAAAGAGCACACGGAGAAACGAATTACAAGTTTTCATTTACGATCGGACGAAGACTGAGCGTGTCGCTGAGAAGTCACTCAGTATTTCATTTCAGGCGGCGCTGCTGTTTGTGGTTTTACCTCTCCTCCCATGTTTCTGCGCTTGGCCTTTTTAATCGCACGGGTCTTCAACACATCTTCACTCGCAACTGAGAACGTCCCGGCCTGATGGAGGACAGCATGATGTCAGCGTTACACTCACACCTTAATTACACACAGAATTCAGACTGAACGAGAATATTTCGGTCTCTTTTTTGCCTCGATCACGTTCAGTTTATTTGTGCGTGTGTCTGGGACTGACCTCCTCTCCCTCCTCCTCCTGATCCCAGTTCCTGTCTGTTAGCTCTTTATCAGCGATCCTCTTCGCCATCCCTCCTGATCTGTAACACGCAGACAGAAAAGACGTACAGTTAATTCAGTTCATCAGTATCCAGCTCTGGCTCTCACAGATGTTGACGGAGAATTACTGCATCCGACAACTCCATAACGTTTCAGGGAAACATTTTACTTTTCACTTCATGCATGAGTTCATTTACAGGTTAGATTTTACAGACCTGCCAGCGTTGTTTAAAAATGCACCCTGACCAGCAGACGGAGAGCAAAATGCTGAGACATCAGTCAGAATACTCATCCAGTAACTTATGATAATGACTGGACGCTGACGTGAAGGTATTGTGCCTGCACAATGAGTACTTTTACCTCAGACACTTGACGTTTCGCTGAGAATACCTCTGTGCTTTCACTGAAACACTCCTTTGAATCAAGAGGAGTACTTTCACCTTGTCAATAATAAAAACAATAATAATAATGCATTTTATTTCTATGGCACATAAAATACAAACGTCTCAAGGCCTTTCACAGAGTAAAGAGTTGCATCACTACTCTTCCTTAAATTAAGGATGGGAGTATTTCTCCATCCTTTTCACAAATATAAACTAAGATTGTTGTTGTTGTTGTTGTTGTTGTGTTTTGGTCCCGGTTGATTGGGGGTCTTCATGTTGTTGAATCCCACGCTGTTGGTTGTTTACAACGTGTTTTATTTGCGGCTAATTTGTGTCGAATCGTGGCTTTAACAAACATCCTGCCTGTAAAAAAAAAATCCGCGTCGGTTTGTTGCAGGTTAAGAATATTCTGGAATGATTCCGGATGATCCCGGTGTGTTGCAACAACTGCGTCTTTAAAACACTTATATCAGTCCACTGACCTATTGGTGTGATATTTAAAAACTCCTCTGCATATTTTGTCCCCGACCAAATCCCGTAGAAACACAAAACTGTCATGGAGAATTTAAGTTAGGGAACAGTCACCTAGCTTCGGTTAGTTCGCTCCTCCTTCCGCGCTAACGGCCATCATCAGTTCCTGAACCCGGAGAAAAATAAGAGCGAACGTTTCCGTCAGAGTACCGGTCGATGGAGAAACGTTAAAACTCTGTACTCATAATAACTGTGCCGGTGATGAAGCGTGTAGTGATAACACCGACCATCCAACATCCATTCTCAGGCTGTTAGCCGGTGAGCTAACGGCAAGTTCACGGCATAAAGCCGAGCCGGGCCCTCATTAGCAGCTAGCAGCTAACAGCTAGCAGCTAGCAGCTAACAGCTAGCAGCTAGCAGCTAGCGTCATGTTAAAACGGCTCGGAAGCTAACATTAACGTTAGCACACCGATCCGACCGTTTCCTGAGTGTAAAGCAAACGCACCTGCTCTGGACTGTAGATTCCAACCTTGACCGGTCAACAACCGTCACACAGCTGCACGGGACGCACGCCGTCGCACAGATGTTGGCTAAACACCTTCACAGGTAAGACCGCTGTGTTTTGAACGAGCGTCTCTCACGCCGCCATTTTACATCGCGTTATATCCGCATGGGTTCGCGCGCCCCACCTCTTTGCGCCTGCGCAGACGCTGCACACCCTTTTCCTCTGGGGGTTGTAGTCCACAATGACCCACTTTTTGTTTTTCTCTCCTTTCCAAGCACAATTTTAGGCTTTTATTTGAGAAATAAACGTGTTAATGTGACGTTTGACCTCCTCTGTGTACAAAAAGAAACAGATTTGTAAAGAGACGGTGAAAGTAACTGAGTATGTTACAGGCCTAATGCGATTAATACTCAAAATTAGGCCTGTAGGCTAAATGACTTTTGTGGTCAATCTGAAATCACAGCACACACAAAAGACTTTTCACCAGGGAACAAGATATTTTACTTTTCTGGCTTTAACAACTATAAAGTTATTTTGATGTTGACAGTAACAAAAACTGCTCATTTTTAATGTCTCCTCCAACTTTTTGTCCCTAACGTTGACAGGACTGAGTCGTCATGCTGCAGTTTAAAGATGTGAGATTTCACCAGTTCCATCAAATCAACATGTCAGACATCTTTAAAGTTTAACATGAAGCCTGAATTCAAACTTATCTCTCAGTTTCGGAAGTTTGAATTTTAGAGATAACGACATTTGTTGAAGGTCAGAATAACTTTCAGGATTTTAGATGAAAAATGACTGTTATCAGTCGGCTGTCCAGCTTTGATTTAACCTGCACAGCCTTTCCTTTCAGCTAGGTAGTGATTTTGGGATTTACCAGCCAATCCGTTTCAGCGTTCACTCCCTCTTTCAGCAGTGCTGTGTGTTCAGAGCTGGAAGAGAAACAGAAAAAATCGGGATGCATGCAGAGACTCGAGGGAGCGGGGGTAAAATGGTGCAGAGCTGGGCAGCAGATGGCTCGTCTCCAAGCTTTCAGGATCCCGGTTGGCTTTGCCAAATAGGAACAGGTGCTGGAGAAAGTAGGAAGTGAGCTGTGGGCCCTGGCGGCAGCAGGAGACCCTTGACCAGCTGGCGAGGAGAAAATGGAAAGACTTGGCAGCAGAAAAAAGAGAAAACCTGTATAATGTAGCAGGATCGGGCCAGCCAACATGTGAAGCAGAGAGAGGCCGCGGTTCTTTAAGGCCCAACACTTCACACTGAATGATGGAGCTTTTTTAAAGGCTGCTTTCAAATCCAGCATTTTTTTCTTATATTTCACTATTTTTTTTGTTTAGTCCCTTGAAAAGGAAGCAAGGATGTTGTTTCTGACGCACTAGAAAGAGCTCAGAGTGACCAGTGGTAACTATACTCTAAATATTCAAATAGAACTGTGCTTTTTTTGCATTCTGAGTCAGGACATTGTTAGCTTAGCTTAGCATAAAAGCTGAAAGCAGAGGGAAGCAGCTAGCTGGGCTCTGTCCAAAGTTCAAAAATACACTTACAACCAACACCCCTCAGGCGGACTGATTAACATGATGTATCTGATTGTTTAATCTGTGCACGCGAAATGTGAAACCACAGATTGTGGTTTTAGAGAATCGTTCACGTTGGGTCTATTTCCCGACACGCTGTGGTGGATCCTCTGCGCAGCGTCTCTGACTGATCTCACAGTGAGCACCTGTTGTGGTCGGAGCCTCTAAAACAATCACAGTGATACCAAACCTTACAGCTGCTCAGTGAGAGACCCAAAGAGTTCAACTTCAGCCATGCTAGCAGCTCGCTGTTCATCACTTCTTCATTTGTGACATAAAGAATTGTTGTGAAATGTGGTTCAGAGATACATGTTTCCCTCAGGATGAATTCCCAGATTTCCAGATTTATACTAAATGAATCCTGCTCGGTTGTCACTTCTGGGCCTCTGTACACGTGTGGTGGTGACGGTGTCTGCAGAGCTCCGCCCTCTGCCTGGATTTGGATGTTATGGTTTAGTCAGGACGTTTCTGGGCGGGGAGAGGGAGTGTTTACTCCAGCCAATGACAGCGCGCAGGTGATGTTGAGTGGACAAAACACAGAGACTGGACGCCATCCAGACCAGAGAAAATGGCAGATGTGGACATAGCGACAAAGAAAAGAAAATACAATCCTATGAGGTGAAACGTCAAGTGGATAAAGGTCGTTCCAGAACGAGAGTGAATCTCCATTTGGCTTTCAGTTGCTTTCGAGCACTGAAGGAGAGGCTGAGGATGAAGAGCGACGAGGAGCTGACCTGCTTTCTGTTGGACAGGAACGTGCCAAACACTGGTGGTTAGCTTGTGCTTTCTCACTAAATTATTGACTTCTCCATTGAAACAAATATAATATTCCTACGTGGCTTGCTGCTGCAGTACAAGTACACGCTATGATACTACTGATGGCACTGAACTGGGAGGAGGGGCCTAATTTGAATGTCGTGTTTGCAAGCCACAATACCTGCAGAGCTAACGACCTTCCCATCAGCCTCAGCTGGACCTTCTGTTTATAGCTAATTAGCTAATGTTAACATGCTAACACACTAAAGTAAATGGTGAACGTGGTTAACATTATACCTGCTAAAGGTGAGCAAATTCGCATTGTAAGACATGCTAGCGTGTTAGCATGCTCATGTTAGCATTTGGCTACATACAGAATCAGACTCTTAATTCTTCTGTAATATGTTGCAGCTAAATCACACAAGTGTTGGATTCTGTTATACTACTACTACTTTTTTTTCATCTAACACTATTGTTTTTAAAACACTGAATTTCCATATATTGTCATGGCAACTACAGTGGTTATTAGAAAAAGACTGGTAAAGGTCAGCAGAGTCAGAAAACACTTAAATAAATAAAGGTTGTTGTGCTTAACAAAAATGTTAAACTGTTTGTTTGAAGACGTCAACTTGAGCTCTGGGAAACTGCGACTGGCATTTTCTACTCTTTTTATATGTTTTATAGCTTAAAAATGTAATTGATTAAGTGCTGTATCTATAGATCTTTCCTAATGACAGATATTTGTTTGATTCCTGAGCAGGTGTTGTCTTCACCACGTCGAGTATTTGTCCCATCGCCTTCTGAGGCTGCTGGTTTTCACTGAGGCAGCTCCTTCATGCTGTGCTGAGTGAATTACAGTGTCTTGATAAGATGGAGGGCCTCTCAGCTCAGTATGGGGGCCCCCTCTCAGCAGGGGTCCACTGAGGCCTGGGGGAGCCGGCGGGGCTCACAGCGAGTCAGTGCGAGTCCTCGGAGCTCAGTGGTGCCTGTTTGAATGGGACCAAACTTCAGAGCTGTGAGCAGAATCAAAGCCAGTGTCTCCCCTGAGAGAGCTGATGAGCTATTGATCAACGAGAAGGGATGTTGAACATCAGCGATTATTG
Organism: Naso thynnoides; assembly: GCA_029783665.1. Taxonomy (NCBI): domain Eukaryota; kingdom Metazoa; phylum Chordata; class Actinopteri; order Acanthuriformes; family Acanthuridae; genus Naso; species Naso thynnoides. Next base: position 21,780,763 of record JAQLOL010000015.1, on the reverse strand, counting down.
CAAATGAGCTGAGATGAAGGAACATTAACCACCGAGATCCACAGACAACACACAGTTCTCCGACAGTCTAACATGAATTCAAAAACACGATGGAGTTCTGCACAATGCTCAGAGCATTCAGTAGATCTGTTCTGCATTTCCATATTCATACATTCATTTAGTCAATTTTACTGATTTTTGCAGTTTTTACTCATTTGTTAACTGCAATATTGACTTAAAGACTTTCAGTAAGTTTCAAAAGACAGAATCTGTGAAAAATTGATTAGTTAAAAAAAAGTTTCATAAAACTGTGGAGTTGGTGTGTTTAAGTTTTGAATTAAGGGAAAGTGTATCTTGCTTGTTTCAAAGTGAATAAAAACGAGCTCCTCTTAGCACCAAAGAACATTGTCGTGTAGATCTGCCTTCAGATTCCTGCTTCCAATTATTATATGTGATTAAATCATCAAGATCCTGTCATCATTTAATTTCTTGCGTGCAATATTTCATGCATCTCATCTAATTGCTCTTTCAACAGACAGATCTATGTGTCAATTAGTCTTTTGCAAATGGAGCTATAATTAGGTTGAATTAATTGACTGGCTGTGTGGACAGCAATTAGTGCAGTGACAAATTAAAAGGAAGCAGAACTGATTCCTGTTCTTAATGATGCTGCTTCCATTTAAAAGGTGAGAGGACACTTCTGAAAATCTTTATAATCCTTTTTAAAGGTGAAACTGAAATTTTCTCGTGTCTTTGGTTGATTTTTAAACTGGACTTGTGTTTAAACTCTGGTTTCATGAACTGGAAGGGAAACAGCCTAATGCCTCCTAGTGGCTGAGAGTGGTACTAAAGGGAATAACAAAGGGCAAATCTACTGCCTATAATTTATAAAATGACACTTTAATTCTTCAGTCAGTCCATCAAACAAGATATTCAGAAAAAAAAGTTTCAAATTAAGCTTCGTTTTAAGTTTATAGAGGGAATTACCACACACACTTTTTCGGAATAAATACAAAAACCAGGTCCAGAGTTTCAGAGACCTTCAGTCTGTTTGTCACAGGCGATTTATCCTCATATCAACAAACGTGTGAAAAGCAAAAAAAAAATGCAAATAAATCTTCTAGAAAATATTCACTCCCTACTTTATTCTATCTTATTTATCTTTTTCTCAGTTTTTGTTTCTTGTAACTTGATCCGGTTCTTTCCTTCCTTCCTTTCTTTCTTCTTCTTCTCCTCTCTGAGGAAGTCGTCATGGCGACACATCACACAGTTTCTCATCTGGATCAAACATTTTTTGGGGGGGAAGTGTTGTGTGGCTTTCCTCTGACTCACAGGTCATGTGTGTGATTTGTTTCAGTCTTTGGTTTTTGTTTACCACTTTGAGTCATGTTTATTTATTCTCTCTTTTTCTCAAACAAAACAAAACAAAACAAACATCACTGTGAGTCTGTTTTCTTTTGTGTGGACAAATTGCTTCTGCTGGTTTCAAAGCATCGACTGCCTTAGCCTTTTTAAAGATGAAAATATTTTATGGTTATAAAAGTTTGATTATATTTTGTATCAAGAGATTTTCCATATAAAGAAATGTTTTTAATCCACATCCCACAGTGTCTCTGCCTGCAGCTCTGCAGGGTTCAGTGTGTTTTGTTTGTGTTTGTTTGCTGTGAACCTCCACAAACATGTGAGAGCTGACAGTGAAAGTCGTCCCTCTCAGCAGGTTAAAATGCCCTGTGTGCTGGTCTGTGGTCACTAATGTCCGAGAATGTCTCGGTGCATGCTGGGATGCCCTCCAACCGACTGACCCTGGAGAGACAGACGGACGCAGGTAACAGAATGAATGAGCCGGCTGCAGTAGCTGGTCAGTCTTGTGTGGTTCGGATGCAGCAGCGGCAGCTTTATGAACGGCATCTTTGATGTTTCTCTGCTGGACGCAGCTCGAACACACGCTGTCTGATGTTTTTTGGAGTTCTTCCTCCCTGCTGCTTGGGATCAGAGCTCATAACAGCCTGTGAAACTGATCCTCCACCTGGGGAAATATCCATCTGATAAATGAATTTGCCTGTCAGACTCTTTAAAGCCGCCTGATTACAAACTGTCTGTTTGGTTTCATGTGAAGTGGCTTGGCAAACACTGAAGGGAGCTTAGAACAATCAGACTGAGATGAATGAATCATACTGATTAATAATTCATTCCTATTAAATCCTCAAACTCAGAACAAGTGAGTGGCTGCTGCCAAAGATGCCCCCCCCCCCCCCCTAAAAGAAGGAGTTTGTTTCTGTTGCAGTTTGAGGGAATTCAAAGCTGCTCAAGCTGCTCACACAATGACGCCTAACACAACAGTTACGGTCCGTGAGGGCTGAATAGTCTCCGTCTGGTTTGTCCCTTCTGAGCTACTGTAACATGGCGGTGCAACATGGCAGACTCTGTGGAAAAGGTTCTTTAGCGCGTAGCTTAGCCATGCTAATGTTATGCTGAACGCATGGCCTGTTACAGCAGGCTAAAGAGTAGCAGAGGCTGATGTCACAGCAGCTCCGGGGCCTGTTGGCTGAACTCAGCTCCTCGCCCAGCGGGCTCACGTGAATGAAGCAACATGTCTGACTGGTTGACGAGTCTCTTTGTCCTGTTAATATTATTTTAACTTCACACAGAGCTGATGTTGCTTGAGTTTTAAATCGATGAACCATGATATTAATGGACTGGTTGATGAATTATGTGATTGTTGGCCTCTAAACTAGGGGTGTAAGAAAACATCAATACATATTGATATGGCAATATTATGCTTTTTGATATCATATTAATTCTCAAAAATGCTATCAATTTTAAATTAATAGTTTTCACGCAAAGATTTGTGGCATTGTTTCATTTTAGTTTTTAAACTCTTGACAGCTGCTGCACAAAAACTGTTGCTATGATATTCGGATTGCCCCAAAAATACTTAATTTTAAACTCAGATTTTATGGATATTGTGATGTTTATACTATGAGAGTTTTCCTGATGTAAAATTGCAAAAAAAAAAATTGCATCTCCTTGCTTACGGTTTTACTGTATAATGTAATACATCGTATCGTAACCTCTGCATCGTGATACGTATCGCATCGCCAGATTCTCGCCAATACACAGTCCTACTCTCAACAGGTTTTTTTCTACTTTGCAACAGTTTAGATGTTTCTCTTACTCCAGAAAAAATGTGTTGCTATATATATATTTCTATATTTAAAGACATTTCTCACTATATTTTTTACACTTGCATTATTTAAGATTAATCTGAAGCCGACATCATCTCTTGTTTGTTGCTGAAGTGCTGTTTCCCCGTTTCCCTGTCATGCTGAAGATAAAACAGATATTCAAACCTGAGCTATTAGTTGTTAGTTTTTTTGTAGACAATCTGATGTTTATTGCTCTGCAGCCTGTAGAAATGTAACCACATGCTGCTTGATGGGAGAGATTTTTGTTCTGCGAGCGTCTTTGCAGCGACTTCAGAGAAATCTACAGAACAAAGAATGCACAAACATGAGATTTCCTTCAGTCCTGGCTGCCTCCTCGCTGCTATGCTGCATGTTCCTGACGCACAAAAACACTCTGAATCATTATTATGTCAGGAAATTATCTCTGCATGACAATTTGCAGCTCAACAATACACTTTTCCTCCATTCACAATAGCAGAATAGGACAGCAGCCGCCTTATTTTTGTTCAAATACGACTCGTTCAATAGCTGTCTCTCTCTGCAGAATTGCTCGGCTGGTAGCCAGAGTGGAAACGAGACCACTCGCAGGAAAAGCTCCTGTTTTTTTTATCGGTGCAGAGAAAGAAGCTCCGAGTGAGAGAACTGGGTCACAGCCTCAGCAGAGCAACAATTAACTCGGAGAGGTTGGTGTTGTTTGGAAAGAGTCGACTGCACTGCATCTGTCATTAGTCTGAATGGCACGGCACATAATACACATACTACTTTAATACTCACTGTAATACTACACTGTCAGCAGAGCAGCCGTGCTTCGCGTCCTGAAAGGATTCTGTGGCGTGTTAGTTTGTTTTGATGTGTTTTCTTCCTGCCAGACACCCACTGGTGTCCATTCATGTCAGATCAAAATAAACATGTTTACTCTGTTTACCTGCACGACCTGCCACAGGTGCATTTTCTCTGATGTGCTTTTAATGCATGACGCAGTTTAATATTCACGTTTTTTCCACTTCCTTGTGTTACAAGTGGGTCAAAATTTACTGACTCAAAGTCAGTTTTTGTTTGCACCCAGGAGCAATTCATGAAAAATTACAAGACCTGTACGTTCTGTAGAGTGCAGTTCTATTTGATTTTTCTCCTCTAAAGAGTTCCTGTGTCGCCTCTTGACTTCACCATGTGTCCACTTCCTCACCTGGTTCTCTCTCTGACCGTCTGCGCGAGTCTCACGGAGGAGGTTGTGATGGACGACAGGCGTTCACAGTGCGGGATTCGAGAGTTTGAGTCCCGTCTGCAGTTTGTTTACAGCACAGTTTGTTTTTGGATTAGGTCAAGACTGTCGTGCTGTCATGGAAATCAGTTGTTCATGAGATTTGATCAGAGGTAGCAAAAGTACATGCATTCTTCACGAAAGTGCTACAGATAATTGTGGAAAAAATGAATTACTGATTTAACTTCTTTGCTCAAGTCAAAGTAATAAAGTACAAGTTGGGAAATGTACTCAAAGTATCAAGGCAAAAAGCTTCTAGCAGACATTTCTGTGCAAGGCTAACCGAAGCTCCTGTCATATTAATATAATGCAAAGACTCTTACTGCACCAACAAGGTTTAACTTTTAAACAAGATGAAATCATGATTTGAATTTAAATTCAGTTGCACCAAACTTTAAAACTAGTTTAAAATAAAGAAAGATTTCATTTTTACTTCTCTTTAAACTTCAGTTTATTCGTTTACTCCAAACTAAGATTAAATTGAATTCTGTGGCACTAAACCTTGAAACTCCAATTTAAACTGTGACTCCAGGTTAACTTTTACAATGGCTGTGGATGGACTGACAAAAATAATCATATGAATAATATAATCTCATAAAATTAATTGGCCATACTGTTCTATTTATCTGCCAACAAGTTTTCCTCAAAGGAGGAAAAATTTTATCAACTTTTTAGCCAGTTAGCACATGTCATGTTTTGAAAAGCAGCCACTTTGTCAGCCACTCCTGACAGCATGTGAATTGTCTGTATATTTATTTACATATTAATTTTTCAAATTTTAATTTTGATAAACACTCTTGTCCCAACTGATTGAAATCAGTTTAAATAAAGCATCTTAGCTTCCAAAACTTATTTTAATTTAGAATGGTGCAACAGAGCTGTGATGAATTTTAAAACTGGATTAACTCCATTTAACCCTAGCTTTACTAAACTCTGATTAGGGCTAATCTTAGATTAGATTAATCCTTGTTGGTGCAATGAAGCCTTGAACCTAAAGGTAGAGTCAGTAGGATTTGTCCGAGCTGTTCCTGAACACACCAGAAAATGAGCTGATTGTTGAGTCTCAGTCCCAAAATGTCAAGCAGAGACATTTTGTGTCTGTGAAGCGTCCTGAGCTCAGACACAAAGACAAAAACATTAAAACTAAAGAAACGAGTCTGTTTGGAAAATGGAACGAGGAGGAAGTTCAGATGTTTGTGTTCAAACGTAGAGAGGAAAGTTAAAAGTTCAGATACCTACATAATTTACTGAAGTACATTAACAAAATATTTGTACTTCATTAGGCTACTTCTGACCTCTGAATTTGATTGATAGGATTCATGTACACACACGTAAAAAGTTGTGCAGTCTTTCATAAAAACAACTGACCATTTGTGTTCATATGAATCCAGTTTTATCCAAGTTTGTCACAGTTTCATGACCTGCTGTGAGAGTGGGCTGTACACAGTACACGTGTGTATGTGTATTTACGCACATGGCTATAATGACTCTGCGTCAATGCACCTGACAGTGAGTATGAAGTATGTGCAGCTCGCCGAGTCCACCGGCTGACGGCAGCTCCGTGTTTTCGGAGGTAGAGGAATGCAGTGTTTTCTCTGCTCTGATCTCAGCTGCCAGCTCTCTGACTGCACTTGGCTGACATTTATGTCAACCTCTCATAAGCCCAAAGACACAATCCTTACAAATGTCAGTGTATCTTTTCATCAGCAGTGAAGGATATGTTCTTGGCTCGTGCTCCGTCTGCATGGTGCGACGCTGTTTGCCAACCATCCATTTGGAGGACCAAATAAAAACGTCAGAGCAGCACTTCAGTGATGGAGTGTCTCTGCTGATATTAGGCCACATTTAACTGTCAACATGCCGCGGTTTGTGCCACACACATTCACGTTAATGTAACAAACACACACACAAACGTGCTGTGTGAAGCAGATATTTCAGCAGCAGGTAAATGAAGCGCTGTAGTGAAATAATGAGAAGGTTAATGGCTGAGTTTGAAGATTGTGCACCGGCCTCTCTCCCCTCATGTTCATTTATCTTTTGGCTGCGTGCTTCTCTATCTGCTCTTAATTATACTGCAGCCGAGAACAGAAGATATTCAGGACAAATAATGAAAAACCTTCTAATCTTCAACCCTGCGGCTTATCGTCGCTCACTGAGAAGCTGCTCGTCAATCAGGACAGTTTGCTTCACAGAGCTCCGACTCTTCTTCCAAACTCTCCAACTACTTTAACACAAACTGGAATGTTTAAGAAAAACTGGAGTGAAAACTCACACTTCACGGCTCAGATCCTTTTGGGTGAAACCTTGTTAATGCAGCTGTGTCGCTGCTGAACATTTGTGATCAAGTGAAGAAGAAACTTCTTCTTCTTCTTCTCCTTCAGCTGAACAAAGGCTGTAAAAAGCCTCTTGGATGAGCTACAAAATGCATCGTCACCAAGCTGTAAACAGACCGTTTCTCTTTTACAGATACACAGTCCTCCCAGGACAGCCACGCTCCAAACACGATGATCTTATAGACCATGATGCATTGCTGTAGATGAAACTAGCAAACATATAAATCCAGAAACGTCAGAGAGAAAGACACATTTTACTACAAATCCTTTAATTTTTATGAGAATATTGCAGAATTTTACTTCAGTGGAGTATTTACTGTGGACTTTACCTTGTAGAGTACATTCACAGTACTTTTACTGCAGTAAAGGATCTGAGCATCTTTCGTCACAGTTTGATATCATTGGTAGTTTGTGAGTGATTTGCTTCATTCTGTGGAGTTGTTTGCTGCAGACTAATTCCTTCCTCACAAACTATCAAAATAAAAGTTCTGTCATGGTGTTCAGCAGCTCCAGCAGCTCATCATATTTGTTTTCCAAATGTTCCTCATTAAACATTTCCTGTGAGTGACGACCCAGGCTGGGCCCAGGACCGGCCAGGCTTCATCGGGTTTTGCCAGTGCTGACAGATGGTCGGACCAGGCCTGGCCCGAGGTGGACTATAAGATAAAACTAACGCCCAGCTGATATCAAATCTGTCTGAGTTCCTGCACGTCTTCGTCTGACTGAGGAAGATGGAGATCATTGGAAATGCAAGTGTACAAACAGAGAATCAATCAGCAGAAAAGTGACAGACCTGCTTTGTGATTCAAAAAAGTTACATCACACTGAACGTTTGTCTGTCTGCCTCTTCTTCTGAGTTCAGTCATGTCAGAGTCCGGGGTCAAAACGATCTCGCCTTCTTCCAGTCAAACGTCATGATCTTCACTGGCAGATGGAGTTCGTCTGGTTGAACTTTTGTTTGCTTTAAAATCATGACTGAAAGCTCCACAACAGCTACTAATGTAACAGGAGGTGAGATTACTTTGTCAGCTTCTTCCTGTTTCACATCATTTACCTCCAGTCTCTCGCATACTGTCAGACTTTTGAGTTAGTTGTGACTCTGTTGCAGAGGTGAAAAGTCACTAAGGACATTTAATCAAAACAGTTGAGGCACTGGGACTTTGAATCTTTCCATTTCCTCCAGCTTTTTACACGACTATATTTAGTTATTTTGAGAAATGAAACTAGTGTGTTAAAAAGCAAAAACAGCTTTAGTGATAAAGACAAATAAGAGATATTTAAAGGGATACGCCAACATTTATTTTTCTCTTTGTTATTTTCCTCTTGATTTCCAGACAAGAAGATAGATCCCATTCTTTGGACTGTGTGTGCAGTAACAAGGAAGAGACGGGCAGAGCTCACCCAC
>JAQLOL010000015.1:21757789-21771749 GCA_029783665.1 Naso thynnoides | reverse complement strand
GGAGGGACTACTTTCTGTCGACGCTGCTGGCTGAAAACTACAACTGTACTACAAGGCTCTACGTTGAATTTCCTCCGGTGGTGTTGAGCACTTCCGCCCCGGGGTCCGTGTTTCGTGGACACCGTGAGGGGAGCAGCTCGGGGCTGATGGGATGGCCGACGTGAGTGAACGGCTTCACGGCGGCGTCGGAGGAATAACGTCCGTGTGTGTGTGTGTGTGTGTGTGTGTGTGTGTGCCTCTGTCCGTGGTGCTGGGTTACTTCCTGCTCTGACCGCCGTCAGACTGTGAACGGTGTGACACACGCTGTGAGGCGCGCCCACGTCACACTGCGGTCAAGTTATTCTCTGCCGACTTCACAATGAAGTCAAACACTGACTGCCATCTCTGCTCTTCATCAACTCTCCGATCACATACTCACGCCTTAGCCCCGCCCCCACCTCAGCCCTCCCTTCCGCTGAGTGGCTAAGCGCGCTGTCCCTCCGCCTTTGCAACTCGTGATTGGCTCGTTTTCCCGCCCCAACGCGTCCCTCGCGCACCGAACCAGCAGCTCGGACCAATGGCGGCTCGGCTTGCGTCCACGGGGCGGGAGGAGGAGGAGGCGGAGGAGGAGGAGGAGGAAGCGGGGGTCAGAGTGACAGGAGCGGGGGAACGAGGCTGGATGTCTGAGAACAAACTGCCACATTAGGCCTCTTTGTGTTTGGAGAGGCTAAAAGTACAACTGGGCAGATTTGGGTGGAGGCCGTAAACGCGTTTGAGGTTTTTCATATTTTCGAGTCAGTCGGTCTGCCTGTCTGCCTGTCTGCCTGTCTGCCTCACCGAGCGTTGGCTGAGGCTGTGGCTGCCATGTTTGCTCCTGATGCTCCAGCCCAGAGTAGATCATTAACCACGGCCTCCTCAGCTTGTTCACCACTAAACTACTTTGGAAAAGAGTAAAAGAAGAATCTGAGCTTAGAGGTTTTATTGCACGTTAATGCAGATGAGAGTTGGACAAACTGTGGTCATCATCGTCACACATTAGAAGCATTTTGCACCATTTCGTGACATTTTATTGACTAAACTAATGTGTAAAATGCTCCCTCAGTAAAACAGCCAATATTTTGCTCATTTGTTTATTTCTCAGAAACAGTTATATGTTCTAAATGAGACAAACTGATGTTTAAAATGGAGAGAGGTCTGAATCACTGACAGTCACCCTTAAAAGTTTACCACAGGAAACAGTTTACAGACCATTAAGTTTCAGATAAGGTCATAAGGATGGAGACGGTGTTTGTGATAAAAAATTTAATATCTGTGTTTAAATATAAAAACATGAAGTGGAACATTTTGTTCTTAATGGGGCTGAATAACATGAACTGCAGAAGCAACTCAGAGATTATTTTGAGGAAGAGATCCTGTCCAGATTTCCCTGGAGAACCAAGTAAAATCTCTACGACAACGTGTAACACAAAGGCTCCAAGATGGTGGGATGGTTTCAGGGTTTGGTGAAATCAGCGTGGAAGTACACGAACAGGACTTGCAGGGAACGGCTGTGGAAAGAGCCCACTTGGGAAAATCTGGTCGGATTTTTCCTTCATTACAATAAAAGCAGAGTCTCATCTGTGATGATGAGATAAAAGGTCCAGAGTTGAAAGTGAAACCAGCCAAGATGTGTGTAATGCTGCATTTAGGTAATCTGTTTAGGAAAATACAACACTGAAATCTGGTTGAAGGGGAAGAACAAGCCGTCAACCCGGTGACTGTAAATAAAATTCACACAAAACGACAAATACATAAAGTGATTCTGTTGCTGTTTCGACCTCTGGAGAGCAGCCATCAGTAAACAAAGATATTTTTATTTGGGCTCAAACTGAAGTGTGCCAGTTTCTTATAATGTTCATGCGTTGGTTACCTCACTGACTAAGTATTTATGATGTTACATAAAACAACGTGCAAAAGTATTTAGAAGCATAAAGCAGGAACATTAACCTCCTAATAATTAATTCTGATAACGTATTTTGACAAGCAGCAGCCCAAAAGTAGGTCACTAATCACAAACACGTCATGCACTTTTAAACCTCTTTTGAACTCACATATTTATTTCTAATATAAAAGTGATACTACAGATACAAAACATGCCAGAGTGCATCTTCTGCATAACTCAGCTGCTCACAGGCTGACTACAGATTTGCATTGAGGTGCTTAAGCGGCACCATGTGTCATGTTCAGCATATGTACATTAATTTTCTGTATTTGATGATTGTAGGCCTTTTAAAAGTTGTGCCTAACGAGTATTGTATGACTGTAGCCAGGATATGATTGTTATATAAGTCTGTAAGGTCTGTATTTTTTTGACTGTTTATACTATAAATAATAAAAAAAATAAAAATAACAGGATATTTTAGTGTTGAGGAGTTCTTTAATGTATGCTCTGTTGCTGTGATTTACCATGGTCGCGCAGTTTACTCAGTAAAACCTCGAGTTTGTATCAGAAACACTTGACTGTGTTTCAGTGGCTGTGGCCCCTAGGCTCACCGCGCATGCGCGGACTGTGGGGGGGTTTCTGCTCTCTCGGCTCCATCCGGGAACTTCAGAATTACCATTGACAGCCGAAGCGCAACTTTTCCCCAGGCAAAGTGAAATCAAGCCGCGGACTCGGACAAAATATAGTCCCCGTTTTTTAACTTAAATTTATCGAAAGAAAAGCCGAGCCGCTCCCCCGTCGGACCCGTCGTCGTTCGGCCGTGATCTGGAGAGGATCCGTCCGGGGCCTGAGCTCTTTCCGCCGGGTTTGGAGCACTTTTGAAGACGGGCGGAAAGTGGGTGATGAGTCCTAGCCTGTAAAAGAAGCGAGAACTTGCTTTGCAGCCTGAGTAGTTCTTCTTTCAATTGTTATTGTCGCTTTAAAAAATCTTTAATTCACTTAAACTTCGTCTCGGCCGCGTCGAAAGTGGGAGAAAAGTGCTTTTCTGGTCGGAACATGGAACTACAAGGCCTGCAAGAGGCGTTGAAAGTAGAAATCCAATGTCATCAGGTAAATGAAACATCGTGTTATTCCATCCTTATTGGTGTTGGGAGCAAGTGAGAGCAGGAGGGGAAAAAATCTGAAGGGACGAGAGGTGAACACTCCGAGGGAGTAACTATGCGACATGTCGTGTATAATGTCTGCCGGCGACACAACGTCCACTTCCAAGTGTGATTAAGTGCACTTTCCGCGGTACTTTGGCCGATTGTCGTCGGTGTTTTCTCCGAGCAACAAGAATTTGGAGCGATAATGCGGTGGTGCTGTGTGGCGATCAGGACGCGACCTGAATATTTATGAGGTGCAAGAAACTGAGTCTGTGGCTAACATCCCCGCTTTGTTCCTCTCTCACACACTAACTTGAGACACTTTTGTAATTCTCGTTTCACTCCTGCATCGCTTACAAACTAGTTGCACAGATGAAGCAGGACCCACAGGTAAACGTGATATTTTCCTGGAAGCTTCTCAGCTTTGCGATCGGGGCAGGCGGCTCGGGGAGTGTGCGAGAAACTTTATCGGCAAAAATCTCCTCTTCTTTTCGGTTTCCGTCACCAACGTTAGCTCGCCAGTTAGCCAGCCCGTCTTTGCATTTTGGCAGCTTTAGCTCTCCTCATCGTGACTTTGCTGGGGGGGGAGAAAACCCGTCATATGTGGTTTAAAGTTTCATTGTTGTGTCCGAGAAAAGATCATTTCCACTGACAGTGTTTTTATTCAATTGTAGGATGGAGAGCTCAAGAGACAGCTGTACGACAGGCAAACAAGAATAACAGCCCTAAGCGATAAACAAGTAAGCTCCATCATGTTTGCTCTGTCAGGCTCTCAGGACTGTTTTTTTTTTTTGCCATTTCTTTGCCCATTGTGGAAGCTTTTCTCCCGGTACAACCAGCCACAACAACATGGTGGATGTGGAAGTGGCCAGTTTAAAGCCCTGCTGTCGCGTTCAGGTGGCCAGCACCACCGCCGGGCTTCACCTCGCTTCTTGTCTCGGCACTCAAAGTTGTGTAATGTTGGAAAATTTTAGCGTCCATTTTGAGTAGGTCGACATGTTTCTGGAGAGTAACGGCGGAGGCTAATAAAGGAGCCGCTTAGCTAACTATCCGGCTCACACTTTTTCAAACATCGCTGGTGAAGTTTCATCGGTGAAGCCGGCCGCTCTTAGCGGCCCGGAGACGCCTTTTTTCACGGCTTTAGCACCGTTTAACACCCCGGTTTTGTTACTTTATACTTAGTCTGGTGGTATTATTTCTTGTGGGTCACATGACCGCAGCGCTGCATTTGATTCGCCCACGATTACGCTTTCACTTTTCCACTGTCTTCACGGTTAGCAAACGGTGTCCGACATGAACTTTGAGGCAAGTGGCCGTCTCCGGGCAGCAGCAGCAGCAGCAGCAGGTCTGGATGGATGCTGAGCGGCAGCAGCAGCGTTCAGCACCGCGGCCAGCTCCTCCGGCTCCTCCGGCTCCTCCGGCTGCTCCGCTGCACCGCCCCGCCGGTCGGTCCCAGCCCCACAGCAGCGCACACAACTTCCCCACATTAACGACAAGAATCATTTACGGAAATAGGTCGATTTTTATTCAGCCACACGTTGTTTAGTGTTGTATTTTGATTGTTGGGGGGGGGGGCGACTTGAATCGAGCCCATTTCCTGTGGAATGCAGTTTGTGATTTGATTTGTCACAGTTAAACCCTTTAAACTTGCTGTGTGCAAAGAGCCACACAGCAACACAAAAGCAAGACACAGCAGCATCCACTCATGAGTCTAGTTTCTGCCCTGAATCCTTGTTGTTGTGTTGCTGTGTGTGTGTTTTCTTTCTTTTTCTTTCTTTCTTCTTCTTCTTCTTCTCTCAGTTTGGTAGTGGAAGCTTCCATTTTGAGAGAGAAAGGGGGTGGTTGCTCCCCCCCCCCCCCCCTAACATGGAGAGGAAAAAAGTCTGCAGAGTTTGTGCAGGAGGAGGAGGAGGGGGGATGGGCCCCATTCATGCCTAACATTACCATTTTGATTGCTTTGATGCTGTTTTTGGTTTGGAGGGGGGGAGGGGTGGCAGGGAAGAGAGAGACAGAAAGCCCAGTCAGCACCGCACGGCGATGTTTTTAATCACAATCACACTACGCTGATTTTATTTCTTCCTTTCAGAGGCAAAATGTGACCTTTGCTTTCCCTCTGCACACTCATGAACGGCTGCGCTTCTCTTAAACCGAATTAGTCTTAAATTACACATTCTGTTCCAGTAGAGATTTAATAATGATCCTGGCTAAAACTAAGCACACTTTGAGGCTGTGTCAACATTTGCTGTGCCCGGAAATAAACTTGCCTTGAACTTTAAGCTGCTGCAGAGCGAGTATTTACCAGTTGAAGGCAGAAATAATTAGATAATTGCACAAGTGTTTGTCAGTTGGATCGAGAAAACGTCTCGTGGCTGGAGTAAAGCCTGGAGGTCATTTCATGGTCACTGTTTGAGGCCTGCACATGGAAGTTTTTTTCCATCCTGTCTGTAAAAGCATCTTCCAAAATATGAGATGATGTGTGAAGTTAAGCTCTGAGTGTGGAGGGCCGCCTGTCTCAGCATCCATGTTGGGAGTAAGAACGCGCTTTAATAACGCCGTCTTGCTCCAGAAAACAGAGGAGGGGGGACTTGATGGATGCAAATGCAAACGAGGAATGATTAGAAAATAAAAATAACTTAACTGGAGAATTGGAGAACAGCTGAGATGCATTCATGGATTTGACTGCAGTTTTACTCTTCACCTCATATATCCTAATTCAGCATCAAGGTCGCTCTGCACTGTAGCGTCTACATTGACTACCTCTATCCTTGATTTTTGGCCCTTGAAGAAGAATGGATTCATTGATTCTTTTTCACTCGGCTCCACTTGCTCTCAGTTGCATCATGGCATCAGTTTTTACTGACTTGTCAGGTAGAGAGAAGTTTCTCCTCTTTTTTCAGACAGTTGTGCTCCATTTCTTGTTGTGCTGCAGTCAGATAATCATTGATCAGCGTTTGCAGCCTCTGGACAAAAGTCTCCTGTAGATTTATCGGCTGGATGCAGTCAAGTTGAGTATTTAACTCTTTCATTTATTATAATACTTGAATAAAATAGTTGTCTCGGTCTTTAAGTCTTCCATTTAACTTGCAACAAAGGCCTCAGCCACTTGACTTGAAAGATTTCCACAGACTGTAGTAAAGTCATTTGAAATACAGCATCTGTAACCATGGATACGCCTGCTTCTTCCACACTCAGTGTGTGCACCTCATTAAGGCTTTTTTAATGTTTCACACGAGGACATTACACAGGGAGTGTGCTTTGAATTCACGGTACACACACACACACACGTGTGTGAACAGCCCTGTAGCGGGGAGAAAGTGGTGACTTCCTAAATGAGATTCATGGGAGGTGAGTGTGAGAGCAGAGGGAGTGATTGGAGGACGACGCAGTCTTAGTAAAACAGATGAAGGCTGATGTTCACATGGAGCTGCTTTTATTTGATCTGTGAGGAGAAGCTTGGCCTGAGGAATGCTGTTGTCTGATTGGTGCGGGTTACATGTGTCAGCTCCTGTTATTGGATGATATGGAGGGAAAGGCGGGCGTTGAGTCCTTCTCACAGTTTCAAATAAACGGTTTTAATCAGCTTTATTGTGATGAGAAACCTCGTGTTTCTGGATGGTTGGATATCCAGGACTTTGCTGCGTGGAAAGGTCATGACTAACGCAGTGTGTCCCACTTCCTTACTGTTTACTGAGGCTGTACATACACACTGTGTACTCATATTGTTTCTGTTGGGCAGCCACATTCAGATGGGGTTAATAAATAACATTTCCGGCGTTGTTTGGAGAGCCATGCAGCAGTCTGTAGAGCCAATGTGAGAGCTAAAGCGTTCCCAGTGTTTCTGCAGGTGGATGATGTGAATTCATGGATTGAAACTGAACAAAATTCAGCCTGAGTTTGTTGAAACAGGAGCTGCCACCAAAACAAAAAGACACACAAGTCTGCAGCTGTGCGCCTTTAGTTCAGATTAAAGAGGAGCAGAGACATTATTTGAAGGATGGAAGCATAACATGATTTTACTTTTACATTAGTGTTCAGTATCTGTGCTTGGTTTTTTTAATAGGAACTATTTTTGGCCCAGCACAGTCGTAGTTTATATTTATAAGCTTCATGCTTCATTTGTATGCAGTCATTATGTACTTTGTCCTCCAGTTTATTTTCAAGGTTCTCATCCGTACATCAGTTCTTCTCCTGCTGTGACACTTGAATTCCCCGCGTTGGATCAAATAAGTTGATCTCATTAAACACAAACTGTTTGCTTGCTGTAACATTAGAAAGCTGTTGCAAATTTCCAAAATTTCAAATGAAAAGTGAATGTTTTTTTTTTTTTGAAAGATTCAGGCTGCTAGTTGTTATCTGAGCCATTGCTGCTGCTCCAGTGTTATTAGACTTTTATGAGCTGTGAGCAGCTGCGCCGTTTCTTCTTGTGTTTCACATTGTGGAACCAAAGTTGGTGCAGACACCTGGTTACCGTGACACGTCCGTGTTCCTGCGCTGCCGTGACCTGGTGAATGTGAAGTTTGTGTCTGTGCTGTCACATGTTTTTCTCCTGACCTTATTTCAGGATGTTCTCGTGATACTTGAGGCTGCTTCCTGTTTTTTGTTTTGTTTCTGAAATTCGCGGAAAGCCAAATATTTGGCTGCAGCCACATGTGAAAATACGACATGAAAACCTGGTCTGTTTGCATACACGGTCCAGAAATTCTGTCAGTCCAGCACAAATCCAGCTGGGAAATCAATCCAAGTCTGCCTGCTGAAACCAGCTTTTTGACTCGAACCTGATTTCTGGGATTCATGTAAATAGTCAAAAATGTCACTCTTAAATATTTAGTAACCTGAGTTTCTGTCCTGGCGCTCGAGGATAATGTAGTGTGCAAACAGGACAAAGCTTTAAATATTTCTCGAAGACTCAGTTTGTTTCATGCAGGACAAAAAGACGACTGACAGCAACACTGCACATAAACAACCAAACAACGAGCCTAAATACACATAAACGGGGCTGATGTGTTCCTGGGTTCGTAGCAGTGAGTGTGAGCTCTGCTGGGTGATATCAAACACACAATCTTTACATCAGATCAGCTTAAAACAACTTGAATTGTGCATGTACTCTCCATAATGTATGAGCTGGAATCCCAGCGATGTTTAATGCCAGTAATAAGAGGTTTCAGTCTGTTAACTCTTCACTGCGTCCCTGAGTTTCTCCATAATCTGATTTTTTTTCTCTCTTTCCTGAGCTCCTCAATGGTAATTAGCATTATGAGGGATCGCTACTCTGAATTCATTTAGCTTACGGAGGAGCAGTGCTTCATAAAACTGGACAAAGAGAGTCACACGATGCTCAGACAGATCTGATGACGAAGTTGAACTTTGGCTGCAGTCTCACCTCTCATCCATCTGTCTGCATGTGTTTTCACCGCTGTGATCAGAACTTGGGAGGAATTTAAAATTGTTGTTGTTGTTGCTGTGTGCTTTGAGGTCACAATGTCTAAATTTAATGTGTAACATTTGCCAAATTTAAATGAAGGCCCAAGTAATTAAGGATTTGTCGTAGACAGCATCAAACCAAATTCATAAAGTTTCTCCTGGCGCAACAACTAATGCAGTCAGAGTAAAAAAAAAATCTGTATGTACTTCAGTGAAGTTTCAAGGTCTGTGCGGCTAGTTTCTGCAGTTAAAGGTCTAAAATAATATTTAAGAGTCAGATGTGTTTACTTAAGGGTTGGATCTGTGTGTGGCTGCTTGAGATGCTAATGTTGGTTATGAAACGTTTCTGAGTGTGACTGCAGGCTGTCAGAGACGTTTTCACCTTAAACTGGAGGTCGGATTGTCGTGACACTGGATTGTGAGTCACACGGTTGTCGAATCCTCTCTGAAGCGTTTCAGTCAGAACCATCAGACGTGCAGCAAACGCTCAGTGCGTTTACATGATGTTATGAGAAAGTCAGTGTATTGTGTTAGTTCAACTAAAACATGTAAAATACATGTAAACATTTCACTTTGACTGAAATTGTACCAAAGCAGATTTGTCACCTCAGTAATGCTGTCAGGGTTCGATTCACTTCTGCGTGTTCACGCCTCAGTCAGTCAGTTTTCTCATCAAACGCAACACTTTTGTTGTGGTTCGTTCTTCCTTTTTCATGACAACGGCGTGCTGGCACCAAACCAGCTTCCAGAGTGGAATCTTTTGTAACCACAACCTTCTTTCCGACTGTGTAAACTGGCGAGCAGAGTGCTAGTGAACACGGTGATGACGCTAATGCTAATGCTCGCACAAGTCAATGCATTCCACTCTCGTCACTACCAAAGTCAGATTAAACACTCCACAGAGCGCCGAGAGCAGGTCGAATGTGACGACAGTCTGTCGGGGTGAATTGTGGCTGCTCAGGGCTTAGCAGCAACAGGAAGTGAATGGCTTCGGTAGTTCTGATGGTATGTCTTTACAGACAAGACCGCAGACTGCTGGTCTGGCATGCATACAACAGCACTTTCAGGTGTTCGTGGAAAGGCGGACATATCTTGAAGACGCAAAGAAAAGCCCTTTCTGTTGTTAGTGGGGCTGCTGTGTGTAAACGTGGCCTCAGACTCTGTCCTCAGCATTCTGCTCATGATTCATAGTCCTCACGTCATCCTTGACCCGGGACTCGAATTCAACAGCATGAAGAAAATAAAACGTCATGAGGAAGAAAACAAGAACTCCATAAGCAGGACAGGAAGCGTGGATCTCATTTGTACAAAAGTAAAGCGTAGACACAAAGCGTGCAGCGCTGTAAAGCTGAACATGTTTTCACTGTTGGACACAGAATCCTCCAGCTGCTCGATAACTTGTTTGTAGCTTGTTGGTCAACAGGAAGAAGGTCCAATAGTGTCCAGCTGAACGGGGCATACCGCCCCCTGCTGTGGTAGAGCTGGAGAAACTTTCCGTCGGTAAATCGGTTGTCCGTCAGCACGTGTATATCGAGACGAGAAACGGCCGAGTCGCGCTTTAACGGTGCATTTAAACGCACTGAGTGACTCCGCGGCCGCTGCAGCAGGAATCCGCTCGTACCGATTTTACCATTAGACATGTTGCATGATTATTTACTGCTAGAAAGTAGCTGCAACTATTTGTCAATCCAAAATTATTTTTTTTACTGCAGACCATTTTTAGATTTGGCACATTGTTCCAGTGATTTTCAAACAAAAATGTTGTTTGTCGGCTCTATAAAATAACAGTTGCGGGCGTTGCCACAACATGTGATGTGCTGCGCTTCTTCTGGCTGCTGTTGTGAAGCAGGTATTAAAATGTGTCCCCTGTGGTATTTAAATGGTCTTATGAAATGTAGACGTAACTTTGTGAACCCTGGAGAAACCTGTGATTTCTTCTCTTACAGCTCTGCAGGCGACATTAAAGCTACTGTAACTTGTACAGAAACTGTTTGCAGTCCTGCTAAAAGCCGTTTGAAGACAACACTGTCTCTCTTTTTCTGCACTAATTTCCTCTTTGCACATACATTAGTCAGTGAGGGTCAGCGGTCAGCTCGCGCTGCTAAAACTGTTCTGTGTCATACATCAGCGTTGCTCAGTAATTGGACATTTGAGAGGCGAAAGAAGCTGTTGGTCTTCTCTGGTGGGAGGCAGTGAGGCCGCGGCTCCCCTCCCCCATCCATACACACCTCAATCCAGCCTCCTCCTGCTGGGTCAGGGTGAAGATTTCAGGGGGTTATTGTCACATGTGACTGTGTACAGACGGATGACAGGCTTTTTTGTCTTGGCGACGGAGGCCGGCAAGCAGACGAACTTTCCCAGCATCTCCAACCAAACTGAGGCTAATCCCACGGCGGCTCATTACAGTCTCCTGCAGCGCTGATTAAACCAGGGGAAGGTTTAGGGATTTGTGGCGGACTAACTCGTGGTGTTAGGGAGCAGATTGGTGTAAAGGAGCCGGCTTCCCTCCAGGCTCACACACAGCTTTGCTTTTGAGTCCAGTCCGCACCTTGAAAAACTTTCTGCCTGAATTCACCTGACATTTTGAAACTAAAGGAAACTTTAAGTGCATAATTACTGAATGTACAGAGTCTGTCAGTGTTTTCAGGAAGCAGATGTTGGCAGTGGATGATGGCAGAAAGGGTCCCTGTAACTAGAATGTGTGGTGGGCTACGTTTACACGGGACCAGCCCTGCTGAGAACAGAGAGGTCCTTCCTTTGTGTCTTCCAAATATGTCCGCGTTTACACGAACAACAGAAAGCGCTGTAGTGTGCATGCCAGGCCAGTAGTCGGTGGTGTGACTTTGTAATGACCATCAGAGCTGCTGAAGTCGTTTACTTCTTGTTTCTGCTAAGCAGCCACAAATGAAAGAAATTCAGCCGTAGTTTGACTTCTTAAATTCACCTCAACAGACTGTCGTCATATTTGACCTGCTTTGGGTGCACTGTGAGAAGTTTAATCAGAGTTTGGTGGTGGTTAGAGTGGGATGCATTGACTTGCACTAGCATTAGCATTAGCATCATCACCGTGTTCGTAGATATTCCGCTTGCCAGTTTACACAGCTGGAAAGAAGGCTGCGGTTTCAAAAGATTCCACTCTGGAAGCTGGTTTCAAACATTTTCAGTTTCAGGGGCGCCAGCACGCCGTTGTCATGTAAAAAGAAGGACGAACCACAACAAAAGTGTTTGATTTGATGTGAAAAACTGCGCCGTGTAAACTGCCCCTTACAGTTGTTTTGATTTCACGGTTTTCCGGCAGTAGAAGCCTCAGCAGAGGTGAAGGAAAAGGGTTCAGTGTAGGGATGAGCATTTGCAGAAATTTCCTTGATAGATTATCAGGAAAATTAACAATCGATTTAATCATCGTTAGTCTTAAGATATTAAAAATGCCTGTGGCGGAAAATACCGAATACAGCACATGTTTTCTCCATTAAATCTTTATTTCCAGAAGAACTTATAGTCCGACATCAGTCCTCTTAGACGAGACAGTTAAAAAAAGATATGCAGCGAACGAAACGTAACGTGCGAGTGTCCGACGCTGCGACGCTCCTGAACACAGCTGAGCCTCTTAGAAACAAATTCACAAAGCGGTTTTATCAAAAGATAACTTAATCAAAAAACGTAATGTAGTTGTGCATCGCGGCTCCTCCGTGCTCCTCGGAGGTGATGGTAGGTTGAGAGGAGGACGCGTAGACGTTAACCGGCGTTGGATGTAACGCTACGTTATGTTCTTTAAGTCGTACATCATTGGGGTCGTCGTCGTGTTGCACTTATAAAAACTTTGCAGTGTTTAAAATGAACTTGGTCGTTCTTTAGGTTGAAACGGTCCCGTGCCAAACTTTGTCTTGACCTCTTTATGTTTACGTTTGATATCTGTAACGTAATTTCTGTTCATTCTGTCTCCTAAACGTGGTATTGTCCAACTTTGGTAAGTAAAATTCATTGCATCGCTTCAAGACTCACTGCGCAGCACTGTGGGCTTTTAACGCTGCGTTATGTTTGAGTGATAGAAATATCACATGATCCACAAAATACTCAACGATCAATTATAGATCATGGATTAATCATGCCCATCCCTAGTGCAGTGTGCTTCAGACTTGGTTGTAAACCATGCGGTCTGCCGTCCTGCCCTCCTCCCCCACAGTCCCCCTCCAGAAGTTTGTGTTTGTTGTGGTCAGAGAAGCTACGTGACTTTGTTTTATTGATGCTTTGAAGCAGAATTGGAGGATTTGTCTGCAGATGCTTCTGTGTGATGGATTTCTTGCTTGCGGTGAAAATTACTTTAAAGACTAAAGAGAAACCAACTTCTGTTCCAGATATTTTCTTTGACTCTTCACCAATCTGTTGCCAAAGAAAAAACAAACTCGGAGAACATAAATGATTCACGTCCACAGTTTCTTTTGGTCTGTCAGGTAGTTTTTACAGTTTAGTGAAGATGAGCCTTTTCAGACTGTGTGTTCGCCTCGGTTAGAGCACAGAAACTGAGCCAACATTAGAACAAAGTGTGTCGTTTATGTAACAGTGAGAGTGTCAGCAGGAAAGGCTTCAGGTTCGTTTCCTGCTCATCTCTGAGGAACTGGAAGCTTGTCCACAGTGCCTCAGTGCATGCTGGGAAGACTTCAGTCCCCTCACTGTGAACTGGAGGAGAAGATGAAGGACTTCGGGACTTTGATCTGCTTCTCTCAGTTGTAATTTAAAACAGACGGGACCTTAAATGATTGACAGCTCCGTCCTTTGGTGAGACGCTGACATGAGTTGAAGCTGTTTGGACTCGAGCTGCTTGTGACTTTTTCATCACTGATTAATTTGCAGATTCTTTTCATTGATTAGTCTGTTCATCGCTGACACTGACAGTTATGCAAAGTTCCATACTTAGTGAACATGTACTGATGAAGACTGCACGATGTGTCTGAAAGTGAGTAAGTGGACCTTGAGTGGGGATTTTTATTTGGCTCTCCTCAGCGTAAATTTGAGGATGCGCATCCAAAACAAAACACTCCTGCTGCTCTGTGATTGGTCGGGCTCGTCTGTTTGAACTGAAGCGCTGTGGATGTTTTCCACGTTTTAATCTTGCTGAGGACATTGTGGCGTTACAGGTTTGGGTCTTTTGTAGGAGAAATGGAGGCGCGTGTGTTGATGTGTTGGTGTGTTCAGTGGGACAGGCCAACTAAAGGGCGCCCACATATCACTACCAGGAAGCAGCAGATCCCCGTTCAGTCTCCGAGGACCGTAAATCTGTCCTGCTTTGTCCTTGTGCTCCTGAGGCTGCAGCGAATGGTCCCCAGTTTTTGTTTGCGCTTTTTAATCATTGCTGGAAGGCTCACTCAACTTTAATTAAGGGTAACGTAGCAGGAAACCTCATGATGACTCTTCCTGAGGGAGGCTAGTCTGTCTGTCTGTCTGTCTACAAGCTTTACGCTTTAACCGCATGCCTTCACATCTGGTGGTTCTCTTT
>JAQLOL010000015.1:21739878-21757689 GCA_029783665.1 Naso thynnoides | reverse complement strand
GTACCAAATGGGACATCTTTATATTTTAGCAGGTCACATGCATATTAAATGCATGAAAAATTCAATACAATGGATGAAATATGTTAATATATTAAAACATGTATTTTAATATAGATCTTGCTCAAAGAACCTTTCCAAAGAATATGCACAGCTATCAGATACAGTAGCTGGGAATTTGCTGGTGACTTGATGTTGGAGGTAAAACCAGCCATTACATATTTAAGATGCCTTGGTAACCCCAGCAGGGCTTTTACATGCACAGCTGAAATTTCATTTTAATATGCTGTGACCATGGTAATATGATTTGTCATGATTGTCCCTGACCCTTATAACACTATCTATATTGCATTACCTGTGTGACCAAGTACCCTGTAAGCCACATTATGTGGCACTGCGACTGGATTTTCCCCCAGCAAATTCACCATCCAACAGTGCCACAGCCACCCTCTGCCCTCACTAAAGACATCCACAGTATTCATGGTAACAAGCAAGCTAGAATCATTTATAATTCATTCTTTTGCTGGTGTTAGACACTAAAAAATTGGTAAGTTAAAACAGGAAGAAAGGGGTGAATTGTTCTCTTAGAGGCAGATATTGAAGGCTTAATGGTGTCCCTCGTGACGGAGACTGTTGGGCCTCAAATCCTTGTTTTTTTCCCTCACAGCCTTGTAACCCTTTTCTCTCACTCAGCACTGAGGATGGCTCTTCATACACATACACACACACACACACACACGCACACGTTTGTTATGGTTTCTGTTTTGATGCTGCGTACATCAGTAAGTTCTCACACTGTTGTTTTTCGGCGCCGTAGAAATGCTGAAATCTGTCATCAGTTGCTTTCATCAACACAAACGGGCTCTACGCTCTAAATGTTTGAGCTGCGTCCCATTAAAATGATCTCCTGCAGTCACCCACTTTAATGGCTCACACTTCAGTAGACATGAAATGGTAAGTGTGAGCGCGACCATGTTGCTCTTTCTGGAAATGGCCTGAGAAGCTCAGAAAACAAGGCGAGCTAGATGATGTCGTGTTGGCCTGTCGCAGGTCAAATATGCTCCGTGAGAAGGTCTCCAGCCAACACTTACATGAAGTGCAGATTAAGCTGCACGTTATTTTCTGGGATTGAGTGAGTAATCTGTTTACTTTGTCTCGTTTTGTACTCTTGTAACTTACATGAATGGTATCCCATCATGCAGCGGGGGTCCGTGTGTTACCGTGGTCCAGCTGTGTCAGTCAGTGTGTCGCAGTGGATCATAAAGTTCTCGGTGTAACGAGTCTTCGCTCTGTGCTGAAAGCAAAGAGGCCGGACTGCTGCCTCCCTCGGGCTCGTTCAGCAGCAGGTACACAAACAGAAATTTCATCACTTCCTCTGGTCCACGACACACACGCTCTGTTTGTTGTGTTTGAAGCCCGTCCCCGGGGAAATAATAAATTATGAGTGAGAGTTTGGTTTGGAAACGGCTTTTGTGTCGTGAAGAATGAGAGATGCAAGTTGGTGAAATCGACAGAAGCACAGTGATGATGAGGAGGCACAGACTCAGGAAACAGTATGTTCGCGTCTTCGTCGCTCTTTACCAAATGTAACTTCACATGTGATCACAGGCAAGAAGAGGCGTGACGTCACTTTATTTTCTAACTATGCGACTTCTTTTTACTAACTCTGATGTGTTTTGATGATATTTGACTAGTTCTGGGGAAAATTCTCAGAGTATTGAAGTCATATAAAACGAAGGTCCAGTTGGCACGAGTTTCCTCATCGAATCAAAACACTTTTGTCGCAGTTCGTCCTTCCTTTTACATGACAGCGGCGTGATGGCGCCCTGACACCACAAACGTTGGAAACCCGGTTCCAGAGTGGAATCTTTTGAAATGGCAGAGTGCCTGTGAACGTGACGAACGCGGTGATGATGCTAATGCTAATGCTAATGCTAGCACAAGTCAAGTCACTGCCCAGAGCAGGTTGAACACGACGACAGTCTGCTGAGGTGAATTTAAGTGTTTGTAGAATAATTTTAGGAATCAAACTACGGCTGAATGTCTTTAATTTGTGGCTGCTCAGAGCTCAACAGCAACAGGAAGTAAACAACATTAAGCAGCTCTGATGGTCATTACAAAGTTACACTGCCAACTACTGGCCTGGCATGCACACTACAGGACTTTCTGTTGTTCCTGCAAACGCAGATTTTTTTAAAAATACAAAGGAAGGACTTTTCTGTTGTTGGTGGGGCTGCTCTCGACTAAAGGTGACCCAAAGACTTAAAAAGAAAAATTGTTATGAACTACTTTTCTTGGAAAATGTTATCATAACACCATCATTTGATAAAGACTTCCTCATAAAATTAGGATTAAATGTGATGATACTTTGGCATTAATTTGTGTACTTGTCAAATGATATCATGACCTTTATTTGTAAAATAATTCTTTTTGTTATAATGTTACACCGTCTCTTCCAATCTACTAATCTAATGGTGTCATTTTTGACTCAAAAGAAATTTGACGCTAATTTCACACCGTCCATGTGAACTGTCAGGTTTTTTTCTCCGTCACAGCCGCGGCGTGCTGGGCGAGTGTGTGTTTCCACAGAGGAGGCCTCGCGGGCAGCAGGCGTAGAAGTAAAGCAGTGACATGAACTCGTGTTTAAGATGTGACTTCATTAGTAAAGCAGAAGCCTGGAAACATTTTCTTCTTCTCTTGTGTGGTGAGTTTTGAAGGTGGCAGGTGGAAACATCCTTCAGGGAATGAGAGAGTCGTGTAGTGGAGTGCTGCAGAGCTCGGATTATCCCGCTCAAAAAGCCGTGAAAATTGCTGTAATAATTCAGAAATTGCCTCCTTGCATCATGCACAGAGCCTCTTCTTCCTTTTGAAGATTTGTGTTTGTGCAGTGCAGACAAAGTACCACAGCGGCTCAGTAATTTGCATGTTTTGTTTATGAGAGCTGTCTGCTGTCCTTTGTGGCGGCGGTATTTTCAGCACGAGTCCGTATCGTCGCTCAATTTCACGCAGACCTGAAGTTAATTGTTGCAGTTTCATGGACGTCAGTGTGTTTTCACTGTCAGTGGACGCAGCACTTTCTCTCCTGCACTCAAATACCATCCATACACTCAGCTTTAGGGGCTGGAAACTTACAGTCAATTATATTGGCATATTTGATATTTACAAAGTTCACCCTGGTCCTGGTCCAGTGAAGGATGTCTGGCTGTCTCAGGTGTGTCGTTCAGAGAGCGTCATAGATTAATCAGGACTCAGCTACAGGTTGTGATGCATATGAATGAGAACACTCACAGTCTGCACAGTAAGGTTTTATTTAAAGGAACAGTGCTGCTGCTTGCTGAAACTGTCCAGTTTAAGCAAGTCTAGATTACTTCAAATTTAAAACACGTTCGTGCTCTTAACGGTGTGATTTGTCAAGGACGAGCACAAGGCCAGGCTGAAGTTGCTGGAGCAACAGCTCGCCCTTCCTCATTGGCTGAGCTGCCACTCTGGAGAAAAACAAAAAGAATTATTGTTTTACTTTTAATGTGAAAGCTTCATAAATATGAGCCGCCCATAACTGCTGAAGCTAATAATTTACCAAATCATCTAAAATCACGTCAGAAGTCATGTGACTCTGTAGACTGCTGCTGTGTGACGGCTCAGGACTCCTCCTCTGCCTCTGAACAACACGGGCGCCACGTCGCTCCTTTCACGTGAACCGACCTGAGCCACGCGCCTTCCAAAGTTAACACGGGTACCTTCAGGTTAAATCAGCAGCCCTCAAAATGTCAGAGTGCAGAGGAGATGAATGACTGTGTGAAAGTTCAGCTGTCACGATGAGCTACTGCCGAGTGAATACGGAGTGCTCAAGTCCCGCCTTTTACTGCCGGTCCACGGGACTTTCATTTGGAAAAAATATGAACAGTGTCAACGGAGGGAGACAAATTTATTTTTCGATCCCATTTAAAATGTGCTGTTAATCTCAAATATGATGTTTGCCAATTTAAAAGATAATCCTTCAAGTGAAGAAAGTAGCAGTTTTTCACACAACTGACTTTGAAAATCCGTATGTAGGAAGACGACACACCCGATCGTGGCGTAAGAGACGTCTGAACAACGATCTGTGACGGAAGCGACTGACTCTGTGTTGGCTGAGCTGCCTGCAGCTCTCAACGTGCCCACGCTGGGAGTGAGTTTCACCTCTTTAATCCATTTCCCCTGGTTCTGAAGGAAACAAAGACGCTGAGCTGAACTCACAGCCATGTTAGCGTTGGTGACGACAGACGTTCACTGGACGGTTTCACAAAAACTAAGTGGTGCTGAACTGTCTTCTACACTTTACTGACTTGTAAAATTATCTTTTAAAATGACAAACATCGTATTTGAGAGCGAGGGCACAATTTAAAGTGAATCAAGAAAATAATTTGTCTCTGTCCACTGACTACTGTACAACATTTTTCCAATTATAAAGCCCCACGGGGGCCACTGCAGGGGGCGGGACTTAGCCACCCTATAGGAGACGCTGCTAATATTGTCTGGATTTCATCACGGCCATTTTTATTTATTTCCTGCTCTGGCTTCAGTGGACTTTTATTTTTCCAGTTGTGTTATCAAGTGTTAATCTTATTTGTTCTTTGTGACTTAGCAGCAACGGTGATGGACTGATGGAGTGTGTGCGTGTGTGTGTGTGTGCGTGTGTGAGTGTGCGCAGAGTGAGAGGAGCTGCAGTGTATTTGGAGCACACAGCAGCTTGTGGAGGTCAGTTGATGTCTGCTGTCAGATCAGAACGCTTCAGTCTGTCGGCTGCACAGCCGGTGAAGTGATGAGCTGCAGGAACAAAAACTGCACTCGTTTGTTTCGTCTCTCAGTGGAGCTTCAGTCTTCCTCTTTCAGGGCCTCATCCTTAATGAACTTCATCACATTTTCTCACCTCGGTATCGTAGCAACACGTTTTATCAGCGTCCAGTTACCTGGTCCTCACACTGTGCGTGTGTGTGTGTGTGTGTGTGTGTGTGGGCCAGTAGATCCTCTGGTTTGACTTTCTATTGAAGGTAATGTCTTTGGGAAAGTTTGACGCTGCATGTTTTTGTTTGTTGTCGAACCAGTCAAAGTTGAGGTCATCTTCCTCCTCTGTGCACGTGTGTCGTCCACCGTCGTCAGGCGCAGCAACTCGTTTGAAAATGACAAACCTGCTTTTGGTGAACTGTTGGCAGTTTCAGAGTTTTGTGACGTTTTATGGACCAAATGCTCCCTGGAAAAATTAAGAAACGATCTGCAGATGAATGAAAATAAATGTTAAATTCAGCTCTAATGAAATATCATCATCCAGTTGTTGTTTTTTTTGGGTCCACCTGTAAGTTTTGTTGATGTGTTGGAACAGAAATCGTTTGTGCCGAGGCTCAGTCAACATCCTGGATGAACATGTGTTGCCACTCTGAAATGTCTTCATGTTTCCGTTGAGACCGGCTGCTTTCATCTAAATGACGGTGCTGAATTTTGGTCCTGTACAGCCTCCGTACTTTTTTCAGCCGCAGTTGAGGGCTGCAGCTCTGCCTGCATGAACCTCTGTAACAGATCATCACCAACATCTAATTCAAACCCTCCTCAGAAATTAGAAAGTGAAGTAACTGGAGTGGCGCCCTCCATGCAGAAACTCGCTGAACTCACCTTGAACGCTGTAATTTAAAGGACAGTTGTGACTTTCTTCTCAGAGATTAGAATCAGGTCCTTGTTAAAGCGTTTTCTTTCCTGTAAAGGGCGCAGCGCTGGGAAAGGCAGCCGTATTGACTTTTTCCCTTGATAAGGTTTTCCAGCTCGTCTCTGTGTTGATAACCGAGTGGAGCGGCGGGGCCGAGGCTTTGGTCAGCAGCTTACCGGCTGACAACAACACCGCTGTGCACAGTCAGCAGCGACCCGGCCAGAAAGACCCACTTTATCATCAAACGCTGAGCCGACCCCGCACTATTTTGACAGTTACCATGACAGCAGCATCTGAAATGTCTTCATGTGAGATTTCAGCAAGGACATGTCCTCAAAACCTCACAAGCGACAAAACTTTCTACCTTAAACCTGCATTTTGAAAGACTGTCGCATGAAAAACTCAAAAAACAATCAGATCTGCACAGAAACTGGAGAATGTCAGTAAAGTGTGTATTTGAAAACTGTTAAAAGTGGGAAACTCAAAGATTTGAGTCTCAGTGATAAACTGTAATTGCAGACGTGCTTTTGGACCTCATCTCCCAGAGTTCATGTGGAAACTGACGTCATTCCTGTGACACCGCATTTTGGTTTTTGTTTGCTAATTGAAGTTACAGGAGAGCATACGGCGTCTGGTGTGAAATATAAACACGTGAAACATTATTTAGTTTTCCTCTATTGACTGTCCTCCATCACATGCTCATGGCTTCTGGAGCACCAAAAGTTTGTAGTTCATCGGCCTGCACCCTCGCCTGAACTGCGCGCCGCTCACAAGCTGTTGGAACACAGCGAGGCGTTCCAGCTTTAACAGGCTGCGGATGGCTGTCGGTTTCTGGCAGATGATCATTTTTCTGGAATTTATTGACAGCGGCTCCTCTGCAGCGGGAAGAGAGACTTCAGTCCAGCCCACAGTGATCCGTGAGACCAGGGTCAGATCGGCAGAGTACGAACGGACCGTGATGAGCAGTGAGCGCTTAGCGACAGCGTGACTCGCAGTTTAGTGCAAGAGAGAGCGCCGGTGAAAAGTTTCTCATGTATAGCGTTGTCTTTTCTGCTGGTGTCACTAAACTGGAGCGTGTAATATTTCTAGTTTCTCTCCGTCTTGTTCTCCTCAGTCTCCTCCTCTGCTGAAACAGCAGCAGTCAGCTTCAAAAGTGAGATTTCGACAGAAAACATGAGGCCTGTTTTTAAATAGAATAAATAGACTGTAAAGCTCAAGACACAAGTAGAAGCCAGGGACATCACACATACGGCCACACTGCAGCTGTGTCAGTGTCGGGTCATAGTAATGAACTGATACACTGATAAATGGAATATAATGAAGAAAGCATTAAGTACATTTTCTATTGTGAACATATTTTTAGCTTCATTTCTGCTTCTCGCTGGCCTGTAATCAAGTCCAGGAAATGTTTTCTGTGTGCAATTACACACACGAGGCAGCAGCACAACTGAGCTGACGGTATCTCCAGAAAACAGACATAAATAAAACTTCATATTAATCCAATAATATATGAAATGTAGTGGCACGTATACCTGTGCAAAGGTGTGAATGATCGTCAGAAAGGACGATAAAATGATGTTTGTACGATTACATGAAAAACTTGTTTAGACACGTGACTAACTGCAGCACCGCAGTGATTTGTTGATTCATCACTGTGAGAAGAAAAGCTCTTTACCGCCACAGCCCTAGCAGTGGCGCTAGGGCTAGGGACCGTGACGTCACTCAATCGCCTGTTTCCTTCTTCACTATGTCGACTTTTCTTCTTCTCTGGACCGGGACTTGGACTGTTGTCGTCTGGATGCTGTATTTTCTTCACGCGATGATCCGCCATTGTAACTCACAGGAAATGAAAAGTACCTACACCAATCAGACGCAAATAGGAGCGAGCCTGTGGCATTAGCTCCGCCCACCCACTGGACAGACCGACCCCTGCTGACTGACATTAAGGGCGTCGCTGACTGATTAATCGAGGGAATGTCACCACAGGCACACATATCGTGTAGAACTCTGCGACGCTGCAAAAATACGTGAGCTTTCATCAGGCGACCATCAGCTCGATAAAGGAGATGTTTGTTTTTTGCACATTTAGCGTCATAAGATGGATATTTATGGTGGTATTCGATGTTCTGCAGCATTATTATGATACATGGTTTAGTCATGAGAGCTGAAAACAACCGAGGTTTAGGGGCTTAACAAGTTCTTCAGCAATCTGTCAAAAAAAAAGGTCGTTTTAAA
Organism: Naso thynnoides; assembly: GCA_029783665.1. Lineage (NCBI taxonomy): Eukaryota > Metazoa > Chordata > Actinopteri > Acanthuriformes > Acanthuridae > Naso > Naso thynnoides. The sequence continues at coordinate 21,749,780 of JAQLOL010000015.1, read as the reverse complement.
AGAAGAGAAAATGTTAACTTACTGTTTTAGTGTCGGAATATGAGAGGACACCACCAAACATTCAGGGATCGTCTCCTCTTTTAAAACGAGCGTTTTCGACGGATTGTCAAAGCACTTGACACGCCTCCGTTGTTTTCAGCTGGCGGTGACGTCAGCACGGCGGTCCAGCTCGCAGGACTGCACCGTTCGTCATCATAATGCTGTGGAACATATGACCATAAACACCCTTTTTAAAAGGCTTAATGTGCATTAAAATGAAGGTAACAGACATGAACTACATGGAAATCTTCCAGATTACCACTTTAAATAGTATTTTCAACCACTCGGGTTGAATGTTGTTTGTGAAAATCCACAAAGGATGGAGAATATCTCTGATCCATCCTGGGGTCAGCGAGAGTTTCTGCAGGTTTGCTGGCCAGTGATTGGCTCGTTGAAGCCGGTGACTTGAAGCTGATAGCTCTGAGAAGAACGGAGGCGTTAATGTGGCACGCTGAGTTTGAGTTAAAGTTCAGAACTACATTCAAAAAGTAACTTGTTGTGTTGAGTGAAGCATCGAATGGAAATAATTAGCGAATGAAAAATTGTGTAACACACAGAACGTTTCCCTCGGAGTGCTGAAAGTAACATGACTTTGTGGTTTTATGAATGAAATTAACTTACTCATGAATAATTTTTATTATTTATTATTATTATGAAGAAGCATTTATGTGTCTGTGTTGGTTACCTAAACCACATCAGCAGTATGATGCATTTAAGTGTCTTTGATTTGGCAGAACATCTGAAACTTCCCCCTCAGAACGGATTCGGTCTCCTCACCGCTCCCCGCCAGGCGATGGTCCCTGGACAGGAAGTGAGGATTTTGGGTTTGTGGCTGCAGCACTTTGATCAGTTAAAGTGAAGCATGTATGGACGGGGCGACGCCACATGTGATTCAGTGAACCACAGACTGACAGGGTGATGGGCTGTAGCCGCCTGCTGCTCCCATAACCCACTGCGCCTCCGTCTGTCAGGCAGAGGGACCCCGCCACGAGCTCCACGAGCTCCATGAGCTCCACGAGCGCCACGAGCGCCACGAGCGCCACAAGCGCCACGAGCTCCACGAGCTCCACGAGCGCCACGAGCTCCACGAGCTGAAGCCGACAGTGTTGCATTAGCTTTTTGTCAGGTTGGGATTCCTGCAGCTCTGTAAATGTTTTCCTTACGTTGATGACGTGTTGGGTTTGTTCCAGCGGCTCAGCTGTGGCTGCTGAGCTTCCTTCTGTCCGTTTAAAACTCAGCTCAGCATTTAAAATATAACCTGAATAATGAACACGTGTAGCCACTCAGTGTCTCGCTATTACAGGGTTTCAGGTTTCGGGAGCCAGTTGCATTCTGGTTCAGTCCCTGCAGTGAAGAGAGTCGGAGCTGTTTGTTCCTGTCAGACTGGCTGCGGTGTCGGTTTTATGAGGCTGCTGCTGTTTCTGTGTCTGAGGAGAGACAACAGCTCAGAGTAACTGGCACAGGCTGGAGAAGTCGGGCGTTGAAAGCGAGTTTCTCAGCTCCCCAGTCTCCTACTTTTGTGTGAACTGGGTTTTTCTTTAATCTTTTATTCATCCTCTGAACTAAAGAGGTCATCCTGATTAAACATTGAGCGGGAGCGTTGCAGTTTGGGAAGAAAAAGAAATGGTGGCAGCACAAAGTCTTTTTGCTGCTGTTTCAGCTGCCAGGAGTCGACTCATGTCATCACTGGATCAGGAATCAGGCGACTCTGCTGACCCTTCCCACAATCCCGCTCGTCTCCTGTCTGCGTCCTCCTCTTTAAACTGGAAATGACGTGTCATGATCTGATGGCGAGCAGAGTTTTGTGGACTGACACTTTGAGAGGGAATAAAGAATGAGAAGAAGTCTGGTGTTGTAATTAAACACTGCTTATGACTGTCACCATGGTAACAGGCCTGTTGTCAGTCAGCATTGACTCAGCCCCTCCGCAGCATCCTGACCTCTGATTGGCTCACATAGCTGCGTTGAATAGCCATAAATAAAGTTCAGTAATTGTTCACTGTGAATTATTGTTAGACTTGATCTGCTGAACTGGTGCGACGTACAACTCGTTGTTCCGACGCTGCGCTCAGTGTTTGTGTAGCCCAACGTCATGCTAACATGTAAACTTCTGTCCTTCATCTGTTTGAGAGCGACCCAGTTTATTTTAGAGGTGCACCGATCGACCGGCCAGCCGATTGATCGGCGCAGAGAGGCCTATTATTCCTTGATTGGTGCTCGGCCGGAACTTCCCCGTGTAGCCGCTTACTTGTGTGCGTTGGTTCACGTCAAACACGGCGTGTTACAGCCACAGCGAGCCAAACACAAGCAGCGTGTCATCAGTGTGGCAGTTTTACACGAAGAGTTGAGGAGAAGCGCGGCGCCGGAGCGGCACGCTCGCTTACCGCAGTAAGGGCAATAAAGTAAGGTCGCTTAATCACCTCAGTCACGTTCATTCATCCGACAGTGTCGGCAGCTTTCGGTTGTTATGTAAAACAGTTTTGAACTCTGGGATGTTTCACTCCGTTGTCCTCTCTGATCAGCTGATCCAAGGAAGCCGGCCGTCCTCCAAATACCAGCAGACAAAATCTGGACTGGATCCAAAGACAGACTGGACTGGCTTTGACCGATCCATGCTTCTGCGTTGGCTGAGCCGAGCTGTAAGCCACGCCAGAGGCCGACGCTGTTGAGAGCATTTATACCTGTGCCTCGCCATGTTGGATGCTTCTGTGTTCCCAGACGTGTTTGTCATCACCATGAACAACAGCGAGTGCAGCTGAGCGGGTCACGTTGGAGTTGCAGCTGATAAACATGGAATATGAGACGCTTTGACGTCACGAATTGCAACACAGAAGAAGGGAAAGAGGAGATGATCCGTACGACCACCGAACCGTTTAAGGCAGAGGGAGAGTTAAACGAGGAAATGTGCGTCCACCAAGCGGACCAATCAGTGGCTGCGGTCCATGTCACTGCGACGTGCAGTTACATTTCTGCGGAGGTGCGTGTGAAGCTATGGTGTAGGCTACGTGTAGGTCACGCAGCTACGTGAGTAGATTCAACACAGGCATAAATCAGGCCTGAGGGAAAAAAAGTCAGAATCAACAAAAGTTGTTTTTTTTTCAGGTCAGACTTTGTTAGTCTTTGTGACATCGGAAAACTAACGCATCACTTCTCGACTTACAACCCAACTTTTGAACAGCTAACAGTAAAAAACAGCAAACAAAGGTTACTGCATTACGGCGATAACGCTCCATGACTCTCGAGCTGAACGCTGAAGATACAACGACAAAACATGGACGATCCCGTTGCGAGCTGCGGTTCCTGTTTTGTGTCGTCTTGTTCATACAGCTGTCAGGTTTTTCAAAATGGTGGTTGCTGGCGCTGGCTTCTGAGTTTGACCAATCAATGTAGACGTAAGTCACTGTAATTCCTCATGTGCTGTGGAAGTACCGACGCGGAAGTTACACAACGAAGTTTGTCAAAATGGTTCCTGTGGTGCGTATGCAAAAAAAAAACACAAACATACAAAAAAAACCAAACACAAAAGCCAGGAGGTTCGTAGAAGAATGAAACGGTTCCTGCTGAGGTTTTCGTGCCACAGTTTATCAGTTTAGTTAATCCAAAAAAATCATAACAAACAAAAAACAAGATTACAGCTCATCTGGCTGTAATGTGTAAACAGGATATGATGTAAGTGACAAACCACGTGATCAGTCAAACAGTTTCTCTGAGTGTTTCATCAGGACAATAGTGATATTTTTTGCTCAGAGGAAACAGAGAGCGCCGTCAGATGTGAAGTTGTAAAGGGCGTTTTTTTTTTGTTGTTGTTTTTTTGTCATCGCAGGTCTTTGTGAGGCGAGCAGAGAAAAGAGAGGAATGTTATTGTCTTTGCCTCAGCAGCTGGTTCCTTCTCAGCCCCTGCTGTCCAGGCCTCATTCACTGCTCTCTGATTAGCTTTTTGTTGCCTCTGCTGCCTGTAAGTGTAGGTGTGTGTGTGTGTGTGTGTGTGTGTGTGTGTGTGTGTGTGTGTGGGTGAGGGTGAGGAAGTGGTTCATTCGTCAAGGCTTTTTTAGAAACAAACAATGGACTCACTCAGCCAGTTAAACAGACATCACCAGAAAGAGGTCAATTATGGAAAAGGACTAACAGAGAGAAAAAAAAAATTTCAGATGTTGGTCTGATTAGTCTTTGTTATGGAAACGGTTTCATACTTCGGCTTGGAGAAATTGGTCTCCCGTTGGCGACGTCAGGCCTCGATTGTGCGTTTGACATCTCTGAAAATGTGAAATGCTTTTTTTCTTTTGCTCTTTTCACTCCACAAGCTCCTCATGATGAAAAAAGAACATGGAGTCCTGTCGGAGCTGCTGCTGTTCTCCGGTCGGCTCCAAACACGCTGAGAAGAAAACCTCACATCTCAAAACTACAGAAAAAAACGTTTTTTTTCCCCTCTATATGAAACAGAGCAACGTGTGGGAGTGGCCGGCGTGTTTTTGGCCTCCTTAGCAGCATTCATTTACATACTCCGCCGTCGCCCCACAACGCCCTGCTTTTTATGCATTACTGAGTCTCCTAGTGGCATCTTTAAAGGGTAGGAGGCCTCGCCATAAAAGGAAGTAGGACTCTGCATCCAACAAGGGTGACTTCAAAGACCCTTTGAAAAATTGATCAGGAGGGGTTGTAGCTTAAGTGGATCTCAGGCCGAGGCCTTTTCATCAGGTTCACAACACACAGCACAACCTGAGACGGAGAACGAAGCATCTGCTGAGAATTCCTCTGATGCTGATGTGGGACTCGCCGCCCACTTCCTTGTTTTTAACACACTTTTAGCTCACATGTTTATTTTTCCTCCTGTTGACGATGCGCTGGTTGATGTACTACGATACGATGAAAAACTCAGTGATAATACAGTAAGGTTTCCATGGTAACAGTGTTGCTGCTCAGTCTAATCGTCAAATTTTGATTGCATCTCAACCTGGCGTTCATTTTTTTTACGCTGTGGTGATGAAAACTGACAGAAGAACGTGAAGTCAGTGACTAAAGCAGCGCTGGTTCCTGTCTGTCGACCTTCACGTCTTCTGTTCACTTCAACAAGCTCGGCTGTTTGACTCCTGTGATGTCCAGCCTGAGAGTCCATCCTCAGGGAGTCCCAGCTGTGTCATCACTCCCATCAGCCCATTGTTGTCCTCGACCGCCTCCCTGCGTGTGAGTGACACCCCACGCCGCAGGCCGCCGTGCCTCCAGCTTTGTAAGTCTGTGACGCCTCCTCTGAAGCCTCCTCTCCTCTGTGGAAGGTCACGGGGTCGTACATCACGTCACACCACCCAGAGGACAGTACAGACCACTAAACGTCACGCGGTGCGTCGCAGGGACCGCCAATAAATAACCGAGAAAGTTCAGCCCGGAGGTGCTGCTGCTCACTCGATGGAGCGGAGTTCAGAGGAGAAGCTGCTGTCGTCTGTTAGAAGGAAAGAGAGACGTGCAGGCGATTCACCGATCTGCTCGACGTCTATTTGACTTCAGTTACAAAAGGCTTTGAAGGTCATAAAAAGGTCAGAATGGTCATTAACCACAAAAAGATTCAAAAACTCAACACAACTGTACAGAGTAAAAAAAAAAAGTTACTATTTACTTCCTCTTTGTGAACTATTGATGCTCTGAAACTCACTGAATTAGAAATAACTGAAAATCTAATTTTGCTCCCTATGTTTAAATCAATTTATTCTTATTAATATGTCAGTGCAACAGTTGAACAGCTGAACTTACTAACTGCTGAAAATTAAAAAATTAACAAACCTATCACCCATAATCTGACTCTTTACTTACTTCTGTATTTCCGCCCCAGCATAATCACTATTTCCTGTGATATTTTATTTATTCACAGAACAGTTAATTCATCGTTTGAATAAATGTGTGTGGCTGCCTTCCTTCAAACATGTGACGTGAAACTTTTTCCGAGGTTTCACCTGTGAGTGCAACTCACGGGTTCAGAACTTGTTTAGAATTTGTACATATTTGTGTCAGAAAATGCTAACAAACCTAATCGCCTGCAGGAAGGTCTGATTAGCATTTTATGACTTGCATCTAATTAAACCTTGATGATCATGCAGTTGTTTAACAGTCGTGAAATGCCTGCAGGCGAATATTCACCTTATATGCTTGTTAAATGAATAATGAGAGCAAAGGAAAAGTAACTGTCGAACTGCAGATGTTTGGGTTTGTGAGCAGATCTTTTTTTCTTGCTTTGCGTCTGTGATAAAAATATCCAAAATGTTTCACAAAGACGAGGAAGTGAAGCCTGATGGAGGAAAATGATCCAGCAGCGACTGGAGCTCAGACCTGCAGCTGTGATGTGATGGGATGCAGGAAGGCGACGCTCTTGTTTGCATGTCGGACCAGGAGGTGTTGTCCCACGATACCCCAGAGGAGGAGGAGGAGGAGGAGGAGGAGGAGGAGAGTGGGAGTGGTGAAGAGGAAGAAGATGAATGTGTCACATGATGCAGGGCCCTCACAGTTGTTCATTATGTGGCGCCAATAGAAAATATTGCCGGAGAGAAGCCTCACCTCATTGCAGTTATAATATTTTATTTGCTATCTCTAAAAAAAAAAAAAAAAAAATTGCTTGCAGCAGAGACTCTGAAGTAGAAAACACACTGAGGTTCCAGCATAGAGGTGGTTTATCCTCTGGAGGCCGTGACTGAAACATCCAATTCCTCACCAACCACATCATCAGATTTTCAGTGTACTTCTACACAAGTTTCGACCTTTTGTCGGCACTAGAGGAAAGTAAAGGGATTCAAACCACGAGACTTGATCATCTGAGGACCAGAAACATGACAGCCTGTCAGCAGGTCTCGTTGGAGGCGTTTGGTGTTTCGTCTCACTTACAAACTTTGAAACTTGGTCTGCTTTAATTTAGCATCGACACATCAAACTGGATCCAGATGTTTTAGTTTTGACAGATACTAGGGCTGGGTGATACAGGCGAAAGGTATATCTACATAAAATATTTCGTATCAGTTGATATCTATAATTATGCATGATTTTTAATGACTTTAATGATAGAGAAAATGTTTTGTATTTAAATACTTTATTCTGAACCACACTGTAACGCTAACACTAGCCGTGGGGCTGCAAGGTAACATGTGGCTCATCTGGCTGAATAAAAACTAATTCAGGGCGGAGCGACTGTGGAGCGCGACTCTGTGTGCAAGTTACCTGAGAAAGTCTGTGAGCAGAGAACGTCTGTCGATCACGCTGAAGCGCTGAGAACAATAATAATTAAAAGCAGTGATTACACACCAACACTTAGACGAGTGCAACGATTGTTAGAAAGCGACGCACATCACTTCATATCTTTGTGAGAGGGCAGAAATTCATGCACGTTTTATAAAGTATTTAAAGATCCAATTGTCACTAAAGCGAATGTCATCATGAACGAAAGACGAAAGCAAATTAATTCTTGTTGATGTTCAGATATTCCATTAGTGTACGTGTACAGTATGTTCAGTATGTGTGACAAATCCTGTGAAAACCGTTCAGGGTGGGCTCATCGTTTCATGGAGTGACTCGTGCACCATGCCAGAAAAAAAGATGCATTTGAGAGGCTCGGTGAATTTAATCATTTTTTCATCAGTAACATTAAACTTCTGACAAAGAATCAATGAGAAAAGGCAGCAAAGCGCCCTTTGGTTTTTTGTTTCATGTTTTAAAATGCTGCGGAAACGTTGCAGATCATCCGTTCATCAGTTAACTTTCTCGCCAGTAACATTCCTGCCCAGAAATAGAACAAAATAAACTGAGGTGATGTATTAACAGTTCTACAGCAGCACCTAAAAAGCAGCTTTTTGCCTGTTTGCAGTCAACATAGTGCAGTGTGTGTGTAGCTCCGCTCTCTTGGACGTTTTTGGGATGCGAAACGAAAGGGTGACCAAAATAGGTACGGTCACGTGACGCCCTGTGGAACCCCTTTTTACAGTGGAAACGCAAAATGTGTGCCATGCCAAACCAAACCAAACCGAACCATGTCGCTCAGTGGAAACGGGCCTTTAAAACAGTTAACGGGCAAATGTTTGACATAAAAGGCTGTGAAACTGCTAAACAGAGCAAAGTGTCTCCTAAAAAGTGCAGCCCCCCCCGCTCCGGTCTCGGGTCCAAATATTTGAGGAGATGAAGGGATATCGGTGGTATCGTGGGGATCGTGCCTGTGTTAAGCTGTGTTGAGCTGTCAGGTCTACGCCTCTGTGTGTCTAATCCTGCCATCCTCTCAAATCTGATCTCTTCCACAGATCTCCAGTTTAGCTCAAGGCAGCGCTGCTTTAATGCTGATAATGCCTTCCTAGTTTGTGGGGAATATAATCTTTGGAAATCCCCTTAATCAAAGCAGCAGTGACACAAACATTGCCTGGAAAACGGCCGAGTAAAGACTACATGCTGCAGAGTTTTCACCTCCTTCCTGTTGTTCACATGTGATGTTACAGGCTGAATATGCCCAAACCCTCCGGAAGGATACGGCACTTCTCATTCTGTGAGCATGAAGGAGATTTTCTTGGCTTCAGTTCAGTTTGGAACTTAACATCCTCATATTTACATTCCAGTTTTTATAGAATCAATGAGTAAATGTGGACGGAACTGTTGAGAAATAATCCGTATTGCTCAATGCTAATTTAAGTATAAAACACACATATAGGCGAATGAATTCGCCGTCTTTAAATCTCAAATTACGTTCTGTTTTTACAGATAGTCTCTCCTCAAGTCCTCTCTTATGTTTTAGTTAAAAAGTGCCGGTAATATTAAAATGATAATTACTGTAATGTATTTTTTGATAGTAGAACAACTTGCCTGCAGAAGCATTAGAATTCAGTCTTGATTTTTGAAATAGCAGCTTGACTAAACAAACACTGATAAACTACGATAGTTTCTTCCGTCGTGGACTCTTCAGCTCACCCCTCAAATTTCAGCACCTACAAGATGAGTCAGACGAGTTATTGACGCCCTCAGTTGGTTAAATGATGGAGTTGGCTCAGTAAAAATGGATTTCCTTACAGACGCCTCAGTTTGATGTGCTGGTGACACTGACTCTTTTGGCCTGGTGGTGGCACCAGAGCAGCTCATCCTCTGGGGAGCATGCTGTAAAGATTTTGCTGAGATCTGTCGTCTGACAGAGAAACTTGGATGTTAAAAGGTTGAGTCTCTCCTCTCACACGGCACGGAAACGAGCAGCGGCGTTGAGGCCACTGGTTGCATGGTGGCGGCTCAGGCAGCGGTGGAGACGGCGAGCTGCCACCACGGAGGAGCGGCTGAGCTTTGAAGTGGAGTGACTTTTCAGTCTTGTGGTAGTGGAGGAGCCTCTAGGGAGGCTCTCAGCCTTCATCCAGACCCCTCCCACTGTCAGCCGCTGCTTGGCAGCCTCCCTGATCAACTTCAAAGTTGGGGACATTTCTGCCTCAAAGTGTCTCTGCTTTGAAGTGAGGACAGGGCGCAGTCACAAAGGTACATTCAGCTGTAAAACAGACTCTGCTCATTGATATCCACATTTGTTTTTGCTGCACAGTGCCCAAAGGTTTGCCAAAAGTTGAGCTAACAACGACAGCGTGTTCTGACTGTGAAAACACTCTGACATCTTATGAAAGCCAAATTAATCAGCAGAGTATCTGCAGGCAGTTAAAGTCTAGAAAAATGATTTGGCTTTACTGTCTGAGAGAGCTTTTTGAACACTGGTGTCACTGTCAGCAGAGTTCTTTGTGTTTTACTCTTTGTTTATAATGTACTAATACTTTACCCGTCCACCTTTAAAGGACCACACCTGTCTCTGACTCGTGTCCATCAGCAGAGATCGTCTCCGTCTTCTCCAAATGTCCAAATGTGACCATGTGTTACTTCAGTAG
>JAQLOL010000015.1:21681684-21692470 GCA_029783665.1 Naso thynnoides | reverse complement strand
ATAAATCCATTTGACAACCCTAGTAGTAGTAATAATAATAATAATAATAATAATAATAATAATAATAATAATAATAAATAGTAATAGTTGTAGTCATGAATAATAAGTGGAATGTTATATATGCTTGCAGTTGGTGTAGAACACCCTCCGTTTGCACTAACATGTATTTGAAGTTAAAGAGAATACTATGATGCAGTATTTGGTTTAACTTTTGGTTTAACTGGAGGTCATAAGTTTTCGGGATGTGCTCTCTGATTGGCTGATTCCTCACAGGCGTCATGTTGCCTTGTGAGTCTCGTCCTGTGGTTGGGATGCAGACCAGGTCTGAAGCTCTGACACCAACACAGACGTTCGCTGCGATAAAGCCGCTGTCTTTCATCAATGTGTCACTTTGGAGAAGCCCCTCCTCCCCCCTCCTCCCCCGTCCTCCCTCCCCCGCGTCCCCAGTCGTCATCTGGAGTGAATCCTTCTCTTTCTTCAGCCTCCTTGTCAGGCTGCCGGGCGGTGGAGGTGATCGGGTCAGGCAGCAGGATTGTCTGCGGGCTCTTTATGGCTGCATTGTTCAGAGGGAGGTGGCGCTCCTCACCCAGCTGCCCGCCTGCGTGCACAAGGCAGTAAAAGAAAAAACCCTCACAGGCCTCCACACTGTTCCTGCCTTCATCAATCCAGAGTCATAAAGGCTCAGCCAATCATTGCCTTCCTGGCAGAGAAGGTGAGGGGGGGTGCAGGTCCCTCATACCACCTGGTCGCTAATTTGGAGATCAATAATGAGGTGTAATGGGTTTGCTGCTCTGCACGAGTGCACACATTAAAGCTACATTGTCTCAGCTCCTCAGTGAACTCTGAGACACACACACGCACACACACACACACACACACACACAGTCAGTGTGTGAGGGAACAAGCTTGTGGACCAAACGCATCATCTGGTTTCACACATTTAAATTCCGTTTGTTACAAACTTTCCTCCAAAACACAGAAAAAGTTTCGGTGGAGTTTGGTTAAAAGTTGGTTCATGTTCGGTTGTTTATGGTGCAGATCCTACGAATATTTCTATTACTATTAATTTCTTAATCGTATAAATGAAATTTAATCCATTTTAAATCCCAAAAAGTTAAATCCATTAAATGTCAATAAAGTGTAAAAAATGCTTATCTCATTTTCGCGTCAATGTGACGTCTTTTAAATTGCTTCTTCTGTCCAAACAACAACCCAAAACACAAAAACTCCTCATTTATTTTCATAAATGACATAGAAAAGCAGCAAATCACCACATTTAGGACACTTAACCATCAATTCTTTGTACTTTTTTATTTGCTTAAGTTTTTCTGCAGTTAATTTATTGTTAAAAGAGAAATAAGTTCATTGACAGAAATCCTAATAGAAGTCCGTTTTTGTACTACAAAAAAAGAGAGAAATCATACATCAAATAAAAGTTTCATAGTCATGCTTTTTTTTTAAAACGTAAATTCTTTAAAAAATCAACAGCTTGTTTTTAAACTTATTCTGACTTCTGTTTCTAATGGTCAAAAACTGAGGAAAAGGGCTCAAAGTTCACTCATAACTTCTGCTTCAACAATGAAACAATATTCACGTTGTCAAAAAGAGAAAAAACAACAAAAACAAAAACATTAAGAAACAGACCAAATGAGAAAAGCTCTGTTGAAATGCTCCTGTGCATATCGTTGGTTAGTTAGTTTAAATAATAATGGTTTATTTTGCAACTTCAGAACTTTGAGATGGGAGGAGACGTCTGCTGAACCTCTGACCAGCGATTGAAGCTGCAGTTCTGTTAGCGCCCGTTAGCTTGAGGCAGAGGAACAAAGAGAGGCTACGAGGAGTGTGTTTGAAACTCTGCTGCTTCAGCGCTGATCCTGCCGCTCTTTCATGGCTCTCCATCTCCCGCCGCCTTCCAAAGACGTCTTCATCCTCTTTAAACAGCAGCCAAGGTCATCCCTGCCCTCCGCCTCCAAGTCTCGTCAAAGCCGGAGGAAGGTACCTGCCCCTTTGAGGATCCGTGTTCCCACCCAGAGCTGTGAATGATGGAACGGAGAAAACACATCCGGTCCACACGGAGGCAGTGCGGAGAAATAACCTACATGTTTCTGTGTGTGACTCTGACTGAGTAATCAGAGTACAGCTAAGTGTTTTTACTCTTCTCATATAGCTCGGTCACAAATAGTCCAGGCAGGATGTAGACGACACGCAGAGGAACCTCACAGCTGCGGTCAGCTCTCGTTCTGGTTCTGCCGCGGTTTACTGTGAAGACCTGATCTGATCAAGTCAGGGAGTCGAACCTGTCCAGGAGTTTCCTGAAGTCCTTTTGTACTTGAGAGGGTTCCACGAGTCCTTGAGTAGATCCTAAAGGTGACAGAGAAGGTTTCTCGGTCCTGGAGGACATTTTCTGGGGTTCCGATGGATTCTTGAGAAAGTTCCGTTGGATGATGAGGAGGTTTACAGCTTCCTGCGGCGGGTGTCGGCGGTCCACGTCAAAGTTCTGTGGGTTCTTCACCTGCTGTAAATTGTTTGAAGAGTGTTTGAGTATGTTTTGTGTTTTGTGGAGAGGTTCTAGGGGTCCCCGGGGGTTTTTCCAGGCTAGTCTTGAAAAAGGCTTCGGTCCTCGAGGAGGTTCCAGGATTCACGGGTGCGTCCTGCAGAGAGCTGCCGTGGTTCTTGACGAGGCTCTTTCTGTCTGGATGCTTTGGGCGTCTTTGAGCACGTTTCGGTGCTTTTTCATTAATCCTTGAAAAGGTTCCAGTGGTCCTTGAGGAGGATCAAAGTGTAATTTGAAAAGATGACGGGTCCTTCATGAAGCGGCCACAGAAGAGATTCCAGGGTCCTGGAGAACATTCCAGGTGCTACAGAGGATGTTGAAGGATGCTTGAGGAGGATGGTAAGACTTGATGAATGAGATGAGGAACAGCGTTACCATGGTAACTGTATTTTGTTGCTCTGCTGGTGTGAGGTCAGTGGAGCTGTGACTGAAACCGATTCATCGATGAGTTTTCCTGAACTTCATCTGTTTTCATTTGAACAAAATAAGGAAAAGTGAAAAGTCTCAAAGTTTCCAGCTGCTTTTCTCTCACATAAAGTCTTTGCAGCTGATTGATATGTAACTGCTAGTTACTTCAGAAGTGTCAGCAAAGGACTGTGTGATTACGTTCTAGGGATGAAGAGTCAAAGGCGTTCACGGTGACACACTGCATGAGAGGAGGAAGAGGATGTAACGGGGCGCTCAGCGGCGGCTGCATGTGCACGCCTCCTCCTCACAGCCGCTCCTCATTATCCTGCAGAGTTCATCTCTCAGCGCTCAGAGCATGAATGAAATGAAAAGCTTCTTCATGGTGAATGTGGAGAGTGAGAGCTGACGTGGCCTGGGACAGCGCCCTCTGCTGGCCACTGCAGGAACAGCAGCTTCAGGTGGTGTGAAGTGACGTCTGCAGAGTCGAGTGTGTGTGTGAAAATAAAAAAGAAAATAAATCTAGTGAGTGGAGGACAAACATGCCAGCAAAGTCAGTTCACTTAACTTTAAAAAATAAAACTAAAAAGAAAACTTTTAAAGATCCAAAACAGAAAAATTCATTTTAAATGTTTCATTTCAGTCTGAGTTGAATTTTCTGTTTGTCTCTATTTTGAGTTCTTGCTGCTGAGTTCGTGTTTCAGAGGGTGAAGTCAGAAAAAGGTGAAACATGTCAGCGTGTTTAGTCCTCGGCTGCTGCGTGTGCACTTCCTCCTCCTCCTCCTCCTCCTCCTCCTCCTCCTCCTCCTGTGATGACAGGACGAACGATGGCAAACTCGGAGCCTCAGCCCACCTCCAGCTGACGAGTTCAGATCCACTTTCCTCCATAATCCTCCGTCTCCTCCCTCTCTCTGCTGCCACCCTGACTGGCTGCTTTCCTTTTATCCTCTCACTCACAAAATCCTTTTTGTAGTAAATATTAAATTTTTGAGAAAAACCGGTGACATCAGTTAAAATGCTTTTTCACAGTCAGATTGACGTTGATGTGATGATGAATGAGAAGCTTTAAAATTCGTGTCTGAGGTTATTTTTACATTTCTGTCCTTCCACTGAAGTGATGTCGGGGCTTCATGTATGAATTTAACAAACCGTTAATACACGTTTAACCCACAGTCACATTGATCTCTACACCTTACACGACAGAAATGTTTCAGTTTCTCAGGCCTACCTGATGTTTGTCCCAGGAAAATGTTCAAATAAGAATTGATTAAGTGACAGCTGTCTGTTTTCTGCTGCATTGAAACTTCCAGCAGGGGGAGCACTGAGGGGACTGTTACTGAGAAGTTCAGCAGTAAAAGGGCTCGAAACTTCAAACTGCCCTGTAGAAAAGGTCTCCTTGATGCCCTCGCTCTTAACAAACAGCCAACAAATTCCCTTTTGTTTTTATTTTGTTTACTTACACAGCCCACGACCACAGTAACATGGTATGGAGCACAAACACGTACAGTAATGACACAAACATAGCAACAGCACGTGGCCTGGTCAAATGTACATAATTAATAATAAATTAATAAACATGGAAGAATATTCATTTACTGATAACTTTTGACTTATCTGATTATAGTAACAAAATTAATTTAAATATAGATGATCAGTTCACAAAATGAACCTTCGCTACAGTTCATTACACTCACAGTCTTACATTCGAATAAAACATGAAACTCGTCTTCAGGTCGGCTGTCATTACGGAGGTTAAAATCCTGCTTTCTATCCAACCCTTTAAATCTTCCTGTGTTATTCACTCTAAAATTACAGATGGCCTGCCTGCACTTTCAGTTTTTAAACAGTAAATAACATCATGTGACTGACGGCTGAGTGACAACGAAAATGATCCAGAACCAGGAGTAGCTTTAGCTTAGCACAAAGACTGTGAGCAGAGGGAAACCGCCAGCCCAGAAAGAAAAAAACATCTTCAGTCGAACTCAAAGGGAGAGAGGTGGTTGGGGCGCCCGGTGGCTCAGTGGGTAGAGCGAGCGCCCCACATACAGAGGCTGTGTCCTCGCACAGCGGACACGGGTTCGATTCCACCTGTGGCCCTTTGCTGCATGTCACTCCCCCTGTTTCCTGTCCACTGTTCAGCTGTCCTGTATATAAAGGCACAAAAGGCCCCAAAAATATCAAAAAAAAAAAAAAAAAAAAGGGAGAGAGGTGAGCAGCTTCCATGTTTTCACTTGTACACACACACACACACACACACACATACACACACACACACACACGGTGTTTACATCCACTCCACGAACGACGGAGCATTGTCTGTGTTCGCTGCGGAGCTGTGATCTGCCTCAGTGATGGGGTGGACTTTTGTATTTGGACCAAAAAAGAAAGAGACATCATTAACAGGAAATCACTGTCTCGGGTTTGTGTTCACTGCTCACACTGAAGAGAGAGAGGAAGAGGAAGAGGAAGAGGAGGAGGAGGAGGAGGAGGAGGAGGCCCCCTAAAGGGAAGGTGCTTAGGTTTGGAGAAAAGAGGAAGCAATTACGAAAATGAAAGGCCTTGCACTGCAAGAATTTTCATCTCAGCAGTTGCCATGGGAACAGGCCTCAGCTGCCTCCTCCCCCCTCCTCGCCGCGCCGCAGCACAATAGAATGGAACGAAGGGATTTTCACAGAAGAAGAAAGCCGTGTTCCAGAGGGGGGAGGAGGAGACTTTTCTTTTTTTTTCTGATTTTCTGAGCAGCTGATGGGAAAGATGGAGGAGATTCAACACATCGATCTAACGCTCAGGTTTGGTTCAGTTTGACAGGAAGTGGCAGCCGATCACAGATCAATCATCAGAGATAAAACGGTGATGAGGATGGTTTGTGCTCTGAGTTCAGCATCTTTGACCGCAGCCTCATTAACAGGGAGACTGATTACGCTGAGCCCAAATGAACTGTTTGATCAGGGTGAACTCAACTTTATTCGTCTATAAACACGAGACGGTTAACGCCGCGTGTGTCCCACTGCACAAAGACGTCCATCAACAGGCAGAGAAACAAATCACACAGACGGAGAACTCCTGCAGAGAGACAGGAAGTGAGGAGCAGCAGCAGCTTGAACAAAGAAGCATCCACATGAGAGAAATAAGACAGAGGAGGAAATGACGTCCTGTCACCACGTTAGTCCTCCAATTCAATTCAGTACAACTTTATTTGTCCCTGCAGCCGTCCAGCTGCCAAACAAACAAGCGAACAAGAAACAGGAGGAAAAAAACTTTGATCGCAGATCAAGAAACAATCAAAAGCTGCCGTCTTACAGACAACATGTGGAGCTGCTAATAAAGAGACAGAGATCCAAAACATTGTTTGTCCTGTGCAGTTCACCGTAGTTTTTGTGTTGGTCGGCTGTTGGTGTCAACACCGGTTTGACCTTGAGTGAAGCTTCGGTCGATGTCGGCTGATCTACAGCAGGAAAAAACTCCCTAACCCAAACGTCCCGTCTAAACACAGTAACCATAACGACCCTGCGAGAAGAAAACGAGCTGCTTGTGTCGGCTTCAAACAAAAACTCCTCGTTAGTCAGAGAGAGACGTTCTTTTCTTTTTGATGCCGCGGAGACGGAAAAGGCCAGAAAATCTTTTCTGACTGACAAGAGGTTCAAACTCTGACAAACACTTGAGCTTGTGTGTGTGTGTGTGTGTGTGTGTGTGCGTGTGTGTGAGAGAGAGAGAGAGCTAGCTGTGGTTTAATAGAAAGACACCTGACTCTTGTTTAGAGGGACAATATTGCCCACAATGCAGTGCACAAAAGAAATGTCAGCAGATTGAGACAGAAAGACACGGTGGCGTCATTTGACTGTTAATAAAGTTGAATGTTTTTATCAATGAACCTGATCAACGCTGAAATAAACTGTTGTGGGTTTTTATGAATCATTTGCTGCTTCTCTGTCTGAAACTTAACATGTTTGTGATTTTTGATGTTTAATAAACATTATTGATCAGTATATCAAGATGAATTGTTAAGAGGAAGGGTTGAATGTTATCCTGTCAGTGTAAAATGAACATGTGATGATTCCTCATGTAAAGATGAGTTTACATGTTGCAGTATGAACACGCAACGCCCCACGAGCGTGTTTGCTCGTCTGACGGATGTGTTCGTGTGCGTTTCAGATGCTGGGAACTCTCACTGCTGTGCCCATCAAGGTGCCTCAAGTCAGCTCGCTGCACCGGCTGGCAGGACAAGCAGCCACTGTGCTACCTCAGGTAACCCTGCCGCGCCACATTCAGACCTCACACGCACGCTTTGCACCTCCTGAACCAGAAAACATGAAGAGACGACTTCCTGTTCTGTAACGCTGGTCAGGTGAAATGTTTGTTCTGCAGGTGACGTCAGAGGAAAGTTCACCATGTTAATAAATATGACCGAGTGTGTATGGTGGCCTCTTTAGGACATATCAGGCTCAGCTCGGCACTGACACGCATTTTAATTTCATCAGGCTCATCTGGACGCTGTCAGATGCTTTAATTATGTCCGCATCTCAGGTTTTTTCCCGTGAGAAGGTTAGGTGAAAGTGTGAAATGAGATTTTAATTTAATTTTTATTTTACAGGGACAGTGAGTGCTTATTAATCAACATTTCTGTGTTATGCCAGAGTTAGCCAGAAGGCGAGTTTTTCACCTGCAGTCCCCGGCCAGATGTTACAGTAGGCTTCCTAAAAACAAACAGAGCAAAGAAAAATAATAACAAACTAAACAACAAACAGATAAACTCGGAGGTTCGGACCAGATTGTTAGAAAAACAAAAACAAAAAAACTACAATAACTAAAGAAAACAGAACAGAATCATCAGTTTTGTCAGCCAGATTTGTGAGCGCAGTGTCCATACATGTCCAGCAGATGGCAGCAGTAACCACATCACACCTGATGGATTAAATGTGTGACTGTTTCACTGTACAGATTCAGTGTGTGTTTCAAGTGCAATCAGAAGAATGTCCCGATTTACCCAGAATTCATTGCAAATTTATCTTCCTTACACAACACCTTTGTCCAGTGCACGAATGTCGAACAGTTTTTAAATGTTAACTCAGATGTGTAAGGTTTGCTGCAGCCTCAGGGGGCAGCGTTGAGCTGCTCTCACAGCTTTCTTCTTCGCCGTGTGCAGGTCAGGCC
Organism: Naso thynnoides; assembly: GCA_029783665.1. Lineage (NCBI taxonomy): Eukaryota > Metazoa > Chordata > Actinopteri > Acanthuriformes > Acanthuridae > Naso > Naso thynnoides. The sequence goes on along the minus strand of JAQLOL010000015.1, from coordinate 21,684,360 downwards.
AAAGACCCAGATCCCCGACAGCCTCCCCCACAGTCCATGTCAGGAGCTGCAGCCTCTCAGCCTGCAGAGGGCCACAGCTGTGGTCAGTCCCAAGAGCCAGGGCCCCACCCTGCCCACCGCCAACAGCACCTTCAGCCCCGACCACCAGCCCAACAGCCAGAGCGACTCCTCGCCGACCCCCGCTCCGCCGCACCACCCGTCAGGGGACTTGAGTAGCCCTGCCCAGCACGCCTCTGCAGGGCCCGGCGTGGCGTACGCCATCATCGCTGCCTCCCCGGCCACCGGCAACGGGGTGTCCGCTGTCAACGAGGCCGTCAAGGTGCAGCAACTGCTCCTCAGCGCCGATAACAAGGCTGGTGTCTGAACTGAGAGGCTCAAACACACACATGCCTGACACTCGGACACTTTCACACAGTTTATGTATTCTGCAACACACACACACACACACACACACACACACACACACACACACACACACAGGAAGTGCTGCGACATGCTCACATTCTTCAAGATCACATTCATCAAATCAGTTGTCCCGCTGATTTAAATTTAACATTTTCAAAACATGAAACAGCTTCATGACCTGCAGACGGAAACAAACGTCAGCCAAAACTTTCACAGACCTTTTATCTCTGGTCGCCACTGAAAAAAAAACATGTACAAAGAACCCTAGTTTACATTCTGACACAAGCAAAACACACCAAACAAACAAACAAACAAACATCAGGGAATGATCATTAGTGATGAGCCTGACGGCAGCTCCAGCGTTTCGCTCTAACATCGTCTCCATGTGTTCGTGTTGCCAGGTGATCATAATCCAGCCGCAGGCCCCCAGCAGCACCGACGGTTCCCCGGGGGCCCAAGCCGACCTCCCGCCACAGGAGGCGCCACCAGCCCCGAAATCCCCCTCCCAGAAGAAAGACGAGGACCCTGAGGTGAAAGAACACCTCCCAGACAAAAAAACAGTCGATTCTTCACTTCGGTTTCTGTCTGAGTTTCAAAAAGCTTTGCTGGAGCCACGAAGAGAAACCACTGATCAGTCAGCGACTGACCGACACTGTTTTCATTATTTCAACAAATCACAGAGATTCAAACTTTATTGTCCAGACAACTGAGGAAAAATCTTAATACCAACAATTATTGAGATAAATTAATCGCTTTGATTTCTCTCTGTAATTAGAACCAAACGAATGAACTGACAGAGCTGTAAAACCTGAAATGAAAAACATCTAAAATAAAACACTGACCAGTTGTCACGCCATACCAGACAATCGGAGATCTCCTCCTACTGATCATCTGGGGACGTCAAAATGCAAGGCAGTAGCTGGGACGGCGGCGAGAGCCGCTAAAAAAGCAACGCCGTGTACATTTTGAAAAGGAGACGCCCTCTAGGAAGTAGCGCGCTCCGCCTTTTCTCCTCCGTAGGGAAACAGACTAGAGATGTAGCAAATCACTTTGTAACATGGAGAGAATTTTTTAAAACATCAAAATGGATGCCCAGAGCAACGTTAGAATATTTGATTTGTGTTTTGCGTTTCATGTGTGCTCAGTCCGCAAGATTGGTGCCATTAAAAACATTTATGAAAGAATCACAACAATGACAAAACTTTGTGTCAAAAAATTACAAACTGAGCTTTCGAGCATGTCGTGGTCGTCTTCAGGTCCAACGTGACTTCTGTTATATTTGGAAAGAGCTCGTTTGATTCATTGACGAAAGCTCCATTAACAGCTTTAAACTGAAACGAGACTAAAACCTCCCACAGTTCAGTCTGCTGCTGAGTTTGAAGATAAATCATAAAACATCTCCTGTGTCGTCGTTTTGATGTAAACTGAAGCTGCTGAGTCTCAAACACTCTTCCTCGTCCTCCTCCTCCTCTTCTTTAGTAACATCTTCTCTCTTACAGAAAATCGCCTTCATGGTTGCTCTTGGCCTCGTCACCACAGAACACCTGGAAGGTGAGTTAACGCACTTCCTGTTTGAGCTTCTTCAAACATTCACTGCTGTTTTCAACAGTCACGAGCAGAAGAACTCAGTTACCAAAACGCGCCGGACGTCCAGATAACATGAGGCAGATTCTCCCTTTGTGTTTTTTAAAGCTGGGGTGGGCCAACCTCCACCACCAACATCCCATAATAACCTTTCAGCATTTTGTAATGCAGCTGGTCTTAAAGAACTCTAGACTTCTGCTCCTCTTCTCGGCTCTGTGTTCAGACCGTGACAGCCAATCACAGGTCATTTCAGAGAGCATGTGTTCCTATTGGCTGCTCTACGCTGCGCTCCTTTGCGACAGGTGACGGCGCTTTAAGCTGATTGGCTGTTGAAAAAAGTGACGTGCCTTACATTCTAAAACTGGCCTCTGGCGACTTGACAGGCTGAGCTACAGGCGACCCCGACTCGAGTCGAGCTGAGACAGAGCAGTTCACTCCGCTGCAACTTTCCCTGCAGCCGTTTGGTCTCGTTGTGAATCTTTGCTGCAAACTGGACTTAAACAGAGAGATAACAACCTAGACAAAACACGAGCCGGAGCAAAAACAGGGAGAGGAGCTGACAGCTGAGTTTATTCATTAAAGGAATAATCCGGCGTAAAATAATCCCAGGGTCTTTTTCTGAACGGACGCTCATCAAAGAAGACCTCCAGAGGTTGAAGATTTCTTCCAAAGAGTTTGTTGTTTGTG
>JAQLOL010000015.1:21660397-21671786 GCA_029783665.1 Naso thynnoides | reverse complement strand
ATTGCTTTCGGTTTGAACACAACTTTGGCACACAGGAGCTTACAGACACGTTGAGCAGATGCAGAATGACGTGTATTGATTTGAAGACGCGTTTCCTGCCAACTAAAGTTTAATTTAGGTCTTTTTATACACAAACTCCTGAGAGAAACATTTAGCTTTGTCGAGCTTCTGAGCGCTTCGTATTGTGATGTTTGGTTTTTAAAGCGTTTTCTCAGAAAACAGAAGTTTGTGAGAGCGGCGACAGTGAACCGAAACAGTAAAGTCATGGACCAGAAGAAAATAAAATAATGAGCTGTAAGATGCTTTAAAGCTGAAAGGATCAGAGCCAGGTGATGTTTGCTGGTACAAGCGCTGCATTTCATGTAAAATAAAGAACACTGATCCATTGTTACTATAAATTAATATTTCATCTTTCACCTTCCTGGTGTGTTTGTAGATCAGGAGGTTTGACCTACTGTAACTCTGCAGCCTCTCAGGCTTCATTCAGCTGCTCACATGTCAGAATCGTCATGGGAACAACACCAGCACTGCAGGCCTGGAGACTGACGACTCAGGAGGGCGCCAGAAATTACTTCAGTGTTTTGGGAAAACAAACGCAGCACAGAGGAAATTTGCAAAACATCCACCTGCATGACTGCAGCCGCTCAGCAGCCGCTCACACGCTGTTGTTCATTTGACTTTAAAGGAACGGTTCAACATCGCAGGCTGACATGAGAGCGAGTGACAAGGCCACTTAATTTAAAGATGAATTACCCGGAACACTGCAGGTTAATGCGCCTCCTGAGTATTGGGAGTTAAGTCCATGGCTTCACCTTATTGATCGGGAACGTTTAACATCAATCCTGCTGCGTCCTCGTCCTGCACAGGTTCAATAAAGCTCCTGTACTCATCTCATCGGTGACAACACATGATACCACAGTGAACGGCTGTCGGCTGTGATGGATCGCGTGGCCGAGTTGTGACCTGGACGCACAGCGGCGTGTGCTGGACGTCCTTCTGTGACGAACGACGGACGGCTCGGCCTCTGAAGGTTGAAGCACAGATGATTTATGGAAGTCATGGAGGGACTTTCCCCTCTCGCTCCGTCTGAAGGCTCGGTGAAATATGCCACTCTCTGGACAATAGGACAATAATTTATGACAGGATCAGATTCACTTCAGTTTTCCATGTAAAACGAAAAACAGGAACAGATGAGGCCACACATGCTGGTACATTCAGATAAAATATAACACTTGTTAAACATTCGGGTTGATAATTTCCTTTCACCAGAGAAAAAAACAGTCAAAATTTAACCACATGTCAGTTTCCTGGCAGCCATCTTTGTTTTGGTCGATAAACAGGGCAGTGATAAGGCTGTATTAGCAGCTCTGTGATGCTGTGCTGAACTAACACGCTCATGTTTGTCTGATAACCTGCTTACATTTGCTGCATAGCACAAACATACTTTGACTGTAAAAACATTCGATCTGTAAGGACAAGAAGTCTCTGTGATTAAGAGGTGAAAACAAAACTAATGAGACTGATTATTCACCATCATCCAGCCGACACACCATCGATCCTCTCTGTTCCACTCTGCCGTGGCTCCGCCTGCAGTCTGCTGCTCTGTGCTCAGGTGGTCTCACACTGGGATCGAAGAGACAGAGCCAGGCCTCGAGGCCCCTCTGGTGTGCTGCCTCCTGGCCCCTGGCCCCCCAGCCCTCCCCCCGGGACATTCTCAACCCGTGCCATGCAGGATGACAGATGGCCGGCTTCCCACAACAACATACATGGCTGCAGCCAAATGCCAAACCTCCAGCACAGAGCCGAGAGTCCTGAGGCTCTCAGATTTTTAGGTTAACGCTGACGAAGGAGGAGACACAAGCGACCAAGCGGCCAGCAGGTTCAAGCAATGAGGACGTATGAGCTTAGTTTATTCAGTCTAAATTACCGATGCATCATGGGAAAACCTTTAAAGCAGGACACATTGCTAGAAATTCAATATGAATGCTCAGATCCTTAAAGGATGATTTTGAATACTCCTGGTGCCAAAATCAGACTCGGGCTCCCTGAAGGTCAGAGGGCAGTGACAAAATGTTGGTGCTTGACAACCTGGAAATAAGAACCGTCTGCTGGTTTGGACTGTCAGGTTGGAAAGCAATAATTACAAACAATCAGACACATTTAAAGCTGAGGTCAGCAACATCTGGAAGTCAAGCTAGCTGTAGCATGAGACTCCTAAGGAAGCAACCTTTGCTGTCCCTCCTCTCCCTGTTTTTGCTCCGGCTCATGTCTCTCTCTCTTTAAGTCCAGTTTGCACCAAAGATTCACGACGAGACCAAACGGCTGCAGGGAAAGTTGCCGCAGTGTAAACTGCTCCGTCTCAGCTCGACTCAAGCCAGCTGACGGTGTCACCTGCATCTCAGCCTGTCAAGTCGCCAGAGGCCAGTTTTAGAACGTAAGGTGCGTCGCTTGTTTCAGCAGCCAATCGGCTCGTAGTGACGTCACCTGTCTCAAAGAAGTGATGTATAGAACAGCCAATAGGAACACGTGCTCTCCAAAATGTGCAGTGATTGACCGAGAATACTCCGCTATGGTCTGAATCCAGAGACAAGGAGAGGAGCAGAAGTCTTTCAGACCAGCTAAACTACAAAATGCTTGAAGGTTATTATGAGATTCTTGCTTGATGACACCAGAAATAAACCTCAACTTTACCAGCAAAGACTCCAAACTCTTATTTCTGAGTACACAATCACTTTAATTAACGCTGACAAATGACAGCCTGTCATTTGTAAAACATCGGATAACAAAGCATTAACAGGAGTTGTAAAGATGGTTGAGGGCGCACAGTGTGCCGCTGTTCATCAGTGTGATGCTTCATGATGTTTTACAGCCAAACACACCAGAGACAAAACACGCAAACAGAGAAAAACAGAGAAATGTTGTCAAGCCTGTTTTTCACTCATTAATTCTTGCAGGAAGATTTGTGAGAAAATGTTGTTTTGCCAAAACATCTGAAAAACGATTCTCACAGGCATAGAAAATCTCTGTCTCTCTCTTAAACACAAATAAACACACACACACACACACACACACACACACACACACACACACACACTGGAGTGGGAGATTATGCACATCAGGCTGCAGGGAGCTGGACTGTTGCTGAGCAGAGAGGCTTATTTCTGAGACAAGGAAACCGAAAACAGAGACGACAGAGACCGAAGGCCACACACACACACACACACGCTCACGCTCACACACACACACACACACACACTGCACTGTTGAATCCTTAGTGTTGAATCCTCTCTGTTGAATCCTAATCCTTGAAATCAACTCCCTTTTTTCAGGTTTTTTTGGACATTCAGTGTATTTACAATCAATTAGAAAATTGCAATAATTTGAATCAAAGTTGATCAAAGTTCTTGTCATTTTACACAGATGCACTGATAAGCTGCTTCTTGTTATCAGAAGTATTTACTGTATAATCAAGAGCTATAATCAAATCATGTTCTGTTTTCTTCATATGCAGAGCATATGAAGAAATTTTAATTTTAAAATTTTAATTTTCCTTCGCCAATTTTCTGAAAATGTTTAAATTAGCATTACCAATAAACCAAAACATATTGATGAGTAAATTTAATGGATTAAAACAAATATCTTTGCCACCACACCAAAATAATTTGGCATTTTTACTCAGTGCTCTCGTGCTACATAAACATGATGTGAAGTTGACATGTGGAAAATAAAACCACGGCGTTTCTGTTTTAATGTTTTAAATGTGATTCTGGTCATGACAGCCGACAGGAAAGGTCCCATTTATTAGACAGAAAAATATCAGCTTTTCTTACCACAAATTCACATAAACAAAGCACATTTCAAAAACCTGAACACACTTTTACAAATGTTATCTTCTCTCACACGGCCGACAGTAAACTGACAGAATTAACAAAGTCGAATCTGTGCAGGAAAACATGAAAGAAATAGATTTTGTACTTCAAAGAGAAACAACATTTGCATAAATTCACACTGCAGTCTGTTTTTAGTGTCTGTGAGTGGCCTGTGTGCATCTGATGCTGCTGATGGAGTAAAGTGTGTGTGTGTGTGTGTGTGTGTGTGTGTGTGTGTGTGTGTGTGTGACTGATGAAACAGCTGTGTGGATTTTACACATCTGCAGATTCTGGATGCTCTGTGTCAAACTGCTGCTTCATGTTTAATTCATTTTTTAAGTTGTGTAATCTAATAAACATTAAGTCATCCATGCTGTATTTACTGTGAACTGTTTGTCCGGGACAGATTAAATAAATATTCAGTATCAGAAAAATGTCTCGCTCTCAATGCATCCATGCACTTTTGTTTGCAAATCTACTTTTCAATCTATATTAAAGCAACATTATGTCCATTTTTTTTGTTTGTTTGTTTTTTTTGTGCTATTAAAGGCAGAGGTGTGTCCAGACTTTTCTGACTGAGGCAGCCAAAATAACCAACCAAAGTAGTTTTAATTTATCATTCTCGTCCCCTCTGCCCTTGTCTACTTAGATTTACCTTCATCACAGTGTTTAAAGTTTAGTTTAAAAGATGAACAGACCTACCAATCAGAAAACCATAAAAATGTAATATGAAGCTTATATTTTTTATTCTTTTGAGAAATTTGCACTTTCAAAAGGGTGACTGAATGCAAATACAGAGAAATGGCACATATGACAATACTACTGCAATTCAAAGGGCCAACAAAATAAAAATGAAGCGAAGCTAACTTAACAAAAAAGGACAACACAAAAATAAGAAACAAATGGTTAAAATACTAACTTCACAAAACTGTGCAAAACTTATAATGTGCTTTTATTGCTTCTCAGGTTTTTAATATTGACTTGCACTTCTCTTCAAACAGCTCAAACAGGCCCGCCTCTGATCTATTGTAAATAAGAATATGTTCTTAATAACTTGCCTGATTAAATACAGGTTAAAAAACAAACAAACAAAAAAAAACCAATCAGATTGCAGGGGTGGCCGGTGTCACCCCTGGCCACTCCCCGGACATGCCCCTACTAGGTCAGTTTACTCCCAGGATTCACAACGAGATGAGCTGGGACTTGCGACTGTGAAACCTGTCCGTGTACATCACTACAACTAGATGATACAGTAAATCATTTCCATAACAACTAATCTCTGAGCTTCTGCTCTCTCTGACGGTTTTTCAGGTTTTTTTGCAGAAGATAATGATCGTTTGTGACATCTTAAAACATGAACCCAGGCACTGATAGTGAATGACTTATCACAGCTGCAGTTTGAGAGCTGAAGAAACAGCAAAAACATAAAAATACAAGCGGGTCGAGAATTTGGAGCCGTTCTTGGTGCTCCAACAGAGCGATGTAACCCAGAGCGCTCACACAAATTTGTGCTGGGAGCTTGGAACAGGAAATCTCCCCTCTTCTGTAAATTTCTTTTAGAGGAGTTGTTGTTGCAGCTAATAACCCTAAAAAACACCAAATTGAGACGACATTTCAGCTGGGGCACGTATGACGATAATGCTCGCGCTTCTTAACGATAGAGGATGTTGCTACAAACGATTGGCTGTTGAAACAAGTGGCGTGCCTGACGTTCTAAAACTGGCATCTGGCAACTTGACAAGCTGAGCTGCAGGCGACGCTGTCAGCCGGCTTGAGTCGAGCTGAGACGGAGCAGTTTACTCCGCTGCAACTTTCCCTGCAACCATTTGGTCTCATTGTGAATCTTTATTCTCATTTTTTTAACTTAAATCTTTATTTTTAACTACTGTATTCATTGTAAAAAGCAATATATGAACTTACTGATTGACCTAGCGTAGCTGGCACATGGTTGTCATTTGTTTGTATGGATTTACGTTGCATAGTGGGTGTAATCACTCACTAGACATCCCAACTATTTCTGACATCTTCTTCCAGTCGTCTATGTCATGGTAGATAGAAAAGTTCTGCACAGTTCAAGATCTGTAACTGGCTGCTGCTCTTTTGCATAAAGTTGAGATTGGCTCAACTTAAAATTGATGCCTGTGGTAACTCAGGTCGCTGTCATCGCACTGCTCACTGCAGGGGAGGCGCCAGACGCCCTTCATCGTGAGTGTACATTAAAAATGAATGACCGCCGGCTGCCTTTGACATTCAAGAAGCTTTAATGGGAGCCTACGATAAGGACAAAGTGGCTGATTGTTGAGCCTCTCGAAACAAACTGAAATGTGACTCTGGGCTTTTTAAATAAAAATGATTTATTGCTTCCTGGATTTTCTCTCTCTTCTTCCATCTTAAAGGTTTTTGGGTGTGAACTTGAGTGACCTTTAGCTGCCACACAGTGACTGAACGTCCGTCAGGTGTCCTGCATGTGAAAAGCTTGTGTTGTCTCTTGAGCATTAGCATAAGCTTGGAGTTTTTCTTAACGTTAGCCCGGCTCACACTTCAAAGAGAGCTCATCGTCACATCCAGTAAAACATAATCCTCCCTCACAAACAGCTGTGTGTTCAAACCTTTCCTGCACTTCAACACTCACCAGCCTCTCAGCAGCTCAGCAGCTCATTTCCAACAGGAAGCTGACAGGAAGAAGGAACCTGAGACTTGGAAGCTCCTCTGCTGCTCTCTGGGTTCAGTGGTTACATTTTGTCGATAAAGTTTCATATCTTGGATCTATTTTTGCTGCTCGACCTGTGACGTTCTCAGAGCGCGCTGAGCTGAAACCTGGACATAGTTTTAATGACATTAAACCACATTTTTGATAACATCTATGTTCTATGGATTTACTGGCGGTGGCGGACTCTATCAATCTGACTTCAGCTTTAAAGCCAATATTTGCTTTTCCAGTTATAAATATGCATTAAAAGTCACTGAAACACAGCTGAGTATATTTAATCGACACATACAAAGTCATTTACTTTTGAACCATGTGTGACAGTTTAAACTACACTGCAAACACAAAATTTTTGTCCTCAAAAATATTCAGATGAGAGAAAAAATGAGTTTAAACTTTTCTAAAGTCTGAAAGCAGAAGAGGTTTATTTAACCTCAGAGTAAAAGCAAACAGGACAGAGTTAAACATTTGCCATCAACCAAACTTTGCACATTTTTGTGCATTTTAAACAAACTCATTATTTTATTCTGTTATTTAACATTAACTTCCCTCCACTAAAGCTCTAGTGTCATGAATGGTCGAGAAGACTAAACTGCTTTCATTTAAAATGGTTAAAAAACAGTCAAACTTTGTCAAACAGACTTAAAACATTAAATGTGCGACATTTATTTAATCGTAGATGGAAGATTTTAGAATATAACGACTTCAGTGTCCTCACTGAACAAAAATCCTGTACTTGTCCTGTGTGCTGTAATGTTTGTGTCCTGAGTACAACTTGAAAGAAAAGACCCAATTACACATAATTTGCGCTCGACTAATGGAGGGGGAATGAACTGAAGGGTGTGTCCGTCATGCTGTTGTTTACTCAGGAAAATGCTCGTGAAAAGCAGCCACTCGCCTGCTTGTACAAGGAAATAACAGCCATGTTTGCTCTCTGTGTCTGCTGCATACATGCGGCGTTCGCCTGCTTATTTATGCTCATTATGTTTTTTCCGTCCCAGTCTGAGGGTGGCTGTGGTGCCGCTGTCTTCCTGCCAAATGTGTGCCCTAGTTGCAGTTGGCAGCACTTCTCAGGCCGCAGTCCAACGTACACAGTGCACCTGTCAGGCCTGACAGGACAGTGCGGCCCTGTTTCTACCTGAGGGGGAGTAATGCAAACACGCAGGCTCTGCTCTCTTCAGAAGGGTCCATCTCATGATGGGAGGGGACGCTGGTCATGTGTGTCACTGAACCTGCAGCAGAGACAAACAAGCTAAATGTGCTATTGTTGCTGAAGGAATCAGTGCAGAACAGAAACAGAAAAACTGACACTGTCGAGTCTCTTTTTACATGAAACGTTGTATTCTGGTGCAACTGCCAAAATAACTCTTACGTCATGGATTACAACCAGCGGTGGAATGTAACTAAATACATTTACTCAAGTGTTGCACTCATTTATGCTCCACATTAATATGTGTACTGATGGATGCAGCCTTCCGTCTGTACTCTGAGTTCATTTCATCCGTGTTTCTGCATGTTCACTCGAAGCTCACAGATGCAAACAAAATGGAGTAATACCTTCCATCATCACAGGAAATCGTGGGGGCAGTGTAGGCAATAGTTCAAGCTTGACCAGAGTGAAACACGGCCAAAGAAGAGGACGAAGAACGACATACAAAGAACACAGTGGTACAAATTTCTCCTCTCACATGTCGGCCTCACAACAACAGTGCTGCCTTCCCAGGATCATGATAACAGTCTGTGTCTTGTCATGGTGACGGGAACTTTTTTTTTCACATTCTTTGACAGTGAACCGCCATCTTGTGGATGCATTGCGTGAAATCATTGTCAACGTAAATGATGATGATGTATGCGGGCAGTGACGGTTATGTTTATCGGTACCCGCTGTGAGTCCTGCGTCAATGAGTCAGGCATTCGTGAAAATGTCCGCCGTCTTGGACAGCTTGCAGCGGCTACACCATTTGGACAAACCACGTCACAATCTGAGTTGGACGGTCTAAATCACATTTCATGTTTTAAAACTACAGAATAACTGCATTGTGGCTAGTGCTAGCCATCTCTGGTGCTAGCGATGGCCTGTGTTACAATGCCAACTTGTGGTGGCTAGTTAGCTAACATTGAACAAAAACACCAGCATAACATTGGCTGCGTACACAGCGCCAACTAATGCGACTGGCGAATAAATTACTCATCAACAGTTTACATCCAGTTTACAACAATCCATGCCTTCGATGCTAACTCAACTTGAAATCCTAACATTAAAATACAAAGTTGGGAATAGTAGAAAATTAATCAGTTACATTTAACATTAGCATTTCATAACAACATGTGATTTGTCCAAATAGCGTAGCTGTAGCTAGCTGTCCAAGATGGCGGACCTCTTTGTGCTTGTGCAACTCACATCGTGTCCTGAAGTTTGTTTACATATGTGAAGGGAGCAGAATGAGGCCTTTGGGGTAAATAAGGGTGTTTTCACATAAGGCACGATTGCTCCCCCTCCCTTCTCCCCTGCTGGCCCGCTCTCACATTAGCAAATGTGGTTTGTGGTGCCCAAGCATGCTTGTTTATGTACACAGTCCAATGCAGTAGGTGGCGCTATGCACAAAAAAGAAGAAAAAGCAACATTTTTCTCAAGCTAACGTAATGGATGAAGCAGTGGCAGCAGACGAATACATTTTTTTAATGTAAGCAATAAAATAACAAACCAAAATTTTCTGGCTCCCTCTTCACGTACATGCAAACAACTGCCGCGCCATGGTTGCTAGGAGACAACAGCTGTGCTTTGTGAAAAAAACAGGAATGCTCTCAGACAGCCCATTACACAGCAGCCTACTTCCTTGTTTTGGCACTGTTCCTTTCACATCTCGGACTGTGTCTGAGTCCTGAGATCACCTTTTCAAGCAGACTCAGGCTTGGTTTGTGAGCACGGTCGCCTAATAACAAGAAGGTCCTGGGTTCGATTCCCGGCTAGGGCAGGACCTTTCTTTGAGGAGTTTGCATGTTCTTCCTGTGTTTGCGAGGGTTTTCTCCGGTTCCCCCCACCATCAAAACATGTATATAGGTTTATTTCTGGTCAGTACCCTTGACCGAGAATCTGGAATCTGGAGTTGTTCCCCGGGTGCTGCACTGTGGCTGCCCGCTGTGCCTCAGGGATGTGTTAAATGTAGAGAACAAATTTCACTGTACACTGTATATGTGACCAATAAAGTACCTTTACCTTACCTGGACTTTGGGGTCAAGCGTGCTCAGATCCGGGCGCAGGCCCTTTGTGTGAAACCACCCTTAGAGGCAGCCTCTTGATTCTTTATTTCCAGTTTCTGTTCTGTTTCTGAGAGTGCCATTTGTCTGACAGCTTTAGTCACCAGTTACTTTTTAGTATAGAGTTTTTCAGATCCATCCCATTCAGTGAGAGCCACGTACCTCCAGATGTGTTAAACTGGAATACATGTGATAAACTGCAGGATGGAGAGTTTCTTTGGTGTCTACAAACACGATGATAATCAAAAAGAATCTGATTCATCGCTGCAGACTGAAATATCTAACAGTATTCAGACGGTGAAAGAGTTTAAATTGATTTTTCATTCTGTCAAAACATCTTCACAGTAGCTATTTTGTTCCAAGACTTCTGTTAAAATGTGACTGTTGCTTCCCAACTGTGAGCGACTGGATAGATGTTAAAAAAACAAACAAAAAAAACCAAAACAGGAACAAAGAAACTAAAAAGTTTGGTAAGTTTGCAGGCTAGCGAGATCCAACAGGGAGCTGGTGAACACACACAGTCGCACTAATAACATTTAAACTGGCAGAAGAGAAGTTTTGAGTTTTTCATCATCATCATCTTTCGAGTGCCCTTGAGATCTGAGACACAAGCCTTCGGCAGAGTGTGGTTTGATGTGCACAGATTGTCCATTAAGAGTGCAGGCGGACAGCTTTAATCACCCCTGGAGAACAAGGGCACAGGTGGGATGTTGGGACAGGGCCTTCCTCTTGATTCTGTTACTCATGGCCACACTGAGTTCATTCACAGCCAGTCCTGTGTCCCTGCTCAAAACATCTGCAAATGGGAATCCTTCTCTCGAGTTTTTATCACGCTAATGTTAGCGTGCTGCAAAGGGCAACAAGGTACCAGATGACCTGAAGTCTTGTTCAAAGTTGAATCATCAGTCTGTGTGTTAGTGTTAAATGTGAGTAAATGAGAAAACCTCAGTGTTCATTTGTTTCATGGTCTGTGCTGAGCTGTCATGTGTCTGAACCGCTCACACACTCTGTGCTGTGAAACCCTTTCATCTGCAGCACAAAACACACCATCAAAGAGTACAGTGAGATGTAATCCTCAACATAAATTAACATATGAAATCCTGCAACATTAGTTGATGTTAATCTGAATTTCTGAAACCAAGTCTCACTTTGAAATGCATGAGCCAAACATGAGTATTTTTAATTTTGCGTTAATGGAAAAAAACATTTAAGTACCGTTCGGTGCTTGTGAAACAGCTTCTGCTCTCGTCTCTTCCGGATCTTATCTTTGAAATGTAATTTAACTCAAAGCTTCCGGCCACATGATTCCTGCTGTAACTTCACTAAAGCTTCGTTTAGTTGAGTTGTTGTTCAATTCCTCCTGAAAGCTCTTTGTTTTTATTTTCCATCTGCACTTTGGTTAAACTATATTTACTCCAAACCTCCACCTGTGACCTCGCTGACCGCTTACTTGTCATTTATAAAATCCTCCAGCAGCTAAAAAGAAACACACACACACACACACACACACACACACACACACACACACACACACACACACACACACACACACACA
>JAQLOL010000015.1:21643807-21660091 GCA_029783665.1 Naso thynnoides | reverse complement strand
ATTTATAACATTTTAATGATATTTATATTCCATGTTTATCAAAAGATCATCCTAATTTCTACACACTTAACCTTTAACTTTCATTTTATCCAGCTTCCAAAAATTTTCGCTGAAACTGTCACTGAGAAGCAGAGCCAGATGGTGACAACCAAGCCACTTTCAACTCTTAATACACTGTGTTTTGAGCCTGTCTCTATTACTGGTGAAAGTCCCTTTCATTTTTGGGTAGATGAGACATTCAGGTCAATTTAGAGTGACTGACCACCTCTTCCTGCACTGGGGCTTTTCGCTCTGATGAAGAGGGAGGGGGATGACCTGGGAGGAGGCAAGGTACTTCCTTTTCTTGAGCTGGCCTTATTATTATTTAGCTAAGTCAGTTTTATCAAGACTGACAACACTAAGTTACAGCAAGTGTAATGAATTCCAAAATATTACATATTACTCAGAATTTTAGAGTTGCAACAACTTATTAATTTCAGTTTATTGAGATATGTGAAGTTCTTACAACTTTAACAAAGTACAGCTAACTGAGATAATGCATGTTCATTTTAAACAATCATTTAGTGCAAATCTAGTAAGTCAAGTTCCTTTACCAACTTTTACCAAAGTAATTGGTTTCCTTTTTTTTTCTCCCGGTAAACTCAACTACTTAAAATCTACATTGTACTGACTTTCGTGATCCCCTCACGTTCCATCTAGCGCCACCATCAGGCCAACATCATATTATGACTTTCCCGTCAGCCTCAGCCGTACAAGTGTTAGCTTTCTAACACTTGTAGCTGACACAGTTAACGTTGCACCTTTCACATAATCATGTTTGCAGTGACTCTGTGAGCATTATCGCATGCTAATGTTAGCATTTAGCTAAGCTTTGTCAGGTACAGTCTCATGAGCCTCTGCATGGCGGCACAGGTTTGATCACTTTGAGGACGGAGATTTCTCACAGTAAACCAGAGATCTGCTGGTGAACAGTGTGCAGTGGACCATCAGAAACTAATCAACAGTATGTACGCAAAAAGACAGAAAAATGTGCATATTTTACTGATATTACACACATTTTGCTCCTATGGGGGATTTTCAGCTCGGCACTAATAACTGCAGATGTATTTCCTCCCGTACAGTATGAGTGTTTCTGTGGAATCACCTCGATTCTCTCCTCTGGCTTTCATTCCTGAAACCTCAAAGAAAACTGTAACAGGAAAGGCTGAGTCGCTTGCAAAGCTCCTCACCGTGCAGACGAGCTTTTCTCTCTCTGCTTTGATGAGGATTCAGGAATCTGTTGGGATTTCTCTGCTCCAACCAGAATTTACTCGAGTAAATCATCTTTGTACCAGACAATGTCATAACCAGGGAGGACAGAAAGATCTTATGAATAAACACATGCAGGGGAAACATAAGTATGTGCATGCATGTTTTTTCTTAAAACAGTCATTTAGTCACATTGTTTCACTGTCAGCTTCTATGCTTCACTTAGCTCTCTGCTGTGTGAGGAGGAGGGATTTTCTCACAGCGGAGCTCGAAGACGACAGAGAGGACTATCGACAGCTTCTTTGAACTTAAGATATAATCACACACGCCCAGTCCACACGTCCACAGGTTTTTTTTAAAGCTTTTTCGATCTTCCTTCTCAAAAAACCCCACTGTTTTTAAAGACTGTCTGTTCAAATGAGAATAATGTCCGACACATTTATCTAAAATTGAAAAACAGTTGGTGATCGAGCTAATTCTGGTTGGGACAAAAATCTTTTTTTTTTTTTTATGTGTGTTGTTGGCAAAAACAGTTTTTTTGGCAAAGCAAAAAAACAGATAAAAAGATTGTTTTCTTTGAGTGGAGGAAATAAAAATTAAAATGTTGACTCTTATAGACTGTTTCACACAGCAAAATAAAGAAGAAACTAAACCTAGAGTGAAGAAACCCAAAGACCAGTGAAAGCCATGAGACAGAGTGTTTGACTGACAACAGCTTTTTATGTCAGCAGCCAATCAGAACAGGTGAGCTGAATTCTGCCTGACGACCTTCAGCTCCATCCTGCACACTCCTGCAGCCTGCATACATCGAGCCTCGAACCCTAAGTTGATCAAATCCAGCAGATAGAATTCAATTTATAGTAAAAAAGTCTAAGTGCAGCAGAACATGAACATGAACAAACATATGAAAGAGGTTTCAGTAACTCCTCTGACTGCACTTATTGTCTAACGACTTTAAAAAGAACAATGAAAAATGAACAATCAATTCAATCAGTTCTTCACCTTTAGCACCTTTGAATCAGGACAAACTGGTAGAAATAACAGCGACCACACCTTCACTATGTGTGTTTGATGGTTCATGTGTAAGAATTTAACAAGCCTCTGCAGTCTTTTTCCTGCTGATTGTCCTGCAGACTGCAGCAGACAAGTTGATCATTAACTAAATTATACGAGGTACAAGGTACAAGCTAATTTATTCATTATCTGATTACTGTTGCAAACTAATTCCACAGATGTTCCACTGAACATTCAAATGATTAACAGTATCCACTGAGATGTGTCCTGCTTCCTGCTCCGTGTTTGTTTAGCAAATGACTTTGTAACCATCAACCAACCAAGATATGAATTTTACTCCTCAGGTCTCTGTTTGGAACAAAGAGGAGCCTTTAATTTGCAGCCTTGCTGCTGCTCATTTATGTAAACTCATCGAGATAGCGTGGCCAATAAAAAGATAAGCACGCCTGGTTGATATTTTCTGCACCTAAAAACTGTGTGTGGGTATGTATGAGTAGGCCTCAGTGTTGTCTTAAGGAGGAGCTTTGTGAGTTTAACAGTGTTTGCATCCAAATTTAACAACTGGAACTCGACTGCAGAGTTCATGTGACATCAGCAGAGCAGATGTGAAACAGAGGTACTGTTGGCATCAACGGCTCTTTGTCTTTTAACGTTACTGAAATTTACAACAAAACAAACACTTGACAAAAAATAAAGAAATGTCAGTCTTTTGTATCTGTAACTTTGAATTATTCTCATATTACTAATTAAGGTGCATATTGTATTTTCTAAAATTAGCACCAACACAGAAAAAAATGGACAATTAACCTAATTAGCTAGTTAATCTAATTAATCCAAGCACATAAAAGCACTATTAATGACCCAAAGAGCTTTAATAGCTTAAACCGCAGAAAAAAGAGCTGGGTTCATCAAATACTCAAAAGATCAATTTTAAGTGAAATATCGCTTGAACAAATCAGCATCCCAACAAAACATCTGTAAAGGTCAAACATATACTAAAGAAAACACAAAAGCAGATTATCTGTCTCTGCACTTTGCAGTAACAAACAGTGACGTCAGCGTGCTCATAATTGATTTTGCTTGTTAAAGTTTAATAGAAGGAGAGAATGAAAATATTCTCCGGTCAATAAGCAGCACTTCAGTCAACGAGAAGGTGTTCATGGAGGCACCAGGCAGTAAACCAGAGATGCATCATTCATTCCCGGTGACACAATGTCAGCTAAAGTCACCGTCCAACACATCACAGAATGACAAAGAGAGGAGGGAACACTCCTGATGTGATGAAGTCAAACATTTCAGCACTTTAGAGTCCTAGAAAATTTAGATGCCAAATTGACCTGAATCCAACTTCCTTCACACATTATCTTCTTTACTTTACAGTGTGTAGCATTGATCTCCTTAAGAAAAAAGCTGAAGGAGACATTCTGCTGCTGCAGGCCTGCAACAAACAATTAACTGATTATTTGTTTATTCAAGGAAATGTCAAAAAAGTGTGAAAAATACTAATCACTATTTCCCAAAACCCAATGTGACGTCTTCAAATTGCTTCCTTTGTTTAAACAACGGCCCAAAACACAGACTCCTCATTAATGATCATAAATGACACAGAAAAGAAGCAGATCATCACATTTAAGAGGCTAAACCAGCAATTCTTTTTACTTTTTTATTTGTAAAAAAGATAAATCGATAATCAAAATAGTTGGTGATTTATTTTCTATTGATCAATTAATTGTTACAACTCTATTCTGCTGCTTTTTGCTTGTTAAAATCTTCTCTTGACAGTAGAAATCAGTAAATGTAGCTGTGCTGTAATGATGGTGTTCCTCATGGCTCTATTGTAGGTCCTCTTGTCTTTTGTATGCCTGCACTCTGATTCCTTCCCCCATCAGTTCCTCACTTTCTTTCCAACCAAGTTGTTCTGAATTAGATTTTATTAATTAACAGCTACTGAGATTATCCGACAAACTTCCCTTAAAATACACACCTGCTTCCTTTTTCAGCAGTGAATAGAGAAATGTATGCGTATGGTGTTTATTATATCTGTATAATCCATGAGGGGAAGCTACTAAACCATCAGTTCCTGTAAGTGTTACTCATCACTGCAAGTATGATCATGTTAATTTCCTTAAAATTAAAACAAACTCCGATTAGGAGTCTGTTCTGCATCATAATCTTCTGCTGATCAGACTGCTAAGTGTGTGTTACGACCCGGAAGAATGGTTAGGAGAAGATGGGAGTAACAGTAAAAGTAACCGGGCAGGGGAGATGAAATGATGAGTGGGAAAACGAAAGTCAGCATAAGCAAGTATTTATTTACAAAAAAAAGAAAAACAATAACAAAAAGATAAACAACTAAAGGCGAGCAAGAGGCTGATTATCAATAAGGTTAACCATAAGTCCACTGTCTACTAATGAAACCAAAAACACCACAGGCTTCAGCCACCGGGAAAACCTGGTCTTTACAACAGCATGCAGCAAGGCAACGCAGTCAGCAGTCGGGTGGTTGTAAGGCAAGTGTGTGAGATGAGGGCTGAGAGAGACCCAGACAACGTAGCTGTGCCTACTTATGCCTTCTTCCCCCACTCATCACACCAAACAGATCCACCTGTCGCACCTGGGGAGGAACCTACCGGAGAGAGACAGGACACAAGACACATCCCCCACACACAGCTGTAACAGTGTGGTTAGCATATATTTATTTATGATGTTTGTTAGCCTGTTAGCTTGTGTAGCAGTAGGTCACAAGGACCCTGCAGAGACGGAGGCTGAGGCTAATCAGAGGGGTAGGAGGGACTGATTGGCAGCAGGTGTGACTGCAGCAGTCACTCTTAAAACCCTGTGTGCCCATTGTGGCTGCGACTGTGACTGCTTGATTCCCTCTGGCTCTGGTAGGGTGGACTTTTAACATTGTTTTACGTTACGTAAATTACGTTAGTATTTTAATTGTTAGGGTAAAGTAGGGGTGCTGAGGTATTGGTATTTGTATTGTAATGATTTTAATTGTGGGTCTACCATGTTTTTAGGACTGACTTGACAGTCATACAGCACAGAGGTATGGAAAACAGGCAGCATTTTAAACCTATTGTGTCTGACCAAGTAAATTAACAGTGCTTTGTTTGTTTCCAGGCAAAGCACTGGCTGCCGTTTATTTTAGTTTAATATTACGTATTTTATTCTTACTGATTTTGTTGTTTTTATTGTTTAGTATAGGATTTGAATTGTTTCGGAGTTTTAATACTCTGTCTTCTTCTGTTTCTAGTGCTGCGGTTGGTGAGGTCCTCCGTTCGCCGGTGTGGTTGACGCTGGGAGTTCACTTCAGATGGTGATATGGTTTGTGTTGGCACATTGTAATTGTGTGGTGTTTCATTTGAAGTGTGTTGAGTTTTGTTTTTTTGAATATGTAGCATTCTCCCAGTGTCCCAGCAGTGAGTGGTTGGTGTCCCAGGCGTAGTACAACTGTCTGTGCTCTTCTTCTTCTTTGCCTGTGTTTTTAGAGTTTTAGTCATGATCAAATAAATGGCATGCGTATGACCCACACTGGCTGTTGTGGCATCTTTATTGAAGCCCCTGTGCCACTCCTGAAAGGCCACACTTGTAACTTGCAGTGGCTGATACAGCGTTAGAGCTTGTGCTAATGCTAACTGTCACAGTTTTCCTGTATTGACACGTCTGCTCAGTGCTGGAGGTCTCAGGTTACTTTGTATACGACTGTTTTTTGAATTTGTGTTTGTTATGCAAAAACTATGATTGAATCTCATAATATAGGAAAGTGCACAGACGTCGCCTCCTTTAGGAGAGGGATGTGAAAAACACCTTTAGTAACAAACTTTCATTCTCTAGAGGTAAACAAGAAAAACACATTTGGAGGGGAGGATATCTTTAATATGAACTATTGAAGTAGATAATTTGATGAAGCCGTCGCAGCATTTAGAGGCCAAAACAAATCATAGACGAGAACCTTCTGAAACAGAAAAAATACTGATTAAAACCAAAAATAACAAATAGCTTCTGGATAACAGCAGCTGGTTTATCTTTAATGTGTCGCTGTTTTGTGTTATTGATCTGCTGCAGCAGGAGAAAATGCAGTGAGTGGCCAGTAAAAGGCTTCACAGTGAAGGTGGTGTTCATGACATGATTTATGGGCATTTAGATTGAAAGTGAGGCCCTGAGCCGCTCCCCCCGCCTGCACAGCACACACGAACACACACGTGAGCACACACACACACACACACACACACACACACACGCATACATCCAGTGTGATTGCAGTAATGCAGTGGAGTGTTGAGGAGGGGTCGTCCTTGTCTCCTTGCAGCCAGTTTATTTTCTGACATGCAGCCTCTGATTTCATGATCTGTCTCAGTGAGGGGGGAATGAAACGGCACAGAACGGCACCGCACAACTCTTCTGCCGTCAGAGTCAATTTACCACAAGATCTCACAGCCAGTGATGCAAATCTGAAACAATGGCTTGATTCTAGATGATGTTCTGCATCGATGCATCGCAGCCTGCAGACGTTCATGTGCTCCTGAATGCTGATATTGTGGACTGGAGGGATGTTTCTGAATGAAAATACAATCTTTTGCCTGAACAACTACTACATTTGTTCAGTGATATTATCTCTGCCAGGTGGGTGTGGCAGACCTGTTCTGTTACATTCCTGTTGGTTTTTAGGATTTCTAGAATGATCTAAAGGAGATTTTTGAAAAGTTAGGTCATGAGCAAGGGAACAAATGCACGAGTTGTTTAATTGTTCAAAAAATTCAGCGCAGTTTGCCAAAGATCAGGTTTTCTTGGTGCCATAAACAGCTACAAAAATAATTGTTCTTATGTACAACAAACCAAAGTGAACTGAACTGTTTGGAGTCACAGTCTGCAGGATTCTTTTGTGCTCCCTGCAGCTAATTTACAGTCTGATCAAAAATATCTGTTGGTATCTGATCTGTTCTTCACATATCCGCCACATTGGACTGCAAGATACAGCAACCCCACTTAGACAAACTTAATAACAATTATTGTTTATGTTTTATGTGGTTTAATCCCTGCCTGATTTGTATCACACATTTGTGTTTATTATACACTCATATGTGAAATGGTTGAAACATCAAAACAAATCAAATGGCTGTTTCATCTGCTAATACTGTAAAATGCTAATGCTCATATTACCAATAGAGTATCTTGCAGTTTAAGGTCAGACTGGTCAGACTAGTGCGGACTAGCGAGACCGATGCGTATGAACTGATGAAGCCCCTTGGATAAGAGGCGAAACGTCTTCCTAGACAAATACAAGTCCAGTTGCCTACGATTCAATTTGCCCAGAGAGCTTGCAGTTTAAGATGTCGGACCGCTTGTGCAGGTGCAGAACGGATCGGGCAGGTGGTGCAGATCGGCACTGACGCCATCCTGATCACGTGAGCTCAACATATCTGTGTGACTCTGCACATCAGTCTGGACTTCCAGCGGCTAAAAAAACGATTTCACAAAATCAGGATGTGAACAGCCAATGAGGGACTGCACTTTAGTGGCCCAGTTGACAATGCAACCAATCATGGACTGAGCCACTTGCTAAACAGTAATGGCAGCTCCGAAGCAACGAGCACTAACGCAAAGCAGAATTAGACTCAATAACAACAATTAAACAAGAAGAGTTTGTGCGAGCAGAATTTCTCAGAGGATAAAACGTTTTGGCCATTATTTTCAACTGGGTTTATCAACTTGTTCTGTTGGTGATGAAGATGTTCCACAAATCTGATCTTCATAGATGTGTCACCACCATTGTGCTAATAGAGGATCGAATACAAGGACTCTTCGGCTGGTATTCAGCCGTCACTCAAAGTGAGGACTCTGTCCCAGCTCTGGAAATCATTTTTAGTGGCTTTAAGTCCAGACAGATACGGAGAGCGAAATGAGGACCTCACGTAATCAAGATGGTTTTAATCAGGCTGGCCAAATTACCAAATCAGAATTAAACTTTCTATTGGTCGGGTTCTTTAATTTCTAATAAAACATCAGATGTTATGAACTTTTCATGTGTTTGTGTGTAAAAGTCTCTATTTGTAAAGTAACTAATGCTGTCAGATAAAAGCGGAGTTAAAAAGTACAATATGTTCCTCTGAACTGTAGTGAAGGAGAAGAAGAAATTAGCCACAAAAGAAGGAAAAGACTCAAGTAAAACAAAATAAATTTAAAATGGTTTCCATCACTGAAGCGGGACGACTTCCAGTCTGTCTGATCACGCTGCTGAGAGTCCTGAAAACACAAATTCTTCTGATAAAAAAAACAAGATGAGACTCAGCTCTTCAGATAAAATTTGTCTGACAGCCGCAGACGAGCGACAGGTTTGATGAATAATCTGCTGAGAGCGAACATGTCCGATCACGTCACGGTGTCGCTGCTACGATTTGCTGTTTGCCTGTTTGAGGTTCCTCATGTTTGTGCACGTGAGAGACGTGTTTGTCTTTAAAACCAGTTTTATTATTGTTCTGCCAACAATCAGATCTCTGTCATCCCTAGTATACTCATACTGTATTCATAATATCATCAGCTTTGTTTTTCATGGTTTTAGTTTGCAAAACCACTAAAAAGTGGCTACTGGGTACAGTTTTACTTGTTTCCATGTGTTTTTCTTGGTGTAACAGTTGCAGGAGAATTTGGAAATTTGTTTTTATTGTGTGTAAATGTCTGTTTGGGTTGTGTCTGAACTGAAGACACTCATTTAAACTCCAGTCAGAACTTACTGACATTAATCATAAAGATTTTAAAAAGTGCAAAGAATGAACTAACGCTCCACTGAGGAGCGTTGTTACCGAGCTGCTCTGCCCTCACTGCCGCCATTATTTGTCTGTGTCACATGATGCAGGAAAGAAGCGCTGAGCAAAAAATTTGGAGCCTTTTCAGCATCTGACATCCGAGCCTCTGTATTGTCCCTGCAGCGAGAGAGGCGTCAGGAATGCTCGGCTGGTTGTGGTCGCTCTGTGTGTGTGTGTGATTGTTTGTGTGTGTGTTTATGTGTGTATGTGTCTAAACTTAGAGGATTGACTGCATGCTGCACCTGTCCTCCGTCTGTCAGCACGCCTCACACCTCTTAGGACGACTCCACGGCCGGGAAAACTTCAGAGAATAAAAACTGCATGCAGCCCACACGGTTGAGTGAATTCACATTCAGCTCAGTACAACATGCAGGATAATCTCAGTCTGACCTCTCAATACACAATGTTAGCACTGTGCCAGCGCTGGAGAGAGGTTGGGCTGGACCTGTTATGACTCTGGATTAGGGAAACAAAATGCTTTTTCTTATTTCTTTTCTTTGAACCAATCACAGTTGTCTTGGGCGGTACTAAGCCCAGGATGCAACAACTGCGCCCTTGCAAAACAGTCTCAAGTTTGCCCTCACCAGTGGAATGCTGTATGTACTGGTCTTCAGAAATCCCCTCGAGTTGCTCTAGAAACTTGTCCGTGTGCAGGGTGGCTTCGCCAGTTTCACGCCATGTGTCTTTGTTTACCCTCGTTAGCTTACGGCGTATGAAAGGCCGTGCTTGATATATGACACTTTTCTCTGTTAGACAGCAAAGAATAAGTTCTAAACATGTTCTTTGTATTTCTTTACAGCAATCCGCTGAAAGAACCCAGCAGCTGCCATTTTCCGAGTGTAGATTGCTTGCTTTGGATGTGGTTGTTGTGTCGTTTCTCATCGGGTTGGGGACTTTGAGAAGAATACCAACTAAAACAGCTGGCCAATGGGAGGCTGATGCCCAGCTTCTGTTTCCTGTGACTCAGACTAGACGCAGTATAAAGTGCTATAGCAGCCAACGGACACCAAGCCTCACCTGTTGACCTGTTGACACCTGGAAGTCAAGTGTGAACTTTGAGACTGGAGGAAATATTTACCCATTTTTTTAAAAGAATAATTCATTGTTTTCCCACTCTGTTCCCACCTTGTGACGGAACTGGAATGTTCAGCATAACTCTGACACGACATAGTTCTCCAGTTAAGTGGAGAGTAATTAGCTTCTGAATTTTTACGTGTTTCTGAGTCAGCAGGCGAGACAGAAACAGTTTGATTTGAATGTAGAGGACAACGAGCCTTCAACACCGTCCTCATCCTCGTTAGCAGAGCAGCAGACGTAC
The DNA here is from genome assembly GCA_029783665.1 of Naso thynnoides. Classification (NCBI taxonomy): domain Eukaryota; kingdom Metazoa; phylum Chordata; class Actinopteri; order Acanthuriformes; family Acanthuridae; genus Naso; species Naso thynnoides. Next base: position 21,649,702 of record JAQLOL010000015.1, on the reverse strand, counting down.
CTCAGACTGCAGATGGTGGAGGGTCACATCCTGCTGTATTTGTCTGGATAACAGCCTCCAGTTTGTGCAGCATCAGGCAACATCTTGCAGAAGTAGTCTGCATGTTTTTATCAAATTCCTGGCAGATGTGATGAACTGTGGCTTCAGTAACTCTCAGCCTGATGCGTTCGTGTCAGCTGACTCCTTTTGAGGCGTGGTTGTTGTGTTTTGCTGAGCCAACCAGAACGAGAGATGCATCAGAGCAGATTCCCTTTGACTTTTCACATGTCCACTTCCTCCTCGATCAGTTGTTTTGTCAGCTGACCCTCACATCGATGAATGGATCAAAGTGCTTTTTTATTTTTATTTATTTCATGTGAGGTGTGAGTTGTCGTATTGATCAGAACTCATTTCACAGTGATTCCTGCTCTTTCCGTCTGTCAGAAGATCAATGCAGTTGAGTCGTCATGTTCTATAATCAATGTGCTGATGTAATGAAAGATTCGTTACAGCCCTGAGGAACAATAACTGAGCATCAGAGTCTCAGTGTGAAGACAAAATTAAAGGATAATTGTTTTGCCAACAGCCTGTCATTAGTGTTGTCACACATCTCCATTAGTTAACCTGCTCATCTGCCACTTCTTGTGAATTACTGCAGTCTTACACGTCTGTGAACTCAGCAGCAGTCAGTCTTTAAACGCCTCATGGCTCAACACTTCACCTCCATCCACACCTGCTCACACAGCTGCCTGCAGCTTCGGGGGGGACGTCCGATCAGAACATGTGGGGAGCGAACAACACGACCAGCAGCTTCTGAAAACATTTACATCCCAAACATCGTGGCCTCAGTACAAAATCTGATCTGAAGATTTTATAATGATGAAGAGAACATTCTGACTTATACTTCTACTGTTGGGTTTTAGCCATGACAGCAGCATCGCTCTGCGGATGTCAGCGTCTGCTGAGGAGGAAAACACCTGTTTGACTAGAAAATGATAAATTCTTATCCGCTTTTCTCCTAATCATCAAATCTCATGAACATGTGCACACTCTTGAGCAGGAAGCTCTCATTACAATGAAACAAGCTGTTCATGCCATATTTGTGCAGTTAGGCAACGAGGCAAAGTGCTTCACATCCAGCATAAAAGTGCAAAAGAAACACTCAATAAAATATTACATATAACTATTCATACACAACTATATATATATAATATTTACACACACACTACTAAAACAAGTCACTAAAAACCAAGAGAAAAGGAAATTAAAAACAGCAGGTGTTTAATAAACTGTGACTTTCTTGACTTGCAAAACTATCCCTTAAATTGGCAAACTTCATATTTGAGATTGGCGGTACAATTTAAACAGGATAAAAAATATTTTGTCTCTTTCCACTGACAGCCGTTTGTATTTTTTCAGAAATAAGGTCCCATAGACGGACGTGGAAGGGCCACACTTTGGCACTCTAAGTTCACTGACTCTGTCACAGTCAGTATGATCACATGATGTTAGAAAAAGCTGATTTATTGTGTTTGTTCGACTAAAAGTGGACTTGTAAAATCCATGTAAACATGTTAGTTAGACTGAAGTCAGTCAGTCATTTAAATATTACTGATTTTTTGGGGGGAGTTTGCGACTGTCACCAAACAGCTCATCTAAACAAAGGTCTAAACTCCTCCAGGTCATTTTGTACACAAGCATTTCTGAAATGAACTCGTATAAAAAAACGAAACAGCGAGCTGTCACACCACATCAATTCAGGAAATAAGAATATGAGAGGACTGCGTGTAATTCCTCCCCCTCCTCTCAACTCCTGCTGCAGGTAATTAGGTCCTTGACAAGGACATGGAGTCCCCCTCACCTCCCCCACCTCCCCTCTCCAGTATGAAACCAGGCTTTGCCTACGTGACAATAAAAGCCTCCACACATCGGCAGCTGCCTCCTCCTCGTCTCAGCTCTGATGCTGTTTTGTTGAAACAGAAAGCTTCCACTTCTTGTTAGGCAACACACTCGAGTGCAGTTTATCATGAACCATCGATCACATCTGTCACATCTGTCAGCTTCCTCCAGCAGCACAGAGGGAGGCGTGGTTAGCTGTCAGTCACCGGCAGCTAATTCAAATAAAAAATCCATTCAGTTCATCATGATGATGCAGCTCTGCTCTGCTGACAAACTGTGTTTTAGTTTTAAACTAGACGATGTTGGAAAACGAAAAAATGTTTTCTAAAATTTTTTTCAATCAGCCATAGCAACAGTAACTAAGGGGTCAATGGTGGATCCACAGATACCAGTCCTCTGTGTCTTTTATAATTGATTCTTTATGTGTTTTTTAATAACTTTTTATATTAATGTGGCATCATGTGGACTAAACGTACGTAATTATTAGTAAAAAAAAAGAAAAGAAAAGAAGAGAAGCAACTGTCATGGACTTTTCTCTCAGCAGTTTGTTCCTCAACAGAGACAACAGTGTTTAATCTCCGCAGTGAAGATGTGCAGCGGCAGGATGAGGGGCTCTTTGTGATGGAGCTCCACTTGTATTTGTCTTTGGTGCCATTTGTAGATGAGGAAACTCAAACCTCACACGGAGCTGAAACGGTCGAATCAGGGCAGATGGAGGACGCGGCGTCTGCTGGGTCAAGGGCTGACATACGAGGCTTCACTTGCAGTCGACTGCCGACTCTTTCACTGGAAGCTCCTGACATCCAGTAAATTACATAACTGTCCTGACAGACAGCTGTCATGATCCTGACATCTTCATGACACCTCCACACCTCTGACATCCTCTGCCAACTTTGATTCTGTTCTATTGCCTTTCAGGCTCCACTTTTCTTACTTTTTCTTGGCTCTGCTCCGTGTAATGACACAGAGCAGCTGATCAGCTGCACATTGTCTCTCTGCCTCTGATAATTATCATCCTGTGGACAGGAAGATCCAGCCCAGGCTGCTTAATCGTTGGCTTCAGCTCATCCTTTGCTTCCCCCTCATCACTGCTGCCTGAGCACAAAAATCAGGTTCAGGTCGAAGGAGGCAGAACATCAGATAAACATTTTGCATCCTCACAATACACACTGGTGTCCAGATATTGTTCAAAACATTGTATGAACTGATGCCTTAGACTGTGTGGTTGCTGATTGCACAAACATGGATTATTATCAGGGTAAAGCGTGAGTATGTCAGCCTGCAGCTTTGAACTCTCATCCATAGGACAGACCAGAGGAGTCCAGAGGTTAAACAAACTTCTGAGGGAAAGTCTTTCAAAGAGACGTCTCAGCAGGAGCATGGAGCAGGAAGGTGTGTGTGGACATGAAAAATCTTTAAATGCTTTATCTAGCAAGCAGCGGTGGTTCATGTGGTGACTTGCAAACTGTTAGAGAAGGACAAAGGGCTTGAGTTTCAGTTTGTATCCTGCTCCAGACCACAGTGAGGACAGCAGTGAGGCGGGGAAAGACAAACCTGAGACAGAGGACGTCTGAGGAGGAGAGAGAAGGACTGGAATGAGTCTGACCTCTGCAGAGCAGACACTTGATGCAGACTGATCCGTTCAATACGTTATCTCAGAGCCGCTCGATAAACTGTAATCAGGATATGGAGGATAATTCTGAGCAGTCAGCAGTAGTTATGCTTCGAGTGTTTCCTCCATAAAAACCTTCAGGTAGCGTCTGAATCTGTTTAATGCTCTGAACCTCTGCGTACTATGTTATGCTGGAGAATGGAAAGGCTGTTTCACATACACAATGTTGTGTGTCTGTGTAGGTGTGAACTAATCAAACTCATGTGTGGAACAAAACAATCGTACCGAGACCTGTTTGAAGAGGCGGTCTCAGTGAGGTTGCGAACAAACTCGGTTCTCGGTTCATTTGTGGTATGAACGTAGTCCGACTGCAATCCATCTGCAGAAGGACTGTGCAGTGTTGGACTGAACCAACTCCTGTAGCCAGCTGTGCCGCAGTGCATTATGGGCTGAGGACAACTTTGTATACGATGCAAGTCCTTCATCGATGTGAGTCCGCCGTTTTGGACAGCTGGCTGCATGTCAGGATGCGAGTGTGACGATGTGAATCAGATTTAATGTTTTAAAGCTAAATCATAATTGCACTGTGGCTAACAAAGGCCTGTTTAATGATGTCAACTCGCGGTGGCTAGTTTGCTAGCGCCGAGCAAAGACATTAGCATAACGTTAGCCGCTAACGGTACTCCAGCTTACATAACTGGCAAATAAATTACTCATCGACAGTTAGCGTCCAGTTTACAACAAACCAATTCAACTAAGAAAAACTAACATACATCGGAAGAAGCAAAGCCGAAGAGTTCTATGGGATGTGGACACCATTTTTACGATTTATGAATAACTTGACTGTAAATTTGTGAATGATCAAGACAATGAGACCTACGGCTAATACATCCTTTTCAATTAGATGATATAGTCCTCCTCCTCACTTGATTATTACAGCTAGGGCAGGCTTCTATAATTGGAATAGTAATAGAAAGACCCACCTTTTTAATTTTTTAAAAAAATTTAATCTATTTATTTCGTTTTATTGTCATTATTTTATTTATTTACATGTTTTTTTTTAATTATTTATGATTTTCTTTGTACTTCTACCGTATTTTATTTATTTATTTTATTTGAATTGGTAATTATAACATTATTAGCACAATGATAAATATTTTTCATCTCTGTTAATACTACTACTGCTAGCTGGTAGTGTATAGGTATTAATGCACATGTGTATATTTCTTGAATATATGTTAATACTTATACGGTTATTTACATGGATGCACTATGTGTGTATACATGTATATGCATTTATGTATATGTGTATATGCAAACACGTGTGTGTATGATATGTATGTGGGTATGTACATATTATTATTGTTTATTTATTTTCCTTATTGCTGAGACTGTTAGGGATTGTTGGGGGATGTTTCTACGTTGTGTTTGTTTTCATTTTGGAAAAAATTAATAAACAGAGCATTGAAAAAAAACAAAAAACCCCTAACCTAACCTAAATATAAAGTTGGGAATAGTAGAACTTTAATCAGTTACATTTAACATTAGCATTTAATAACCACATGTGATTTGTCCAAGCGGGGTAGCCGTAGCTAGCTGTCCAAGATGGCTGACCTCTTTGCGCATGTGTGACTCACACTGAGTACTGATGTGTTTGCCGTGACACAAACATGAATGGAGGGTCGACCTGGAGCTGTGATGATATATTTTGCCTTGTTGATCTCTGGGCAGACGAACAAACAGCCTGACAGCTGAAAAAAAAAAACCCCCACAAATCATGAAGAGTTGAAAATGTTTAGTGAACGGCTGAAGAAGAGGAGATATGACCGACATGATTTCTGAGCGATGAACAGAGTGACAGCTCCCACATGACTTACTGATATATTTTGGTTAACCTGAAATTTTTCCCGTGTCACACCAAACCAAACCGATAAGAAAATGCAAATGAGTCACAACTCATCCACTGATTCAGACCACGTGAACTGAACTACAGCGATGACAAAAGCCTTCAAGGGGGTGATTGATAAGTTTTGGCCTGAGAAGAAGGAGATTATGCAGCTCTCATTACAGGCACGTGTAACTGTTTGAGTTCTTATGCAGAAAGTTTGAAGTTAATAACTTTTTGGTATTTCTGCTTTTGAGTAATTGAAAATAACAAGTCGGTCGTGTTTGAAGAAAGGGACAAGATCTGTCCATGAGGACATGTAGTTGACATCAGGGGAGGGTGACCCATCCTATGGCTCCTCTGCAGGGTGTCCAGCTCAGTGAATTGACCCTTCGCTCAGTCAGAGCTTCTGCCAGCTCTGACCGAGGTCTGACATCTACACAGCTGTGCTCCACTGAAACTCATGCAATCCTTTCAGATTTTCGTCATTTTCAGGCTGGTTCTGTGGATTTTCGAGCTC
>JAQLOL010000015.1:21628247-21641624 GCA_029783665.1 Naso thynnoides | reverse complement strand
GGGAAGTGCTAGCCTGCCTCCACCTAAAGTCATCAGATAAACTTTCCAACAACTCTAAACAGTCCTGTGTGCTTGTTATCACTTGTTTATTTACCACATTATGATATTTTATGACTCAGATTAGCACTTTATGTCATTTTTAGAATCAAATACATACTGGAAGTGAACTGTAGGGTGCATGCACAACACTGCTGATGTGCTTTAAGTAGGTCAACAAAACAGAACGTCTTCTAAAAATTAAGATTTTTTAACAGATGTTTTCAATGAGTGAAAATTGGACTTTCAGTGTTTTAAAGAAACATTGACTCTCAGTGTTATTTCCAGACAAACCAGCTCGTCACTGTAACTTTACCTGCTGAACATCACAATGTTAGCATGTTAGCATGTTAGTACAAAGACTCTCATACAGAGCTGTTACAGAGGGGACCTTCCTCCTCGCAGCCATGCCACCTCTGGGCCTTTGTCTGCTCTGTGGAGTGTTTTCAGCCCCATGTTGAAGCCACATGTTTAGCTTCATGTGTTCATCAGCACCATGGAGTCTGGAGAGGAATCGTTATCGACTCGCAGCCCTCAGCCTCACCTCTTCCTGTTCCCCGTAACCTCAACCTGACTGCTAAATTGTGCATTTGTTTCATCGCACGGGATGAGGTCACTGCCGCAGAGGCCGCTTATTTCAGACAGATGATATGAGCCGGCGATGAAGGCGGCATGTGATGGGTAATAGAGGTGATAAGAGCCTGCCAGCAGTGACCTCCTGTGATTGATGTGGCCTCCGTGGATGTGTACAGGCAGATCTCAGAGCTGTGATGCTCCTGAAACAACGACATGAGGGTCAGAAATTGGAGTCAGAGGTCGGTGGTCCATCAACAGAGTGATTCGAGGAAACTGTAATAGAATTCCTCAATTTTAAATGCAGCAAAGAGAGCCTCGTTTTCAGGTTTAATACTTCAATGATTCCTTTTTTTCTGTCTTCGCCTCAAGCAATGCTTGTTTTCCTCAAACAGTCTCATAACAGTTAAGTAGAACATGTTTGAGTCTCACACCTGAACACTGCGAGTAATGCATGGGGAATCATCTCCTCTGCGTCTGTTTGTTTGCAGCTGTTGGTTGAAACTAGCTGAGGGAAACCCTGACCTTTGACCTCCTAACCAGAGAGCTGTTAACGAGGCCAGAGAGGTTGCTGCTTCATCAGGCTGACACTGCTGACGCTGAGGAAGCAGGTGCACAGAGACAGAGTGCTAACAGCCAATCATCTGTCAGGGAGGCAGGAGGTTTCCTCCATCTGTGGATGCTAACCGACACGTGAACTTCCGTCTCTGATGCTGTTCTGCCTGATGTGTTGTTGTTTACACGGAGCACATGACAGAGTATCCCTACATCCGTACTTCTTCCATACTTCTCTGTGAGTTCTAAACCAAAAAGTGAAGGAGAACTTATTTGCCCGACTTTAAGAGTGTGGGTGATTTTGATGGCCGCCCGCATTTATTTGACTCCAAGTATACGGATGAGGAGCTGCTACAATCTGACAAGCGGACGACCAGGCCTGAGAACGAGATCTGGTTCCACACAGCCCAAAACAGGTGAAAGATAAGAGAGATGCGCTGCATGCTGTCAGAGACTAAAACTATCAATCTGAGCCGGTCAGTGGAGAAAACCTTAAGTGGACGAACTTTAAAGGCGCGCATCCGCCCCGAAAAATTCTGTTCTAGATCGTTTCACAGCGTCATCGACCTCCCTCCATTCTGGACCAACTTCCAAAATAGTTTTTCCCATCAGGCACACGCACATGCACGCACACACAGACACACAGACAGAGACACACACACACACACACACACACACACACACACACACACACACACACACACAGGGAAAATAAGTTGTCCTTGAAGTTTGTTCAGGTAGAAACTCTAAAATCTTTTGACCTTCTTCAGATTCGTGTAGCAGCCGCACATTTCAGCTCATTTCGTTATCTGGTCACTAATTAACCTTCCAGTAGGTTCTCCCATGAGAGCGGAGATTAAGAGGCTCAGTCCATCACACAGTGCGTGTGTGTGTGTGTGTGTGTGTGTGTGTGTGTGAATCTGTCCACTGCAGCAGATCAGCAGCATCTTGATAAATGATCAAAACACTCAGTCCAACAGAAACACAAAGAAAAGTGGGATTAAGAGTCTTCTGACAAAAACTGCAACATAAATGAATTTTTTTGTTGAGTTTCACCACTAATTTATGAAACCTGATGACAAACAGTCTCGCCTAACCACCCAAGTCCTCGCTGCCCTGCCTGCAGATCGTTGTCACTATGTGTGGTTGTTGTTTATAATCTGACTTGTTTACCAGATTTCTGAGATTATTGGTCACATGACCTCTGCTGCGAATAGGAGGAAGAACCTCGTTGGATTGAAACTTTGTCTTGAACAAAATGTCCTAAGATCATTTTTTAAATTCTTATGGCCACACATTTAATTAACTGACCTCCAGTTTTAACGGTTTCATTAATCTCACAATAAAAACGGGACAAAAACACCTGAGCTGTCATCGCGTCGTGTATCTGCAGGTATTCAGCAGGAGGATAAATGAATCTTTCTCTCACCTCGCTGTGATGGCGCAGCCTCCCTGCTTTGCATAATGACCAACGGAGAATACAATTATTGCAATTACCCACAGTGAGATGACCCCAATCGAGCCATTCAAGAGAAGCAATTATAATGAGCCGCCAGCCACAAAACTGAAATTTCAGTGCAGGCGACACTTCTCTATGTGAGTGTTCATATTAGAGAGGAGAGAGAAGAAGAGCTTAACCACCACACAGAGATATTTTACTATCAGTGCATACATGTACATGTTTAAATTAAGTTAAATACGACACTGAAGTGGTACGCTGACCACAGTAACAAGGTTATCATGATATGATTCTCTAATACATCACTTACACACCTGCCAGCATTAGGCTGTGAAAAAGAGGCGGAGACTTTGGGGCTCAGCATCCCCGACTCTATATAATCTTACACCACAAATTATTAGAATAAATACCAAATGACTTTTGATTAGTCTTAAATTTATAGCTCAAAAGAAAGAAATGTATGAAAATGTACATAATAAAGATATTAAGCGCATCACTGTGAGAGTGGGAGCGAGTGACTGAGCGAGTGGAGGAGCCGTCAGTGTCAGGAACACCGTCAAAAGAGGAACAGGAAGAATGAAATGATGCTGGACTGTGACGTGTGTATGTGATCATTTGAAAGACTCAGCAGTGTTTCCACTCCACTGTCTCCACTGTGAAACAACCGTTTGAGTTGAGTTATCACTGTAAAACCAGCTGGGAGCACAGCAGGAGAAAGGGTTAAAAACAGGGAGGCTCCCGCCTCTATCAGGAATGTCGGCAGGTTTATATGCACGATACATTATGATGTCTGTTGAGAGGAGAAAAGTCTCAGGTTAGTGTCTCTTTAATGTGCACACACACATACACACACACACTGACTGCAGCATGGCATGTGTGCCATCATTGTAATGTTAAATAGAAATAAATTGGCAAAGGTGAAACTGCAGGAAAGCAGGAAATGAATTAGTGACTCTGGAAAGTCAAGTGGAATCTGTTTCGAGGGCTAAAATGCAAATACTGAGTATCGATAATGTATCGAGGAATCGATCAATTATCCTCCTGTATCAATATTTTGTCCCAGCCTCACTCTGCTGACGACGTCTCTCTGATCCAAGCTGAGAGCAGAAACACTCTGCACGAATGTACTCGGTGTGTGATGGGATGTGACAGGTCGGTTTCTGCTGCTCTGCATCCCGCTGCTGCCGGGAGGCAGAGAGCTCCGTCCCAGGTTGCCACGGCTACCGACAATCTGGCATGGCAGGTGAACCCCTCCAACCCAGAGGGGCTGAGAGGCTGAATTAATTCTACTTTAGCCCTTGTTTCTTCCCCTGCCTCCACTGTGTCTGGAGATGCAGGCGATAAGACGGCTGCAGTTATTGTTCCGAGGCAGAGCTGGATTTACATCACAGACGAGCAGCGACTCTGCAGGGAGGATGTTTGGGTTCAGCATTGTGCCTTTAACGGCCACATTAATGTTAAATCATGGATCCCTATATGATTACTGTGTGGTGAATGAGGCGGGGCGAGGGTCAGGCCTGACTGACAGCAGCCGCTTCACCTTCACGTTTGACCGCTGAGATGAGTAACGGCCCACAGAACGTCCGCAGCTTCTGTTGTGTACATGAAGTTATTTCAGCTTGCAGCGTCGTGCTCCACCTGCCTGAACCAAACGCTGTTAAAACAGATCGTTTTCAACCAGGACACGCACTGATGTTAACCACCGAAAGCTAACATCATCCAACAGCAGCCGTTTCACACCTGCAGTGACAGTTTAAAATGTGCCACCTACAGACAAGAAGAGTCCCAGCAGCAGCTTGGAGCTGCTGATGTCACAGCAGTCTGTTAAATATTTGTCAATATCGTTTACTTTCTGATCTGCTGCATCTTTTTTTTGGACGTATGGTTAATTTCAGATGACTCGAGGCCTGTTTGTTCTGCAGGAACGTCGTGAAATGTTGAGTGACATGAAACTATGGTCACCGCATTTTTTTCCTCTGTGCTCCGCCCACTTTGTTCACAAGTTCCAAGAACTAAATCAGGGCTCTGCTAAATCCAGAGGTACACTCGGATCGCTCAGTGGGTTCCTGCGAAGTGGACATTCAGTCATCTCAAGTGAGATTCCAATATGAAGGGAGCGAACTTGTTCCAAGTTCAAAGGGTACGAGCTGTGTGGGAACAACTGAACAACGGATTACCCATCAATTGTGCCTTCCTGGTACGGTAAAAACAAACAACCTGATAAATAATCATGTAGATGTTGGGATATTGCGTTGTGCTATTTGCTATTTATGTCTGTTTTAGTGCTTTTGTCTTGTGTTTTTTAGCGTGTTGTGGTGTTCCTGAGGCTGTGTGAGTCTCAGGAACACACCGCACAGATTGGTAGAAAGTCTTTTACTAAAGGCTCCTGTTCTTCTCTATGTGTAGTAATCCTCAAAGAACAGTACTCTCCGGGTCTCCAGAGTTGTTCTCTGTCTTGTCGGAATATTTCTTGTATTTAATATTGCTGGAGGAGTTTCAGCCCCTCAAAACAAACATGGTGGTGGCTTGCCTGGAGGGTGAGGGGAGAGACGGAGTAAACAGCTCTGATTGGCTGTATGGTCGTGTGTCTATCCAATTGCATCCAGAGGCAATTTTGGCTGGGCCCGTTGGCACCGGCCCTTGGAAATGAACAGTGAATACCAAACTAATTCTGAATTAGTTTGGTTGTGCCAGGCTAGCTGTAGCCATGTCTGACAAGCTAAACTTGGCTCCTACAGCTTCGTGTAACTTCGTTATAATCGTCTAACAGTCATAATTATTAAGGACAACACATTATAATTACTTCATTGTCATAATATCTGTACTACGTAAACAAGCAATATATAATATTTGTAATTTGTAGGCTAAATAATCTGCATAACAGCCTACAATGTATCAAATGAGAGGAAATAATGACTGCCCTTGTACATCTTGTAAATTGATAAAATCACACCTATTTCAGAGTTACTGCAGTGTAATAAATTATGTGATTTTATCAGTTTTTGTTTTAAATGTACTCATTATTTTTTTCAGTAGTGCAAAATTTCCACTGTAGCAGCGACTACCAAGTTGCACAGAGGAAGTGATGTCAGTGGTGACATTTTTAGGGTGTTCCGACTGTCGGCAAAGTTCCCTCGTCTGACTCATCCGGCACAGGAAGGAGGGAGCTCAGGTCCAGGTTCTACACAGAGTATCAGGCAGTAGTAAAAATCTGAGTCACTTGTATACTTAAATGTTTCATTCTACCTAATAATTCCTTCACACCACATATCAGAGACGATTATCGCAGCCCACTCCCCAAACAAAAGGCTTTAGGCTGCTAAGAAATAATAATGGGTGTAATCTGCGTCGCGTCCTCTGAGAGGAGACGGTGTGAGTAATGTCACTTCTTCTGATTGATCCAAATATTCTCCAGTAATATTTCCCTTTATTTGATGTGTTTGGCTGCTTTGATGAGTAACAGAACGTTTTTATGGAGCGGGACGCCTGAACTGAGTCAGCCCTGAATCAGCAGACTCACCGTTCTGTCACCAGTCACTTCCTGTGCTCACCGGCCCGTCCTCACCACATGGCCCGGAGCTGGCACCGGTCGGCAGGCCGCCGCCGTGCACCGTGTGTTCGTCCTGCCGTTACGTAACCTGAGGTTTACCAACAACATGTTGGATTTGTAATCCTTCATAGAATCTTATGTGATCAGTGTTTTTATAACTGAAGTAGAAGCTGCTCGGTTCAACGGCTTCAGACGTCACAGACACGAACACATCAAGGCTCAGAGTCACATGACAAACCGAAAAACCAAAAGGATCAAAATCCAGAAAAACAGAAAGAAAGAAGATTCAAAAACACTGTAGTTTTTAGTTTATAATAAAGATACAAATGACTGATTTATTGGCTAATGAGTTATATTTTTCTTTTTACAACATACACAGTGTGTTGTATATTATATAAATATTTATCATATGTAAAATACACGCAGAACTTGACAAAGTGAATTCACATCACGATAAATGAATCAACAGATAAATGAAGCAGATAACGAGAGGACATAATCAGAAAAATCTGTCCTGTTTATTTACCGTAAATATAAAAATCTGAACTCGTGAACTCTCTCGACCTGCAGAGCAGATTTTCACTGCAGAGGTGAAAATGAACTGAACCTCTGCACTGAGAAATCAATAGACTGTCAGTGTTTGTGAACCCATTACTGAGGGGAAAGGAGAGAGACTCTGAGGAGAGGAAGGACCAGTCACCTCCAAAATAAAAGTACTACATTAACACCACAGTGGAAAAACAGTTACGTTCACAAATAAAAGTTTTGCATTTGAGATGTTTGTTGAGGGAATGGCTATCGTAAGAAATTCAACTTCGCTGCTTTCACTATTGATGAAGAAAAAACCCTTTTGCTTCCAGTTTCAAAATGAGAGGAAAGAATCTAAAATAAAAGGAAGCAGAGGAGGGAAAGAGGTAGAGCAAGAAACCCCGAAATAGAATAAAGAGAAGTCACCAGAAAGAAAGAAGACACAGAGTCTGTAGGACTTAACTGACAAACTGTTTATCTATAAAGTTACAGCAGCCAACACTGATCTGACCCTGATACGCCACACGGCGTGTTTCTGGGTAACCAGGAGTGGTAGAAGTACTCACATCCTTTATTTCAGTAGAAGTACAGAAACCTGTGGGGGAAAAAAAGACTGGTAAAAAGAGAAGTACTGACTCAACTTTTTTACTCTAGTCAAAGTAATGAAGTACAGGTTGTGAAATGTACTCAAAGCATCAAAATCACAAGTTTCCCTCTGGAGGTCATTTCTGTGCAAAGCTAACCTAGACAAGTTTTTTTGTCATAACTTTGTCATTATGATGTAAAACCTGATTAAAAAGTGTAACAGTGGTTGAAAAATGACGCCATCTGCTGCTGAACTGCTCTCCAATACGCCCTGTTTTTACCGTGAGATCTCCTTTGCCACCGGGACGAGGGGTTTGTGGAAAAATGAAAAATCAGTGACGCTCTCTGTGCTTTCTGTCCTGATTCGCTGGTCTACGCAGTGCTTCCTAGCGACAGGTGATGTCGATACGAGCTGATTGATTGAATCAGTAGGATTTGTCCGAGCTGTTCCTGAACGCACCAGAAAATGAGCTGATTGTTGAGTCTCAGTCCCAGAACGTCACATGGAGACATTTTGTGTTGGTGAAGCGTCCTGAGCTCAGACACAAAGACAAAAACATCCAAACTAAAGAAACGAGCCTGTTTGGAAAATGAAACGAGGAGAAAGTTCAGATATTTGTCTTTGAATAAAAAGAGTGTCAGAAAAATAAATACTCAAGTAAAGTACAGATACTTGAAAAATCTACTTAGCTAACAAAGTATTTGTGCCTCATTACTTTCCACCTCTGCATAATTGCTGATCAAATTGCTTCTTCTTCTTCTTCTTCTTTTTCTTTTAAGGACGATATATAATATATTTTAGTGTTTTGTGTGTGCATTTGTTTTTTTTCTTGTAAAATTGTTTTTATCTTGAAATAGGTATTTAAGAATCTTGTGGAATGACTGAAAATAAAGTTGGTTGAAAGTCTTTTTGTTCTTCTTCTTTGACTAGTTATGTGATGTAAATTTTATATTTTACAGTTTCCTCGAATCCGTAAGCTACATTGTGTGTTTTGCCTTCAGTTTTGCCTCACAGACGCTGTAGCCTGTCAAGTTTTAACCCAAATCATGATCTTTATCTGAACCGAACAAGACTGTTTCTAAGTGAACCATGTGACCATAAAAGTCTGATTCACCTTTCCAACAGTAATTTGTGTAATTTTGGAATGATAATGGTTCAGTTATGTGTAATTCAGCAGCAAAATGCTGAAATTTACATCTGCAAAGAGACCTCAGACTCACATTCATGCAGAAGAATAAAAAGTCTGCCTGGAGGAAAAGTAAAGTCTTCTGCAACTTGAAGACCGATAAAGTAATGAAGTATTAATCAGTCCTGTACTGTACTCGTGTGCTCTCTGGTCTCGGGGAGTGAAGCGGGTTTTTGGACAGCAGAAGTGGAAACGTGTTCTTGGCCGGTCGGGCCTCTCTGGCACAATGAGCTGTTTTTGATCCCAGCGTTCCCAGAACGTTTGGACGGCACTGCACCAGTGATTGATGGAGCTATTCTTATTACTGTGACCCATTACGTAAAATCACAGTCAGACCCTAAAAATAAGAGCAGGCTTTTCAGGACAATCATTGTTTGCTTTTGTACAGGGGCAGGAATTCAGATCCATCAGTCACCGCCCCCCCGCCGCCCTCAAATTAGTCACATTAGCGTTGGCTGCGTGCAGCTGTGGATAAAAGTTATTGATGTTTTGTGGCTGAGCCGACATCGATGTGTGGAGGGGAAGGGCTGCTGTATCAGCTCTGCTCCCCAAACACAAAAATTCAAAGTGTGTGAAAAATATGAACACGTCATGAAATAGAAGAGGGAGCTTTCCAGGAAAAAAAAGAAAAGGCTGAGCTCACACCAGCTGCTAGAGGAGTCTCATAAGTGGCTCAGATCTGACGCTCCGATCAGTCTGCACAGAGACTGCATCAGGTCGGATCTGCATCACCTGGTCGGGTCCAGCCTGCAGGTAAGAGACGATGCTCTTGAAACAGAGTGTTCAGAAATGCTGAAAATGAAGTTTGATCACATGTAACACAAAAAATGCATTTTTCAACGGAAAACTTCATTACCTCTTATACATTTTTCTCTGTTGTCTTTTGGCCTTTTATTGTCAGACACAAACACAGTTTCAAGTCACTGAAATGGATCTTTTGGAAAAGTGCAGCCAGTGTGAAGATGTCCAGGAACGTGACAGATTTCGTTTCTCATTCGCTTACGTGAGGCGACGAAGAATGATGAAGGGACGGCGTGTTTTTGTGGGCCGACCTGGAAGTTAGCGTCGCGCTGGTTCCCTCAGCAAAAAGCTTCTTTTGGATTCTGTGTGAAAACAAACACAAGTTTATGATCCTGACACGTTTTATGATCATCTTCACGGATGAACACCACGTTTTTTCAGCAGGTTAGACTCCTACTGTGCATGCACACAGGTTTAGAGAATCATTACTGTGACTCTTTAAACTGCAGAACAAAAACTGTGATTGGCTAACAGGCCTTGATTTCCCAGTCTCAGCTGTAATCAAAGCACCCAACTGGCTGTTGGGAGGAAGACGAGGGATATGCGCCATCTTTGTCCAAGTGATCTGTCTCCTCTTTAAAATGCCTCTGCTCTAAGGTCCCTGACGAACGCTGTAGTCTCATTAAGCCACATGTTGCACGTACTGTAGACTTTGAGCCAAGGAACCGGAAGTGCTAAAATTCAAACTGACCTCTGTGTTTTAGGCCTCATTAGTTAATTGCTGTATTGTGCTGCTGCTAACGTTGCTAATTAAACATGTTTGCACATAAATGTGTGGTCACTCTTTTACTCTGCTCTCCAACAATCCAACAGCATAAAACCGATCGACCTCCAGTTTCCTCATGATGCACAGACTCTTATGGTTAGAAACATAAAAACGTGACTTATTGATGGCAGGAAGGTAAACAGGCTGATGGTTGCTGATCCATCATTTCTTTATGCTTATGAACTTTTCTCCACCTGCAACAAGTCGCAGCATGCAGGAAAAACTGAGTTCATAACAATAATGAATGTTTTTGTTTTTTTTATTGCACCCACCGAACACGTGTTTCACGTAAGACAACAAGGAACCATTGAAACCAGCAAAGGGTAAATTAAAAAAAAAAGGAAGAGAACAAAAAACCCCAAACAACAGGGAACAAAGATGAAAATAAAACGACAGTTTGTGCTCAGATAACTTCAAGCAACTTTCAGTTCCTACAGTCCGCTTCCTCTGCTTGAAACAACAAACTGTGTCTTTATTGCAGCTGTTAATGAGACATTAATTCACAGAAATACAAACTGACTTTATAACATGAGCTCATTATATTTGAAATAGGAAGGTCTGGGATGGCTGCAGAAGCAACTTGGTTCCTTTTAAAAACATAAAACTTCACTTCACCTGGTCTGACTTATTTTCTTTTCTATTAACGTGGATGAGCACGATCGGGGAGCGATGAAAGGAAATCATAAACTGATGACATGTGACGTGACAAGCTCATCATCATTCTGTGACTGTGTGTGCGTGTGTGTGTGTGTGCGTGTGTGTGTGTGTGACAGTGTGGAGGTCTCGGTGTCACATGTCTGCAGATGACAATGACAGTCTGTGAAACTCAGTGATGGGTAGATTACTGAAAATCTATACTCAAGTAAAAGTAGGCTACAATGACTCATTAATAAAAAAAAAACCTCAAGTAAAATTGAAAAAAGTCTCAAAGTATAAATTATTTTTCATTTTAATATTTGTCAGCCACATTTGGATTATGGATTGTGAGGGTCAGGAAGGTTACTTTGGAAATGTAACAGGTTACAGATTACTAGTTACCTAATTTAAAATGTCATAAGTAATGTTACTATTTCAATTACTTTATCAAAATTATGTAACATTAATTTTTGATTACTTTTTAAAAGATTTTCAACGAATGTTTCAGCTGTTTGCCATTTTCAAATGTTTAAGCTGGGCAGTGTTACCTCACAGTTGTACTCAACAGCAGTAAAAGTAAAAATAAAAAACTTCCACACTGTATTTAATAGAACTGTTTGGCTGCTGTACAGGCTACGTACCTGCAGGTGGTTTGACATGGAAACTTTTGATACTGACAGCATGTGAACAGTGGTCAAACGTATTTTGCATTACACTGTTATTGCCCGAGCCCTTTTCTAATTCCTGATTAAAATATTTTAAATTTCCAGCACTCGAACAGGTTTTTATCCATAGACATGGGGGCACGGTAGCTTTGAGCGGTGACGTAGATTGATTTGACTGGTGCTGTGAATTCATACAGGAGAGCCAATCGGCACCAGAACAGCATCAAACTTTAAGAAACGGCCTTGACTGGAAAAGGCAAAAGCAACAAGATGATGATTCAACACATAGCCTGAGCTGAGAACAGAAAATGTTCACAGGTAACTCCCTCTGTGATCATTAACATTTTCATGGGTTACTGTAATTTAAGTACAAAGATTTTCTCAGTAACTGCAAGAGATTACAGTTACATTTATTTTTTTAAATTAAATTACGTAATTTTGTTACATGCCAGGTGGGCGGAGCTTATTCTTCCAGGTGGGCAGCTGATCTGCAGTGAGGGTGCTCCTTTGGTGCAATCTCCCCCTGCACTCACCCCCCCCTGCATTTAGTAGACTAGACTGTTTGTAATGAGGAATAAATGGCAAATGTAACAAAGTGCAAAGTAAATTACGTGCTCAAAATATATAAAGAGTAGAAGTAGAGTTATAAAAAAGAAACGTGAAAAGTACTCGTTCCTAAAAAAAAACTACTTTTTTACTCGTGTGTTACTTGTAGTGCACTACAGCCCAACCCTGGTGATCGAACCAAACTGAAACAACGGAGTGCAGGAGCTTTCTCCACTGAGCTAACTGAGGCAGAAAACTTTTGTGAACACGTAGTTTTGTATTATTTTTCTCCTGCACTGAATAGAAAATAAAAAGGTCGTCAGTTTCCTGGTTGTTATAAGATGTCGGATATCTCTGTTTCTGTTTCTCCTCCTCGGATGAAACGTTCACTCAGTCATGTCCAAACTGCCCTGCTGGGTGCAACAGCTGCCGACAGTCGTCTCCGAGTTTTAGGACTTCATGGAGGTCATGTGACTTAATGGTATAATTGCTGCATCCTGCTGGCACCAGCTGCTGAATCATTAAACAAATATTTGAACTCAAACAGGTGATTTAAGGTGGAGCTGCAAAGTTTCTAGTAAATAAAAGTGATTATATTCGACTGATGAGCTGTTCAGCTGCAGGTGTGATGTCTCAGTACGACAGCTGACATTTAGAGTCCATCAGCACTAAGCAGGTAGAAAGCAGCAGAGCTCGTTGTGGGGGAGCGGACGCAGCAGGAAATGAATTCATCACTTTGCATGCTGTGACCCTGCTAGCGAACCATGTAATCTGCTAATGCATCTGCAGGAGACGAGTGATTCCTGACATCGGTGATATCTGAAGACGGTCGCGTCCTGCACAGCTCGGCAGACTCACTCACATGATGGAGTCACCTTGACCCAGCTGCAGCTGTGACAGTAAACCAACACGCTAATATCAGGTTGTTGTGACACATCTGGATTCATCACAGAGGACTCCTGACTGTAAGTGAGCTGCACAGCAGGAGGTCAGCGCTGACTGTTATCTCCTGTTTGGAGTGCAGACTTGAGTCAGCTAATAGAGCCACTGCACTATGTGAGACCCGTCCGACTGCCTTTACACTACATGGTTCAAGTGGCCCAATTCTGATTTTTTCCTCAAGTGTGACACAGATTGAATATGTATTACAAACATGTTAGCAGGAATAAAGCTCATGGAATCCAAAGTTGGCAAAAGTTCACACATTCTTCACTTCAGTAGAAGTGCAGATACTTAAAAACAACAGACTCAGGTAAAAGTCGAAGTACTGACTCCTTTACTCAGGTCAGAGTAATAAAGTGCAGGTTGTGAAATGTACTTAAAGTATCAAAGTCACAAACTTCCCTCTGAAGGACATTTCTGTGCAAAGCTAAGTGTTAAAGGGATAATCCGGCGAAAAATGATCCCAGGGTCTTTTTTCTGAACGGGCACTCATCAAAGAAGACCTCCAGAGAGTTTTTTTCGCTCATCGACCTGTATCGGGTTTGACC
>JAQLOL010000015.1:21561421-21577120 GCA_029783665.1 Naso thynnoides | reverse complement strand
AATGAGGAAGCCTTTTCCCTGTCCCGACAACAACAACAACAACAACAACAACAACAAGCCAGCACGAGTAATCACGGACAAACGTGGAGAATGAAACAATGTCATATCCAACGATGACCAACACCAAAATCAACCCCTGCAGTTTCTTTCTCGTTGTGAAATTACTAACAGTGGGTTTGTTGTCTGCGTGTCTCTCCGTTAACATTCTTGGAGTTTGCCCACATGGTAATTCTGACCAATCAGAGAGCAGTTCAGGCTCTACAATATTGCTCCCACCCCAGATACAATTAACTTCACAGTGAGGAGGAAACTGCAGGGGTTGATTTTGGTGTTGGTCATCAGATACGACATTATGTTATTCTCCACGTTTGTCTGTGAATTCTCATGCTGGCGTGTTGGTGTTGTCTTCATTCTGTATAGCATGTAGCTGCCTACGGAAGCAGGGTTAGTCCAAAAATGCACAGTGCTTTCTGCAGTTAGCACAGACCAAAGTCAGATCATGTTTTCACCACAAACGAACCGCACCGGAGTTCGTCTGGAAACATACAGAGACGTCTCAGTCTGCTTGTTTGGTCCACTTCTAGTGTGCAACGAGTACACCTGGCACAATCATACCTGCACAAACCAACTGCACCAAATGGAGGAAACACACTCAAGTTCGACTCAACCGAATTTATGCTGCATTCCAGAAAACTGGCAAGTTTGATTTTCTACTTGTGAAGTCAAGGTAGATCAATTTGAACCGACTTCACAGGTAGGAAGTCCAACTTCAAGTGGTGCTCCATTGCACTTTTCCTCGATGGAGGTGTGAAATTTCGGACTTTCCATTTTTCTGGAATGCAGCATAGGTCTCTTACTCTTTTCAGCTACTTGTGCTAAGCTACAGTAAACACACCGTTTTTACTGGATGCACAGTGATGAAACTGTCAGTGACAAACAAATATTTCCCATAAATGTCTGAGCGCTCCTTCAACAGACTTCAACAGTGACTCTTTTCATCTCTGCAGAGGGACAACAGTTACTCATCCACGTCTCCGCTCGAGTTGTTTTTTTTTTTCCTGATGCTCCTACACTGTTTTTATAAGATATTTATTTATTGCATGAATCATACTGAGACCACTGTGGCATACAGTAAATGTTTGTGTGTGTGCTGAAAATGAGAAGAGCTGTTTCAGTATATATGGAGACACAGAGAGGGAGCCTGGGGCAGAGTGCATGTTAGGTTAGTGTGGGTGGATGCAGAGGGAGATCCAGAGGAGGAAAAAACAACAGAAACAAAGAGAAATAGAGGGAAGAGGAGGAGGAGGAGGAAGAAGAAGAGGAGGAGGAAGACAGCTAAACACTGAGAGGATTGTTGTTTGAGGGAAAAGGAGATATGGGGATAAAGAGACAGAGAGGGAGGTAAACTGTTCAGTGCGGATGCTGGAAATGTATTTCAGACATGACTGGCATCAAAAAATGTTTGTAAGATGTCTGTAGATAAACTCTTCAGTCCCAGAACACTGAAACTTTGCAGGTATTTACAATTTCAAGGCCCCAACACAGTGTGTCTGTGTGTGGCTGCGTATGTGCACAAATTGTAGCTTTAGCGTGCTAGTTGGCTAATTGCTGTAAGTTTTGTTATTCAAACTCATGTTGCTGCCGGGATGAACACAAATGAGACGGATCAGTTAAAGACTATTTTCAGGGCGTATTAATCCACAATCAGTGATATGTGGAACGCACCGAGTGTTTGTGTGATTGAGTCAAACTAAACTACAGCGCTTGTGTGTGTGCGTGTGTGTGTGTGTGCTCAAGGTGATGAAGGAACATGTCAGCTGGTGCAACTGTGTCACTCATTGATGTTTTTTAACAGTTTTTATACAATGACGACACTCCATGTCGCACAGTACATTTACATGATGTTAGAAAAAGTCGATTTATTGTGTTAATCCGACTGAAATTGTACTTAGTTGAATTTCTCAAACTCAGACTAATGCCAAGGTCAGACTGCACAACATCAGCCCGATAATAGCCAAACCAGGAAGACGCAGGGCATCAGGAGAGCTTGGAAACAATCAGTGAGCACCGGGCACAACTACTGATCGTTTCATCTCACGTGGTGTGTCATAACGGACGATAACCTACACCACAGCCAGCACACCTCACGACGTCCCAACAGAAAGACTAGCATGTCTGATTTTTTGTTCACCTCCCATGACGGCTTGTCAATAGTGGTAGTCAGTGGCGAGCGCTTCCTTGCACATTGTGACTGCCATCAATGATTGGTCGGGGAGCAACGTGTAGTCTGTCATGTCTCTCGACCACAACGCAACATGAATTTATGACTTTTTAACAGATAAAGATTTCCTGTAGTCTGATCCCAGCATAACACACCTTCGATAATGCGGTTGGGTAAGTTTACACCTCAATCAGTCCTTAACTATTCTAAGTGTTCTGCACATGATCGATGGTCCCTGCAGCGTCTTTGACCCAGAACTCAAACAACATAAATTTGTAGAAGAAAGTCTGGAAAAAAAACAAGAACACCATGAGCATGGGGGGAAGTGTGCATCGAATTTGTACCAACAATGAAGTGTAGATACGCAGTGTACAGCCCGATGAAGCTTTTCCTGTTCAACATGGAATCCACTAGCTGCTTGCTAACTTGTTTATAGCTTTTTAGGTCAACAGGAAGAAGGTTAAATAGCAACCAGCTAAACGGGGCATATCGCCACCTACTGTAGCGGAGTCGGACAATAAATTGATTCTCCCTTGGTGCTTGTATGCTGGGACAAAGACAGCAGTCCAGTTAAATGCCAGAATCGAGCTTTAACTGGAGCTCAAACTGTTTATGTAAATGTACTGTACTTGCTAGTTTAGTTTTCAGTGTTGGTTTGTTTCCTCATATGGGATTTGTTGACAGCAAAGTAAACAGAAAATATCACCAGACATATCCTTTAATTTGCAGCTTTGCAGTGACATGAAGCTGAACTTTAGACCAGAGTGAAATAAATCCTTTGTAGGGCGTCAGAGTGAGACATCAGCTCGAACACACCACTGAATCCACTGAAAATCACTGACCTTGGAAAGCTGATGTATAATGTGGGTACACGAGGCACAAGCTGCAAACACCCACTCACATCCACCCACATGCATCGTCTCTCTCTTTCTTTCGTGCAGACACACAGACATGGCTAACCTAATCGTTGGTCTGTCTCCTCAGGTTTCATTTTCCACTGGAGCGTTCCAGCTCATACCTGAGCTGGCATCAATCTATTCAGGCAGAGAGGAGGAGAGCCGGGGGCGGCCGAGCCGGCCTGAACCACACGTCTTTCTTCAGCACAAAACTCCAGACAGGCCAACGCAGCAGAGAACAAACAGGAGGCTCGCTGGGTTTCATCTCCTCCTCTGAGCGCCAGCACCAGCGTCCATATGGGCTCACAGCGTGAAGCACAGACAGCATGAAGAGACCAGAGCAGCATGATTTCTGCTGTCTGCTCTGCATCAGTTCGTCTGAACATTCACTCTATTCATAATCAGTTAGAGGAGGGAGTGACGCACATTTCAATCTCCTGCAAAGAAATAATTCCTCCTGTTTCAGGTAAATTCTAAAGACAGATTTCAGACATCAGTTCATCAGTTGTTTATTCTAAAGCCTAAAAACTACAAGTTTACATGAAGTTCTTTTAATATCCCTTCAAATTATGACATTTAGCGTCACTGCCCTGTTTCTTGCACCATAACCTGGATTTGACATGTTTGTTTCCTGATTTCTTTGTCAACATGGGTTTTGTTTATCCATGACTGTTCGACCCTGAGGTCATATGAACATACATGTATGAGCTTTAATCTCCTGTGAGTGTGTGCGTGTGAGTGGATCTCTCTCTCTGCTGTCGTGCCTGTGTGATCGTGTGATCGTGCGATGGGCTGCAGGTTTGCTCGGCTCATTGAATGGGTGTGTGCAGGTTGTTTCAGGGAGCTGATTGCTTTCAGCCTTGACGCTCACAGTTAAAGTGATCGGCTTCCTTCTGCTCCTGCAGGATCTTCCCCCTTTACTTTAATCTGCACTGCTAGCAAAATGTTGTTGTGTGAAATATATTTTAAATAAACCAGGAGCGGGAAAGAGGGAAGTCTTATGTTACATATGTTGGTCTTGGTTTTTCTGACAGCCGAGTCGAAACAATGACCACAATCCACAGCCGGATTTAACCTCTGAGAAGAACAAAGCAAACATTTAATGTTGATTTTGACCTCTGTGGCCTTTACAGAGCAGATTCCACAAAGCAGGCACGCTGTGTGAAACATCATAAAGTAGAATGTGAAAACTTGAAAATCTTTTCTGACGTAAACTCAACTGAAAACAGCACAAAGACGATATATCAAATATATTCTTATATAACATGTTTGACCTCATCATTGATCTGATCGATCTGCCTTTGGAGTTCATGCCCTGAAGCTCACTGCTGTGTTATAAAGGCATGAGACATATTAATACAGTTGCACACTTTGTAAACCTGTGTGCATCCCTTCTTAACTATAAAATGTTTTACATCTATGAACAAAGTCTGTTAAAATGAGGAAACCCTGTCGGAGTTCATCGCTGCTCAGCGGGCATCCTGGTGGAGGGAGCTCCTCTCGGTCTGGTGTCCTGTTTCTCTCTTGTATCATATGAGTTTATAAAATATTCACATCTTTACTTTCTTGAGTGAGCTGTCTCTCCTGTACGAGTTCTCTGTAAGAGGAGAAGAGACAACAGTAGTAAAAGACCATCTACTGAGACCACCGAGCTGCATGTGGTGAACTTATTAGCTTCTTTTAGCTTCTAGTTTCTGGTTTCTGGTTTTTTAGCACATAAATCCTGCCGTTTCCATGCCGGAGGTGTTCTTCTTGTTAACAGATCACCTAGAAAAACTAAACCAACAGTGAATGTGACACCCGAAAAGTGCTGTGTGTGTGTCACAGTCATATATAAATCAAAAGCTTTGAGCCACAGACGGACTAACATGTTGGTTTGTGAATTTTTTTGAGATTTCATAAAGGAGAGCTTTGATGCTTTCCGTCTTTTCTGATCGATAAATGTTGTTATGGTGTCGGATACTCGTGTTAAACGATGACAAAACATCCCATAATGAGGTTCATGCTTTTGGAAGTGAGCCCTGCTGGCTGTGTCAGTTGGCTCTGTTTTAAAAAAAATCTTTAAGTGTTTTTATTAGTGACACTATACTTCCTTACATGAGTATGCCAGCTCCATGCTCACAGCGCTGTGCCTGCCCCCTCCCCCGCTCTGCTCAGACACCGCTGTGCTCTGCTTCAGGGATTACTGTTAGCACTTTGTTTGAGATAGTTTTAATAAAGTGGGGTTTTTTGGGGTGAGTGAAGGACAGTTAACTTTTTAAAACTTTCCTAAAAAGTCAAGCACCAGACAGAAGTTGAGAGCGTTCCTGTTTCTCGTGGATTTATTTACTTCCTCAACATAAGCACATGAGCTGGATTAACATCTAAACTTCTGCTAGAGGACTCCACGTTGCTTTGTCCTGTTGAAAGGTGAGGAGCACGAGCTGTAAGTAGCATTTTCTCAGTGTCCTAGCTGTGTTTATTTTGTGTGAGTAAAGGAGTTCTGAGTACAGCAGAGTGTGGAGGCACGCAGGAGGGAAAGGGGGAGGAGGAACCGACACAGACCGCTTTGAGAGAATGCAGGAAATAGAAAGAAGAGAGAGGGCGGAGTCACAGTTTTCTGAAAATCTACAGACTTTACTGTTCAATCAGTTGTGTTAAGCTGCTCTATAGAGGTCCAAAATCAAAGACCCGTAAATTAGCATAATATGTCCCCTTTAATGATCAGAAAAATACAGGATGATGCTTTTGTCTTTAAACTTAAAACTTCTGATCTAATCTTTTTATTTAAGTTTATTTAGCTGTTTAAAGCCTCTTTAATGTAAGAGGCAACATAAACTTAGAATTAAAATAAACAGTTTTACCAGTTAAATTTGTTTACTCTGAGCACATTAGTCTTCATACGAAAAGATTAAAGGTTAAAATGCTTGACATGAAACTGCTTGTTTGCAGACTGGTGCAGGAGGTGTGTAAGCAGATATGTGTTGACCTCTCTCTGTCTGTCTGTCTGTCTGTCTGTCTGTCTGTCTGTCTGTCTGTCTGTCTGTCTGTCTGTCTGCGTGTCAGTCGGAGCCAGCGGCAGTAGCAGCATCAGCAGCAGCAGTTTATAATCACCTGTTCCAGCATGTGATTTTCACATGTCTGCACTGCAGTAACGTACTCTGCTAACTTTTTCCATAAGCCTGATCTTCACAGGTCGTCGCTCCTCCACCCATCTGTGGTCAGCCATGTAAGGAGAATCTGACCACAGACTCCTCCTCCCACTCCTCCTCCTCCTCCCACTCCTCCTCCTCCTCCTCCTCCTCCTCTGAGAGGCCCTCACCTTCCATCTATTCCTGTTGTTTGTCAGCAGCTAAAATCACTCACTCAAATGCTTGCACACAGTGTGCAGTTTCTGCCACTAGAGGTCTCTCTATCAAAACAACGAAAATAAAAGACGTCATGGAGCAGCAAGGGATCATGGGATTAGTTTATTTCTTTGGTAAACAACCTCTATTGCTGCCATGGTGGACACATAACATTTCCACCATAAAATGTATAAAAAAACTCCATCAGTTGTGAGTTGTTTTCTTACATCATCCTTAATGTTTCTACCAATATTCAAACTTGGAGAAATCTGACTTTAAACGCATTTCTTTTTCTCATGTCGCTGATTCATTTCTTCAATCGAGAAACCTTCAGCAGCAGTTACACACTGAGCATTCAGGTAAATTATTAAACATCCATCGGTGAATGTCTGGCTTTGAAATAGTTCCTTTATTTGTTTGCTGATAGCAACAAAAACAAAACAAACCACAGATTGTTTTATATGTTGATTTAAAGAAAATTTCAGCCGCAGAAAAGCTTTTACGAAACTACTCTCTCTCCTGCTCTGTTGAAGAGCTAATTACGTTCCATGAAGGTTACGTTTTATCCCCACAATCAAAAATAAATCTTCAGTTGTTTCATCTTGGTGATGTTGCTTTTTCAACAGCAGCGTTGCCCCCATTTCCCTCTTTGCACTTATGCTCCTGTCTTGCTGCTGGATAAATATTTGTCTTGTTTGGCCTTAAAATAGCAACACAAATGACACATTTTTACATTACTGCTGGTGATAAGTGTGACGGGCTGTCAATGGGTCGCCTTAACGAAGTGTAGCGTCCCAAATCCCCTCTCAGCTGCACTAATCTGATGTGAGAACAAGGCGAGGGGGAGAGGAGGGCCGTTAACCCAAAGACCGGCCACAGACGTCCACACACACCAGGAGCATGCACGGATGGATGCTGAGGGAGCTGTCTGAGTAGTCTAATACCTGCTGGGATATGTAGTCCCTTTAGCTCATCCTCCAAAGCATGCTGGGAGATGGGCGTCACTTCAGCCCAGTGCAACAATCAATTCCAGTCTTGTCGAGAAGTGAAGGCCACAGACAGCAAAACATTTCTGCACGCTCGTCCTTCTGTCTGAATGTTGTGAGTTGTAGTTGCTGG
The DNA here is from genome assembly GCA_029783665.1 of Naso thynnoides. Taxonomy (NCBI): domain Eukaryota; kingdom Metazoa; phylum Chordata; class Actinopteri; order Acanthuriformes; family Acanthuridae; genus Naso; species Naso thynnoides. Next base: position 21,569,558 of record JAQLOL010000015.1, on the reverse strand, counting down.
GTTGTGACTCTAGGGGGAGTCTCATCTTGACTGAATAAAAAACACTGGCTAACTTTGGCAGTTCTGGGCTAACTTATTTTTTCTGCAGCCACAACAGAAACAACACCCCTGCTGTCCCACTGTGGGACTTATCAAAGTTCATTGTGTTTGCCTTAAAAATAAAACTTTTGTTTTCTGTCCTGAGGGGCAGCTAAGCCAAAGGGGGCAAAGAGGGCAAATAGGCAAATAGGCAAATAGGCAAATAGGCTGGCCTCATGCCCGTCCTTTGGTTTTACACTGTGCTCAGATCCACTCTGTCAGCGTCCGCTGGCTGCTGGCATGTGAGCAACGAGACTAAATGATTGATACCAAACAAGCTTTCTAAAGCGCACGTTTAATGATGGATGATACGGAGCTGCAGTCAACACACGGAGAGAAGCAGCCGCTCCAGCTCTTGAGTTACAAGGTGCAAAGTGCAAAAGCCGACAGCTGATTTTGTCACCTGAGACTGTGTGTGTGTGTGTGTGTGTGAGGGACACTCCACAGTTAAAGCAAGCAGGAAAACAAACCCAAGAGCCTCTCACTGAGCAAAGCACACACACTTCAGCAGCTTTGATGTCAACAAACAAACACAGCAGGTTACGGTGTGTTTAGTGTCAAGGTGATGAGATTATTTTCAGTTAATAAATCTGAAATCTTCCCTGATGAGACAGAAAACAGCACTTTTAGGTTTTAGTCACTATGAATATGATGATAAAATATTAAAGTTTTTGCCCTTATTCTGAAAAGATGTTTATATGGTGACAGAAAAAAAAATCAGCTCATATTCCTGTTTACATGCAGCTGTGCATGTTGAGTTTACTGACGCCTTCTTTCATCCTCAAAATTTTGAAAAAGTCAGCATTGTGCGTCCATGTGTGTGTGTGCGCGCGCGTGTGTGTGTGTGTGTATGTGTGCGAATGAGCATGTGTGTGTACTTGCTGCTGGTCGTGTATGACTGATGCCATTTTGCTGTTTAGAACATTCTTTGCACGCACATTAAAATATTTAAAAATTTGTGTTTCAGTTGAGGTTTTTAAAGCAGTTTGTGACAAAAGGCCTCATGTTTGTTTACCACCAGCTGTGCTTTGTAAATAAACCAACAAGTCAACAGTTTGCAAGGCTTGGGTAGAGATGCACAAGAAACAGGACCAGATTTCTGCTTTTAATGACCTTTATAGATCACATGACCTTTCCTGTAGTGCCACTCTCGTGTGGTTTTACATGGTCAGACTTGTGTCTATGCTGATGACATAACTGTGTTGCTACAAAGGGATGTGCACTTGTTCCACGTGAAAAAGAAACAGGGAAGTTAAATAAGATTTTTTTGTTGCTATGATATTTTTGAGGATGATGTCGACCGCGCTGCAAACGACACAACATACAGGCAACAAGAGTTAAATCTGTCAAAGCAGCATGAATAAAAGGTAAAGTTACAGCGCAAGTAATTCAACAACACAGTAGTGCTGTTGATGCCTGCAGCTGAGGCTCTCTTGCAAAGACCACGGTATGAAAACTTAAAGTACACTTGGCTGCATGAGTGCGCACCTCTTCCTCTGGGCAGCCAGCCTCTGCATCATTTACATAACCCTGCCCCTTACCCTTTGTTTCCTCTCTGTCTCTGGTTTGTTTCCGCTGCTTTCGTCACACACAGGCTCACTGCCCTGCAGCGAGGCCTCCGCACGACAGGACGATGTGTCTTTAATACACACTGACAGCGGATACTGGCTTTCTGCTTGTGTAAGTGCACATACTGTAAGGACTGGACTGCCTTTTAAGGCTGGAGACAGAACTCTAAAAATAGGAGCTGTGAATAATGCGTCAAAACAATAGTCTTCAGGACAAACGGACAGTTTGGAGAATCGTCTGTGGAGGACGGACGAGCTGAACGGGCTGGTGTCAGCTCAACGTCAGTCAGCTGAGAGGAGCAGAGGACAAAGAGTGTGTAACTGAGGAAGGTCATAATATGGAGACGCCGCTTCACTTCAGTGACAACTGAGAAGAAAAAGAAATCCTGCACACAGTCAATCACCTGCACTTTTATCAATGAACAAACTTTATTGACATTTGTTATGTTGACACACAAGAAATTCGACTGGTTCTCAGCTTGTGTAAAAGTAGAAGATCAGAAACAATAAATCAGTGAGTTGACAAAGAATCAACAACAACTTTAATTTACTGTCTCAGTCATTTTCAAACTTTCTTTAAAATCATAGAAAGTAGAATTTCTTTGGGTTTTTGACTTTTCTTCAAGGGAGTAATCAACAAATAAATTGATAATTAAAGTAATTGTTATTGCAGCTGCAGACAGTAAACTTAAAGGATGATACACAGAGATAAACAATGCAAACATAAACAAACATATGCTTTACACAGGTAACGCCGCTTAACAAACAGTATGCACGTACTGCTCAAAGTGTTCCTGTCATAATAACGTGGACAGATGACCATATTGTTGCACTGAGAACAGTCACCGTACAAACAGGTTTTCTGTTTCTGTCACTTTAGCTCAGACTGAAATATCTTGACATTTATTGGACAGACTGTCTCCAGACTCTTTTTATAAACTTTCTGCAGCCGGCAGCTTCTTCACAGCTTGTGGGAGTTTTGTCATCGCGTTTTCTGGGTCAGTGTGAACCCCCCGCCGCGGCTCAGTAATGACAGGTCGTCACCTAAAACTCACCAACCCCCCGAGCAGGGACGGCAGGAATTTAACTACAGAGCAGCAGGACGGAGCCACAGAGGGACGTTTGTTTCAGCTGAGTCCCGAGTTGAGATAACGAAGAATCAGGTCAGGCGCCATCAGTGTTTGATTTTCATTTATTTTTAGGAAATCCTTTGTGTTTCTAACATCTGATCTTTCCTGACATTAGTGACGTCATATGCGGCCAAGAAACCTTTTTGAAAATCAAGTATCCTGAAAAAAAAAAAAAAACTCTTTCATGTTCAGCTAATTAAGTGACACCAACATTCGCAAGAATATCAGCCTGACTTGTTCCATCTTCTTCTTCCAGACTGTTTGTTTCTCTTCAGACTGACGGGGTCTTCAAACAGAACTCGTGAAGTCGTGTACAAGAAAGGCTTGATGCTAAAGCCTGTACACGCCGGGTGCATAACGAACAAATGACACAAAGGTGCAAATTGTTCGGATGCAAAATGTTTGGATCAAAACTCTTTACCCAAATTTGCGATAGAAACACGGAAACATGGATTTCCTAAAGAGTTTAGACAGCTCACTTCAAAGAGGGAAAAGTGGGCTCATGTTACAAATACAATATTAAAACACTTCAGAACTTATCGGCCATCAAACACAAAATACTGAATAAAAATACGACGACATCACATCACAGGCATGAACAGCAGGCAGGTGTAAACCAGATGCTTGGATAGTTGAAACGTTAACAGAGCCTCCCTCACGTTAACATACATTAGCTGATGTAATCTCATCCAAAAGTAACTATAAAAGGTAACATTACTCACCATTTACAAAGGCCAACTGATGGACGATACTCTGCCGTATGTTGGTTTCTCTGTAATCGGAGTGTTGTCAAGCAGCGCTTGGTGGTGAGCGACACAGGCGATCAGCTTGTCAGTCATCATTGTTTATGTTGTTGCTGTGGGATACGCATGTGATGTCCACTGTGCACAACCATCGTGACTGGTTGATGCGTTTGTTCGCATTAAAATCAAAAGGGTCACTTTTTCACAACATATTCGCGTTCTATGTGAAAATACTCATGCCCCATCAGCAGTTTAAAAATTATTTGTGTGTGCAAATATTTGCATGAAAAGGCTTCTAAAGTGGTAAACACATGAGAACACCATTGCACTGCAACAGTTATGGACGCCAAAGGATCTCTTGTTCTCCTCCTGGCTTTCTATGAGAAAATGTTGCATTATTACTTTGTGTTTGAACACCACGCAGGGGAACTAGAGACGAGACAGCGAAAGTGACGATTTATATCCAGATTAACAACTTGTTGTTGCTTTCCATAGACACTTTTGGTCCTGTATGGGCTCAATCATTTCCGAAAATGTAAGCAAACACGTCACAACTAGTAAACTTGGTGCTTTCATAAATTTGACTCACAATGTGGCAAATACCACAAGAGGGGGCGTTCATATGGTCTGTTCACGTGAACATGGTAAACGAGACTGCATCTGAAGGCACCATGAGTCACTCCTGACCTACAGTAACCCCTGTTCCACCAATCACATCACCTGACTGGCCCACCCACCTGCTCACCTGTTTCCACTTCACTAATAACACCTGCAGGATAAGTACCAGTCTGTCTCCACCTGCTCCCTGTCAGATCGTCTTATTAGTTCGTCATTGATTTCCAGACACATCAGTAAAAAAGCACAATGCATCAAAATTGTGTTTGAGGAAAATACTTTATCATAATACTTAGTTACTCTCTGTCTCTGCTGAACACAAAAAGGAATGAAATGATTTGCATGAGAGAAGGTGACAAACAGAGGGATTTTCCAAAAATTAACTTTAAAAAAATCCGTACTTGAGTGATGAGACGATCTTTTCAACATGTATGTGAGACTTTGAGTCAAATGTGATCAGTGGAAGCTGCAGCAGAGTGAAATCAGGCTGAGCGCTTCAACAAGGATCCTCCTTCAGAACAGCAGACTGAGACTGCCATGGAAGAAGCGAGAGATACTTTCACTGCTAACACACATGCACACAGGCGCACACACACGCCTCGCCTTGCTGCTGCTGAAACTCTTGTGTCTTCCAAAAGGCCTGTAGCTCCACCCTGTGGCTGCAGGGCAGCACTACAGTTCGGCTTCTCATGTAGAAAAAGCATCATGAAGGAATACACATCCTAATATCCAACACACCATCCATCACAACGCAGTGGGAGGGATGTTGCGCTCGCATGGAGACGAGCCCTGGCAACAGGCAAATACTACTGTGTGTCGCCATGGTAACCTGTGAACTGGTGAGAGGGAAGAGAGGAGGAGATGTCAAAAACTGAGGGAGGAGAATGAACATGGAAACATGAAGGAGAAGAGACACTAAGGAACAAATAACCGCCGCAGAGGACGTCAGATACGATGACACGATGTTGGGGAGAAATCCCCGCAGGCCGTTTGTTTATTGATAAATGATGAGATAATAAAATAAAAGAACAGAACAAGACACTCGTCCTGTCTGCCAAAATAAGGCCAACAAAGCCTCCAGGACACATTTGGTGCTACTACCGTTTTACTTAAATTGGCGTGTTTCTGAGTCATGTCCCTGATGTGTGACCAGTTTAATGAGAGATAAAGTAGGACAGCCTGCTCCTGCTGGGCACTCCTCAAACAAACGCTGCCCCTCCCACAACAGCGGTAAATAACAAACAAGTGGAGAACCACAAGAGGCTCCGCAGGCACGAAGAGTTCAACAGCAGCTCTGTCCATTCATCAAACACCAAACATTACAGCTGTAAAGATCATAATACTGAATCTGACCCTCAAAAAAAGAGAAAGTAGATATCTGTTAACAAAAAAGCTAATGCATTTTATTTTATAGCATTTTTACAGAAAAAAATGTCGTAAAAAAAATAAATTTGAACAGAAACAAATTGCGGCAGAAATATATGATTTTTATCTTCATGTTGTTCTTGTGACCACATGTGGGGTTTCAACACACGAAGCCTGAAGTAACTGATAGAATATTTCTTTTTGTATGGACCTGCATGAGGCGTTTTCTAAAGATTATCACTAATGAACCATGTCCATTTTTGTATTGTTTGTGTTATGAGTATTCAGTCAAATTCAAGGAGATGAGAGAATTCAGAATGATTCTGGACATTTTTTAATTTATATACAGAACTAAAATTATTGTATGTTTTTTTTACTTATTTAGTTGTAATAAACCTTTGTCAGGTTCCAGCAGCAGTCAGTGTTTGTCAGTGAAATCTCAGTTTGTTTCGTTGTCGTCGGCATTAAAACTGAGGATCAGCTGGTCCACAGAAAAGCTTGAAGAGACACAAAACTACACGAGTGCAGTGCGGACAGACGACTCATGACGTCAACATCAGCAGCTCAAATAAGAAACCATCAGACGTTGAAAATCCACAGATGTGTTTGAACTGCAGATTTGCATCACCGTTAGAAGTGAGCGAGCGATAATGAGACCTGCCGTCGTCCTGTTTCAGGAACTTAAAGCTTTTCAAACTGCAGCTCGATGGGCAGCGAGTTTCAGGAGAGCAAACATGGCGGCTTAAAGTGCAGTGATGGTCGAGTCCCCTGAGGTTTAACAGATGCTGTCTGATGTGAAAAAGGGCTCCGAAATTATATAATAACCTTTGAATGCAGACTGAAGGCTGCCGGCACAGTAAGAAGCATAGTAAGGCAAACCTGTGTGTGTGTGTGTGTGTGTGTATTTAATGTGTGTGTGTGTGTGTGTGTGTGTTCTGGTTGGGAATTCAATGTGCAGGACAATGTTCCCTCATGTTGAAAAAATCTGTCCTTCCTTTCTCTCCTGGGGTGTGTTTACACATAACTGAGTGTGTTTTTTAAATGTGTGTGTGTGTGTGTGTGTGTGTGTGTGGGCTCTGAAGGCATCTGGTTGAGTCTAAACAGACACTGTAGCGTCATGTTCATATCTTGTTGCAGATTTTCAGATGTTCAGCAGCAACACGTTTTGTTTTGTTGTAAAAGGTTTTGTTTGTTTTAGTCCTTAAACGGTCTTTTCATCTCCTGCCGAACGCTTTTTCCGCCGTGGAGGCGACGTGTTTTCACTTCCCTGTGTGATCAGCTGACCCGTCAGATGATGTTGATGATGCATCAGACGAGTTCTTCACAGATGTGTCAACAATTCCTGAAACAATTATTATCACAATGTGCAGAAATGTAGTCATTTCATACAAACTGAGAATAAACAAAAATCTTCTCCTGACGTTTTGTTCAGTTTGGCCTCTGCAGCTTTTCTGCCAACTTGTGCTCAAATGTTGGTAATTGCATCTTTAGAGTGAGAATTCCATTTAATGATAGCAGCAAAGTTTATCTTATTTTAATTTTTTTATTTGCACATAAATGATGATGGAAACTTTAGGAAACCTGGAATATATGATATTTTTGTCAGAGAGTCAGTGTATCAATAAAATTTGAGGAGTTTTAGCGTCACCAACAGCCTAACTGTGTAATGTTTCATGTCTGGTGGAACCTGGATCTTCAAAGTCGAAAGTCAGAAAAATAAGGTGAATGGGGGAAAATTTCAAACAATACAAGTACTAGCTTATAAACATTTATTATATTATTAGAAAAGTATAATTTACAATATAAACACAACTTATTCTTTTTGGGTCACCCTGAACAATTCCTGCTTCAGTCTGCACTGCCTTGACGCTGCTCTGCTCATGATATTTAGCTAGCTAGCTTGTTAGCATCTAGCTATACACAATAGTTATTGAGATATACACAAATAGACATGTGTGTGTGTGTGTGTGTGTGTGTGTGAGTGTGTGAGTGAGATAGTGAGAGAGAGAGAGAGCAAAGGACTCTTAATACCTCACTTTTCCTAATGCTTTCACTCTTAATACCCTCGTCTGAAAGAGAGAGAGGATGTGCGACCTACACTCGCAGAAAGAGAGAGAGAGTGAGACAGACAGACAGGGAGAGAGAGACAGAGAGAGAGAGTGAGACAGACAGACAGGGAGAGAGAGAGAGAGAGAGACAGAGAGAGAGAGACAGAGAGAGAGAGAGAGACAGAGAGAGAGAGAGAGAGAAACAGAGAGAGAGAGAGAGAGAGACAGACATAAAAAGAAAGAAACAGAGAGAGAGAGAGAGAGACAGACAGAGAGAGAGAGACAGACAGACAGAGAGAGAGACAGACAGACAGACAGAGAGGATCTGTCTGGGGATTTGGACAGCTGTCAATTAAAATCCCTCGACACAACCTCTCCTCCTCCTCTTCCCTCCATCACACCGACTTCCCTCTGCTCAACGGCACTCCTGTAGCAGACGCATACATCCCTGATGATGGCTTCCCCTTTCCTCCCCCCTGCCTCACCCTCCTGCGTCTCTCTCCCGGGTCTGACCTGCATGTGTGTGTTTTTATGTGTGTGTGTGTGTGTGTGTGTGTGTGTGTGTGTGTGTGTGTGTGTGGAGAGAGCGG
>JAQLOL010000015.1:21548976-21560645 GCA_029783665.1 Naso thynnoides | reverse complement strand
ACACACACACACACACACACACACACACACACACACACACACACACATACACACATGTACCTCTATGCTTATGAGGACCCTCATTGGCGTAACACATTCAGTAGTTTCGTTTCCCAACCTAAAGGCAGAGCATTAAAGGTTTTATCCACAGTCAGTCTGTGGGTGATTTGTGAGATTCAGCTCCATAAAGAAAATGACTTCAACACAAGCGTCAAACACGCTGATCCAGGAGGTCGCAGGACAAGTTTTACATATAAACAACATGCAGAGGTCTCCATACTGTATGAGCCACGTGCACAATCACCTACATGCCACCTGAATGTCACGAATGTTCACACTGTTCACAGAAATGAAAAGTGTCGACCGAGAGGCAGCAGTTTCATCACACCAGCTCCCAAAATCAACTGCAGTCACTTCATGAAGTTAAACAACAACACTGAGACAATACAGACACGGTTGAAGAGCGATGCCCACATAACAGTGATGTCACCGTATGATCCTGGTCAGAACCTGAGTTGAATTTTGGTGAACTGACCCTTTAAAATGTCCTGACTGGCACTGCTTTAAACCCAGCTCGGTCCTCACAGAGATAGCAGCACACACACACACACACACACACACACACACACAGACACACGGTGTGGAGGAGGAGGCTGATAGATCGGAGCCCGTTCAAACCGCTGCCATCTTGACGCTGACGGCCAATCCTCCAAAGCAGAATGTGAGCACGCTCAGATTGTCTCCCCGCATGATGACTGACCCAGGCGCTTCTTCTGTGAGAATCAGGACGACAAGCGAGGACAAAATGTGACGCCATGATGACACAGCCGCCTTCACCAATGTGACAAAAGCGCCTGTGCATCATTTTGCACAATCAGAACCTAAACATGTTTCGGCTTTTTAATGAGTTGCGATATCAGATTGCCTAAATGTTTTGCTCGTTTGGGCTGGAGCTGAACCGGGCCTCCTCCTCCTCCTCCTACACATCGGCATCGGCTCAAATGCCTGTTGACAAATCTCACTGCAGCCACCAATCACCAATCACTCCTCAAAAAAAAAGTCCTCTCCCTAGCAACGCTGCCTCCACTTCATCACAATACGTAGATAGTATTTTAAATCCGTTCTCGGCTATATTTCGCAGCACTGACTTGCAAATCCATTTAGCAGCATCTGCAGCCTTTTCTGTACATAATCTGTGTGTATGTTTTAAGCTGCGGGAGGAAACTGTTACTTTAAATGACTGGCACGCATGACGTGGTGTCCTTGATTTTCCTGCTTGCACATGTCCTCTCTGTGTGTTATTATGCAGGCATCTGCTGTCAAGACTTCTTAAACTCATCGCAGCGTTCCTCCTGCTCTCCCCTCCACGCCACTCTCTCCATGCAGCCGCCCTGAGCCCATGAACACACACACACACGCACACTCACACACATATTGAACGCACAGACGAGTGCGTGCAGAGTCAAACATGGTGAGGAAGACACAGTGTGAGGCGTGCACACACACACACATACACACACACTCAGATATTTGATGGTGGGGGGTCGGTGAAGCTCCCTCAGGTGTTGGAGAGTCTGACTCAGGCCTACTGTCAGCCCCACAGCGCCGCTCGTCTCCTCACATACACCAAATCTGACGTTTCACTGCTACTGTAACAACACACACAAATAATAACAGGAACACATCCCTGCTTCCTCTGCTGCGACGGCTGACAGGTGCATCAAAGGAAAACTGCATTTCACTTTAACAAAGTCGGATACTCTGAAGGAGAGGTGGATATTTTGGGAAAGCAAAGCTACAGGCTGCAGCTAGTTAGCTTAGCGTAGCATAATGACTGGAAACAGAGGGAAACAGCTAGCCTGACTCCGGCTAACAGCAACCAAATCCACCTACAAACAGCTCCGAAGCTGCAGATAAAACTGGGTTGATTTTTTTCCAGCGCTGAATTACAATCAAACTTTTAAACATGCAAATCAAATCAGTGCTGGAAAGTAACTAAATACATTCACTTAAGTGCAGTTCTTATGAAGTACCCTTTAGGAGACAGGAAGCAGTCTTCGGTCCATTCATTCTTCTGGGAGAAATGAACGTGATCACAGATTATGACCAATTCTTTCGCCCCATTGTCACCAAGATAAAGGTTGGATCCATTTTTCACAAGAAAAATATCTTCTGACCATTCTGACACAAAAATGTCATTTTTCAGACACACGAATCAGTAAAAAATTAACTTTGTTTGAGACCTGTTCCTGTCTCAGCACATTTCCAGACAAGCGGCAGAGAAGTGACTCCACCCACTTAGGAGTGTGTTTGCTGTAATCCAGTAATATATCAGACTACACATACAGTAGGTCTCTGAAACAGCTGCATGATGGGTATTTTTGGTGCTTCTGGTGTTTTTAATGATAATACTTTAAACTTTTACAAAAGTGAACGTTACAATGCTGAACTTTTACTTGCAACAAATTCTGTTTACCTGTTTTTAGATGTGAAATTTTTATTATTTTCCCTCCCTAAAAAACTCCTGAACACATTTTCTCAGGACAAACTACGTTAACAGGAAACTTGTCTTTACAAGGCAAAAGAAAAAGGAACAACAACAACAACAATAACAACAAGCACTTTGCACCTAATCTACAAATTGAAAGCATTCCCGCTTCATGATAAGAGCTACAAAGGTGTGTCCGCTTATTGCTTCCTGTTAGCTGGTCTGTTTCTCACACTGATGTGAACGGCAGCAGTGAAATGCGGCGGCTTGAGAAAACACTTTTTAAAAAAAACTGCCTGTTGTTATCAGCGGCAGCAGCTCTGAGCTGAGCCTCTGTAATTAGACGAGCTAATTTGTGAGCTGCAGTCGTTATGGATGCTGGTTGTTAGTGGTTACCTGTTGTTATGGTTACCGTTTCCCTCTGTAACTGTCAACAGGACCTCGAGTACCACAGAGTGGGACACAGCTCAGCTCTGTCTCCCACACACACACACACACACACACACACACACACACACACACAGGTACGGTCAGTAAGTGATTTTTTTTCCAGCAGTAGGACGTTAAGATAAGACAAAACTGACTGAAGGGCAACACTCAGAGAGAAAAATAAAAATGTGAAGATTCATTTTGACAGGGTAGAAAGATTTGAGTTCAAATTTTGATCCCAAACTTGAATATCTGCACATGAAACTGTTCTGCGTTTTCTTCAAATGGCCACTTGTGGCTCCAAAAACAATCAGTCCCCATGGAGCTGCGTTTTTTAATTACATATTGAACTTTACAGCAGAGATCAAAACATTAACAACCAGGTACAAAACATATTTATGTAGCTATTTTCCTTTACATGATGTAAGTTTGTATGTAAGTCATTCATTTAAATTATATTAAGGCTTAAAGTGGAAATCTTGAGGACAATCTTGAAGATCATCCCTGTGCACAGCCGGTGCAGGTAAAGCCCTGTTCTGATAGGACGCGTTGTTTTCCACGCTCGCTGCCAGGCACCAGTTGAATCTAGTTGACCTTCCACGCAGCGTGCAGGGACGGCACAGCGCCCAGCTCTGCAAGGCTCAGGCCCGCTCTCGCGTCATACACAATGAATGGGGGCAGGGACACACACACACTGCACACACTGCACACACTGCACACACAGCGCGTACTGTCTGAAAAGGGCTTAAATCCCATTCCACAAACTGTGATTTACATAGACCAACGCAAGCTGGTATTTTTGGATTTTGGTGATCTTGAAGATTTGAGTTACATTGTTTCATCTTTGGTGGTAAGCTGTTGCAGATGTGCCTCCGGACCTCATCCCCCAGAATTCATGTGGAAACCAAACAGTGTCGCCTGTGTGATGTCAGTAGATCGCCTGTTTCCTTCTTCAGAACGTCGACTTTTCTTTTCCTTTGGACCTGTACTTGGACTTGAACTACATTGACCCACCATCATAACTCACAGGAAATAAAAAACACCAACGCCGCTCAAACACAACTTATGCCAGGGTCAGACTACACAATATTTTTGTCCGTTAAAATGTCCACTGTGTCAGATTAGGTGATTAGAGAGTCACAAATTCCTGCCGTGTCGTGACCGAGAGACATGACAACATGACAGACTACATGTTGCTCCGCGATCAATCCTTGTTATCAGTCATGACAAGCGTGATGTCACTGGAAAGAGAGTGCTCGCCACTGACTGCTATTACTAACAAAAAAATCAGAAATGGTTGTCTCTCTCTTATAACATCCTAGATGCGGCATCGGTTGTCATCCATTATCAGACACTATGCGAGACAAAACAATGTACTGCCGATGTTCACTGATCGTCTCTGAGCCTACCTGACAGCCTACGGCTTCCTGGTTGGGCTGTTATAGGGGTGATATCATGTAGTCTGACCCCGGCATAACAGCGCGCCTGTTGCGTTAGCTCCGCCCATCTTTTGGACAGACCAACCCCTGCTGACTAACGTGAAAGGTGTCACTCTCTGTGAGCAGCTACTGATTTATTGAGGGAATGACGCCGCAGACACACAGACTGTAGAACTGGTCAGTGCTGCAAATAGACGAGCGGTCATCAGGCGACCGTCGGCTCAGTCTACATGTTTTACCTCACTGTGACGGAGACCTCATGAAAATGAAGTGACAGGAGCTGTCTGCTTTGTGTCACACATTCATTGATATCAAAGCACATCCTCTCCAGCTCCACCCTCTCATCCAAATATGGTCACTTGTAGCTCCAAAAAAACGACAACGCCAAACCAATGAGTGACGTTGACGACTCCATCCACTATTTAATTTACAGACCCGATGTGAGACTCATCTGTTTAGCCACGAGCAGCAATATTCGACGCTCAGACCAGAGCGAAAAGGTCCACATGAGGAGGAAGTGGGCGATCAAACACAGCAGAGCTGCTTCTTTTGCAGCTCAGTCCAGGATGCCAACACGATTGGTTGATATGTTTCCTGACTCGGTGACTGGCTTTTGGGGGGACGTGTCATGCAAGCGTCATGCTTTGTCTGCTGAATCCGGAGCTTTTCACACCACAGTCCTCCATGTGGTCACTCCTGAAGACGCCACACAAAGAACAGACAGTGATTTGAAGCGCCAACAATCATAACACATAAAAACATAATATGTCATATGATCCCATGCCTCCTCTTTCAGTTCCATGCTTATAAATCTGTTATCATCTGCAGGACAGAAATCATGGAGTTCATTGAAAAAATGTGAAGATGGCGGCTTCCGGTGCGTGAAATCGCAGCGATGCCAGTGGCCAGTCACACAGCGAGATGGATGTTGGTGAGTTATTATTCATGGCTGCAGTCTGAGGACAGTGCACTAATCCAGGGGCGGGGAGATGCACATAGTTCTTATCATGATGAGGCTGCAGCATTAGATAAGGAAACGGATAAATATAGTGCTCGTGCTTTGTTTTCCTAATCCACCCACGGGGCTAAGAAACTAACCTTTTAAATAGGTCACCTTCTCTGCTTTTAGAAACCAACACACTCAGGCTCTGTGTCCACTGGCTCTGTGTGTGTGTGTGTGTGTGTGTGAGTGTGTGTTTGTGTGTGTGTGTGTCCTTTGAAACAAGCCAGTTAGGGTTTGGATGTTCAGAGTGGCTGCAGCTTGCATGATCCTCAGTTAAAGGCTCAGTTCACCAAAATCACATCAGTAGAGAAGGAAAATAATCACCAGAAAAGTGAATTCTCACACGCAGTTTCTGTGCAATTTTTTTTAAACACATTAAAAATCATATAAGGGGTCAACTTACTTTTAAGACTGTTATTTTCATTATGCAATTATTTTTTTTGTCTTTGTTTATAATCTAAATTGAAAGTTGACACTACGCCTTAACATTAAACGTGTGCGGCGATTTAATTTTTTAGACTTTTCAAAGTTAGAAATAAGTTTGTGCACCACATAAAAAACTCCCCATAACATCCAGTTCACTTTCCTTCCTGTGCAGCTGATGGCTCACCTCATTTGAAACTCACTGTTTAGAGTTTGCATGTATCCTTTTAATGACACTTAACTGTTCATTGCGATATTTGACACACAATACTGAACTTTTGAGGACGACAACTCTTCTTCTGAAGCTGCTGAATTCAATGTGATATCAACCAAAACATCTGAATCTGTAATTTAGTTTTTTGCGTCTTTGTGTTAGAAGTAATAAGTAATTGATGAAAAAAAAATTTTTTTAAATACAAATTGTGACCAGAGCACAGAGAATGACTCTGTGAGTCATACAGCAGAAAGAAACATTAGTGTGTTTGTGTTTGTGGAGGTAAAGAAAGAACCCGTTCATCTTCTTCAAAGCCAGCAGGATGAGGAAACATCCAGACAAACAGCAGAGCGCAGAGTGTGGCCCCGGGGCCCGACCCTCCATCCACAGAGGAGGGCAGGACTCGGACACAAAGGCAACAAAAAGAGAAGACATGAAAGAGGAGAGTGCACGGAGGCCGTCATGTGGAAGCAGGTCTTTGTGCTGTGAGGAAATGGATTTGTGTGCATTTGAAACGATGCAGCGAGCAGCCGTGTGCACTGAGAGCCTCTCATGTTATATAAGATTATGCTATAAGACGACGCTTTTGTACTCCTTTGTCACTGCAGCTCTTTTACTTGTAATGGAGTATTTTTACATCAGGATAATATTATTTTGCAGACTAAAGTTCTTCCGCCTGGGAAAATAGTTCCTTCCTAGCTGGAATATCAGCGTGAAGAAGGATTTTAACACAGACGTTCTTTTGAACTGACGTCAAACATTTTCAGCTACTTCCTGTAACGTTTATTAAATATGGACAAAATGTCAACAAACACCATGACTCAGAGATAAAGCTGTTTTAAAGGGGAAATGGGCGGGGCTTAAATGACATGTAGGAACACTGGGATGCTCCTTTAAAGATTGTATCTGAATATTTTTTATCTGTAATTACTTTCTGATATCGTCACCCATGAATCTAAATGTTTTTCACCCTCTGCAATAGTTACGTTAAATGCAGTTACAGTGAACACACTGCAGTTGAACATACATGGCAGAGGCAGCCGCAGAAAAATGGACTTGGGTTCACATGAAAATGTTTGGTTGTATTTTTTACCTTAAATTATAATCAGGCTTAAAAATAAGTACAAATTATGTTGGAGTAAAACATCAACTTTAAAATATCAGCTTGAATTAAACTTTTGCAGCTTTTGCACAAGTGATTCACTCAAGTAACGTACTGAAATATGAACCTGAGATTAGATTTAGATTGGATTTAGATTTATGAGTCCTTTTGGAAGGAAAATAGTTTCCACCTTCCGTACAGCCTCAGAATACACAAATACATCAGACTGGACAGAATACATCAAATACACACACATGAATCAACACTGTACACCAACCAGCACGTTTCCCTACACAAACACACAGACTCAGGCACAGTACAGTGTGGGTACTCTTCAGTTCTGGTTTGAACTTCACTCCAGCTGCCTTTGGCCTCAAATCCAGTCCAGGTGAGGCTTAACATTGACAGTAACGACAGTACAGTGAATACTTTAAGTACATTCGATGATAATACTCACATACTTTTACTACAGTGAGGGTTTTGTATGCGGGACTTTTACAGGGAGGCCAGCGTGCGCACTTTATGTGGCCATAAACCCGGAAAATCAAGTGAGCGCGTCTCCGCCCCCAGAGAGAGAGAGAGAGAGAGAGAGAGAGAGAGAGAGAGAGAGAGAGAGAGAGAGAGAGCGCTTGTCGCGCATCCACAGACATTTCGAGGCAGCTAAACGGTCTGAACAGCACTTTTGACGTCAGGAATAATCGTTCCAGCCTACTCTCTCATCCGGGTCCTCTTGTTCTCCTCGACTCTTGTGCTTTTAATATTTACTTCATCCACAGCAGCGGCGGCTTAGAGCCTTAACGACAACAACAGCAACACACATGCATGCATGCAAAGAGGAACGGCTGTGATTCAACCAGCTCCATCTGCTGCAGATTATCATTTTTTAACTTTTAACTTTTCTCTCCCCTGAAACATCGCGGAGGATGTTTGCGTCTCAGCTCAACAAGTCTCTTTTATCTGTCGCGCAGTAACTGTGGATGGCGGCGGAATGGAGATAGCCTTGGTGAGTTTTGAGAACGGCGGCGCTAAAGGGAGCGGTGGCGGCGGTGGAGGCAACAATGCCGAGGAGAGCTGCCGGAACGCACTGGATGCCCCCCAGTCGGGCTTCGTTCAAACTGGACTCGGAGAGGACTACGGCAAAGAGCTGAACACCCGGGGGAGTCCTCAGCATCATCATCATCATCATCACCACCATCATCAGCAGCAGCAGCAGCAGCAGAGCTCCTGGAAAATCAACGACATGAACAACACTTTCAGCTGCAGCGAGAACGCCATGGATGCGCTTTTACGCGCGGACCACAGTCCCCATCTGTTCGACGAGGACATGCTGGACATGGACATGGACACGGAGAGCAACGAGCGTGTGCTCATCAACATAGCCGGGCTGAGGTACGAGACTCAGCTGGGCACCCTGAACCAGTTCCCTGACACTTTACTGGGAGACCCCGCCAAGAGGATAAAATACTTCGACCCGCTCCGGAACGAGTACTTTTTCGACCGCAACAGACCGAGTTTTGACGGGATTTTATATTTTTATCAGTCGGGAGGGAAGATCCGGAGACCTGTCAATGTTTCCATCGATGTGTTCGCGGATGAGATTAGATTTTATCAGCTGGGGGAGGAGGCCATGGAGAGGTTCCGTGAGGATGAGGGGTTTATAAAAGAGGAGGAAAAGCCGCTGCCTCAGAACGAGTTTCAGAAGCAGGTCTGGCTCATCTTTGAATACCCGGAGAGCTCCAGTCCGGCGCGGGGCATCGCCATCGTGTCTGTGATTGTCATCACCATATCCATCATCACCTTCTGCCTGGAGACGCTGCCAGAGTTCAGGGATGAGAGGGAGCTTCCGGTCACCAGCCGGCTGGACAACAGCACCGCGCCCCGGCCGTCCCTCACCTTCACCGACCCCTTCTTCATCATCGAGACCACGTGCGTCATTTGGTTCACTTTCGAGCTGTTCGTGCGCTTCTTCGCGTGCCCGAGCAAGTCGGAGTTCTCCAAGACCATCATGAACATCATCGACATCATGTCCATCATGCCTTACTTCATCACAGTGGGCACGGAGCTGGCGGAGCAGCAGGGCCAGGAGCATCAGAACGGACAGCAGGCCATGTCGCTGGCCATCCTGAGGGTCATCCGCCTGGTCCGGGTCTTCAGGATCTTCAAGCTCTCCAGACACTCCAAGGGGCTCCAGATCTTGGGGCAGACTCTCAAAGCCAGCATGCGGGAGCTTGGCCTCCTCATCTTCTTCCTCTTCATCGGAGTCATCCTCTTCTCCAGCGCTGTATACTTTGCAGAGGCGGACGAGCCGGAGTCTCACTTCTCCAGCATCCCTGATGCCTTCTGGTGGGCCGTAGTCACCATGACAACGGTCGGCTACGGTGACATGAGGCCGGTGACGGTCGGTGGTAAAATCGTGGGCTCTCTGTGCGCCATCGCCGGCGTGCTCACCATCGCGCTGCCGGTGCCGGTCATCGTCTCAAACTTCAACTACTTTTATCACAGAGAGACGGACCAGGACCAGTCCTCCCTGAAGGATGAGCCGAACAGCGGCCGAGCGAGTCCCGAACTCAAACGGAAAGGGAGTAAAACATCAGCCAAGTCGCAGGACGTGGAGAACAACGACGCCTCCGCTTCGGTGGAGAAGGCGAACATCAAAGCGAACAGCAGCATGGACTTCAAGAGATCCCTTTACGCTTTCTGCCTGGACACGCGGGAGACAGACCTGTAGTCCCGCAGCCTACTTCCTCACTTTTTAAAAACTACTAAAGCCCATAGCTGTGTAGAAAAAACCCCTTAATGGGCTCTTAAGTCTTTGCACATAGCAGTCGGAGGATCAACACATTGCAATCCTGAAAAGTTTTAAGAGCGACGGGGCTTGATTTATAAAAAGCACATTTTAATCCCCGTCATCCGGTGAGAGCTTCTGTTGGTGGAAAAACGGAGGAGCTCTGAACAAAGCGCAGTGCATGTGATGCAACACAGCGGCCCTTTAAAGCATGAACACCTAAAAACCGGGAAGTGATACTCGTGGATAAATGAGTGTGCAAATGGGACACGGAGCTCGATGCTGCAGATAATCAAGGACAAGCAGGACTTGGAATAATTACTTGAGGATTAACGGGACCAACCGGACTCTTGTACATAACGCAGGAAGCTGTGTGTTTTCAAAAGTACAACAAAAGAAAAAAAAAAAGCCAAATTTTATTTTTCATACCATCCCCGCATCCAACCATTATGTTTACACTGACAAGTTGCAGCAAATATGTACATGTTTCCCACAGGCCTGACATTCATGAATCGGACTCTGGTGTTATTGTAGATCAGGAGATTAAAATAAGTATATTTTTGAGACGCAGACACCTGTTTTTCTCTGCTCAGGTTCTGTTAAAAAAAGAGACATTTTGTGTTTTCTAAAAGAGGACATGAAGAGAAAAGTTTTAGATGTTGAACAACAGCCTTGTTTCTGATTATTTGAAACAGAAGAACATTTTTAAAGGACACTATGTGGAAGTATATAACTTGAGGGAATGAAAGCCACGAAAAGAGGACAGCGCAGAGACCATCTGGAGAGCTCAAGCAACACAGACACCAGGTCAGTGTCACCGATCAATACATGTGATCATCTGTGAACATGTTGGGATGTTAAGTTTACATTCATGTGTTTTATAATACCAGTGAGTTCACAGTGATTTCTGCAGCCGAGGAGCTGTTTAACACACTCAGGGTGGTGCTGAAAGAACAGCTCCACCTGTACGGAGGGACAGTGGTGACAAAATTCAGCCCCTTGTGTCCAAGAGCCATAAGGACCAGGGTTCAGTGATTGGTGTCAATGTAATGACGCGATGTTTCTCCACACAGTCTAAAGTGTTCATGTTTGTTCAGAACATCCACACTTGGAGAAGTGAAAAGCTGACCATCAGAGAGAGGGATGAGATGAGACGTTTATGCTCTCTCAGTTTTCTGCCTCCTCGTTCAACTTGGATACATTCCTCCAGGTTTCTTTTGCTCCCTGTTTAAAAAGCATCTGAACAAATTTAAAAAAAACAGAAAAAATCCTTGTAGAAACACATCGACAACCCAAAATAATTTAGACGAAAGACCTCCAGGGGTTTAAAGGAGGGCATGTTATTAATCCACCTCAGTTATTCACATGAAAAATTAAAGAAATAGTTGCATAAAGAATTTTAAAAAAGCTGCACAGCTGGTCAGTCGCAGCTCAGAGTGGATGTGATGTCAGATTGTCAGCTTCAGAAATTTCAGTCAATGGTTTTAAATAATTTTTTGTGACCAAGCTGTGTTAAGATCTGGGAGTTTCACGTTTTTGAAATAAACTCCTCAGTGCTTTCTGCTGGACAGACTAATGGAGCATCCGTGTACGGTGGCCTTGAGGGCCCAACATGCTTCAACTCTGTTGCCTGCAGCGTTGCTATATTTGGGTGTTTTACCCTCACACACGTCATCAAACAGGTTAAGATATTTTCTAAACTTGATTGTGTTTTGTTTAATTCCAGTGTGTTAAAGGAACATTCCAGTCTGTCTCTGACTCGTGTCCATCAGCAGAGGTCGTCTCC
>JAQLOL010000015.1:21534563-21548876 GCA_029783665.1 Naso thynnoides | reverse complement strand
AAGAGACGGGCAGAGCTCACCCACCGCTAATTAGCTTAGCTCAAACACTGGTAGTCAATGGGAAGTGCTAGCCTGTTTACATTTACAGTCATCAGATAAACGTTCTAACAACTCTAAACTGTACTGTGAGCTTGTTGTGACTTGTTCATTCACGACGTTACGGGCGCACACGTGCCAGCAAACATGATAAACAAAAACAGCAAACGCATTTGATTCTAAAATTAGGTAAAGTGCTAATCTGAGTCTAAAAATAAAAGAATGTGGTAAATAAATAAGTCACAACAAGCACACAGGACTGTTTAGAGTTATTGGAAAGTTTATCTGATGACTTTAGATGGAGACAAGCTAACACTTCCCATTGACTACCAGTGTTTGAGCTAAGCTAATTAGCATTGGGCGAGCTCTGTCCGTCTCTTCCTTGTTACTACACGCACAGTTGAAATAATGGGATCTATCTTCTTGTTTTTAGATATATTTTTATCTACATAATGCTATGTATTGTTTTGCCATGCAGCTGGGTTCAGCCCAAGACAAATTTCCTTATCTTATCCAGACCGTTTTTGTAGGCCTTGTAGAGACTATTTTGCTAATTCTACTCATTTGTGTTTTATTCTATTTACTAATTTCTAATTTTATTTATTTCTGATTTTTTATATCTATCAATCAACCTTTTTATTTATACTGGACAGATCATTGAGGGGTGACCCTCATTTGCAATGACATCAAGTCAAACACAACAATGCAAAGTAAAACAACAACAAATAGAAGTACAAACACAATAAAGGCAGTTGCACAACGAGTTGATAAAAAAGAACAGAAACCATAAAAATATTGAATAATTGATAAAAAATAAAATTCTGAGATTTACAGGCCCTGTGTACGCCAGGTTATACCACCTCTGGGCATTTATTTTTTTTGTGTGTGATTTTCTTAAGTTTCTAATTGCTGTTTTTTATCATCGGCCTATGTGCATGCATGCTTTCTTAAACTGGGCTAAACTTTGACTTGGCTTCACCAGCCACTGGCCCCTCACAGATCTTTCAGGATTATAGCAGGAAACGCGCAGAAACATGAGCATCAGGGCGCAGTTCATCCTGACACATACAGAAACACTGAGACACAGATCATGACACTGATCACTACAGTCAGAAACATTAAGTGTGTTCCTGCAGCTCTGATTGCTGATCCACAGTCAGCCTCTAACTGAGAGTCAGACCAGTACCGACGGTCGGAGGTCTTACCTGTCCGCTGCTGACACGAACAACGCCGACCAACACCGACAGACACCGAGCGGCACCGGCGGAGTCCCGCGCCTGCAGAGGTGAGACAGTTTAAACTGAGTCTCTGTCCGTCTGTCCCTTCTGTCAGTGAATGTTAGTTATTCACCAACCGGTCCCCCCCCTCCAGCTCCGGGAGGGGCGGAGCTTCATGGAGCACATGCGTGCGTGGGGCGCAAACACACAGATTCAACAGGTTTCCCAATGAAACAGACGGATGATTCATTCAGACACAGAGGCTCATTTTCCGAGCAGACTTCATTCACATTCAAGCTCAGGATGTTTGATATCAATGAGAGAAACTTAAAATATCTGGATGTGTTTTAATCTGATGGACACGGTGAGGATTAAATTCGGCTGTTTCACTTCTGAAAGTGGCAAAAGTCACCTTGAACTTAGTATGAAAACATTGCATTTAATGTCCTCAGCAGTTCAGATCATTTAAACATTTCAATAAAATTTAAAAACGGGGCATCAAAGAGAAACTGAGGAAGAGCAAAAAATAACGAGTAAGAAAGAGACTGAAACCATCTTAACCTTTAATTTACACATTTGAATATGATCCCAGTTACTTATGTTATTGTGCTTATTTATTGGATTACATTTGAACTCTATTTAACATTCTCTCTCTCTCTTTTTTTTAAAATAATGGCTTCTGAGTAATTGTGAATATTTTTTTTCACAATTTCTAACATTTCATGGACTAAATGTTAAGAAAATCTGCAGAATAACTGATGATGAAATCAGTTGTTGTAGGTATTTTTTTATTGCATCATTTCAAAGAAAATATGAATCAAAAACTTACATTTATGGGGATTAATTTTGTCCTAAAAAATTTTTTCAAATAACTTGATTTTAACTTTCATCTCATTTTGTGTCTTATGTCTTTAGGTTTTCCAGTTTCTCGGCCTGAATCTGCTGCTGCAGTGATGCCACATGTAGACAGACAGACAGACAGAGGTTCTTTATTTGGTCTTTAATGAGACTGAAACAGGAGTAAAGACGGTGTGATGAGGGAAGAGGTCTCACTCTGACAGCAGCGTTATCAGAAGTCATTCAGTGACACCAGGTGGTTTTATGGTGATTTAGCGCCATCTGCTGGCTGAAGAACTCCAGTGCGGTTTTCATTTAATTATCTTTAGTTTTGCACATGTGGACTCCTGCGTCCAGACTGTGTATCAGGCCGTGAGCTTTAATGACAGGGTCATAAAAAATAACACAACATGCAGACGAGTCCTTGAAGAGGCTGCAGGGGTCCTGGAGGTGAATAGGATCCTTCAGGTGGTTGTCATGGTTTCAATAAGAAATTGCAGGAGGCCTAAAAGAAGCTGCTTGCTTTCTGCAGATGTTGCCATGGCTACTAAGGACGCTTAAGGGGTCTGTGAAGAGTTTGTGGGAGTTCTGTAGAAGATTGTAAGGTTCCTTGAGAAGGCTATTTGGGTCCGATCATCCAATAGGGGTCAATTGAAAGGTTCATATGTCCGTACAAGGATAGTAAGTGTCCTTGGGACAAATATAAGGGTCCTTAAGCGATTACAGTGTTCCCTTTTTGCAGAGGTCCCTGAAGATGTCACTGAAGGGGAGGCTGCGAGGCCATGTGGGCCTTGAAGAGGTTCCAGGTGTCACTATGGGTCTCCACTTCCAGTAAGAGGTCCTTGAGAAGGTTGAAAGTTTTTCTTTTGTCCCTCATAGTTGAGAAGAGTATGGTGGCCCTGAGGTGCCAATCACAATCACAAAATTAAAACACAACTGCAAAAAGTAAAACACAACAACAAATCACAGAACACAACCGCAAAAAGGAAAACACGTCCGCAAAACAAAAACACAAATGAAAAAAGAAAAAAACACAACGACAAAAAGAAAAACGCAACTGCAAAAAGAAAAACACACCAACAAATAGATGAAACACAACAAAAATGTTGAATTCATGACCGGGCAAGTGTACAGTTTAACTCTCAAAAATGAATACAAAGGTATTTTTTCCGTTTTTGCAGTTGTTTTTTTTTTTTTCATTTTGCGGTTGCGTTTTTCTCTTTACAGGTGTGGTTTTGTTTTGGGGTCGTGGTTTCCCATGTGTGATTGTGTTTTGTGATTTGTTGTTGTGTTTGGCATTTTGTGAGTGTGATTTGCACTTTAGGGCGGCTGTAGGGAAGAGGCTCGTAACTCCACACAAAAATATCAATACTGACCATAAGTAAAGTTTGTAACTTGAAACTGGCCGTCGTGTTTATAGCAGGTTTGTCTGTTGGTGCAAGACTTGTATCAGCATCAGTGAAAAGCTGTAAGAGGGAACAGTATAGGCTGAGCTGTTAAAGTTTGGTGTCTTAGTCTTCTCTTTCAGTTAAATAAAAGTTGTAATTTATATTCTAGCTTTTCCTCCACTCTGTGTCTGGTGCAGTTTTCTGCTTTTTCGGCTCATGCTTGCATTAAAGTGAACCGACACCACCGAAAGAGTTTTTAATCCTCTGTCTTGTACGTCGAGGTAATAATGTCTGAGTAATTGCGGCCCGGGGGGCCGGCTGGCTGATTGACAGCTCATTTAAACAGACATGGTGAAGGAGATGAGAGGGGAGCGTCAGAAACAGGAAGTTAATGAAGCTGGAGGGATGAGCGACAGGTACAACATCACTGGTACAATCATCTGTCTTTGGGTAATTGAAACCTCGTTTAGTACAACACAGTGATGCTGATTCGCCGGTTTTCTCTGAAATCAAAGACTGTAGAAAAAAGATTAAATTTACCTGGAAACAAACGATGAGTCCCTTTAACCTTAACTCAACTCAGCACAGATATATGGAGGTTTACCGTCTCTTTTGGGTTTGAGAGGGTCCAGTGGTCTTTCAGAAGGTGTCAGGAGTCATTGAAGAGGTCGTAAAGGCCATTAAAGAGTCTCTATAGACATTTAAAGATGATTTTGGTGACCTTGAGGAGGTTCTGACCAAGATTTTTGGACAACTATTTGATGGTTTTATGATGAATTGCAATAATTGAATTTTATTCACTGTTTTTCATTGCAATACTGATTCCTCAATGATCTTAACAGGCCAGTAGGGGTCACCAGTGATCAACTGCCTCAGTCTGGAATCTTGTTTTTTGCTCGGCCGTCACGTTTGTGTTAGCCAGTTCTTTCGTTGGCTTTTTAACTTTCAACCTGACATTTTTCATCACTGGGGTTTTAGAACCTTCAAATCATCACACTCCTCTCATGCAAACACATTGAACACACACCTGCCCTGCACTTCCTGTTCACACATGCATGCTCGGACACACACCTGGTGGAGATCTGAACTCTAAAAATTACTGGGCGAACTCTTTCAGTTTTCATTTTGGCACAATGTTGAGCTGAGAGACAGACAGAGACACATTTTGAAGACAGAAAAAGCAAAAGATATGGGCAGACAGAGAGACAGACAGACAGGGTGACAGGGTGACAGAGAGACAGACCTCCACAGAAAGTTAATCTGTTTGAGATAAGACTCTCTAAGTCGTGGAGCTTTGGAAGAAATCTGAAATCCAGACCATCAAATTTCCATAATCTGCCTCATATCCTATCAAACCAGACCTGACACACTCATCTCCATTCCCATCATGCACCTGGCCTCTGACACATTACCATAATCCATCCAGCCTGAACAGACTTTCCGCTGTAGTTTTGTGAGGATGCAGCGTGCGACGTGCAGCTGGTCGCTCTGACATTTTTCCTCAACAAAGCAGTTAAGAATCTTACCGGTAAAGTTTAGAAAATTACACAGAACAAAGTTTCACTTAACCAAATCCTGTCACCTATCATCAGGTCACAAACACTGAACACACTTCAGAGTATTTAATTGTGCTTAAATGGCCACAGCTGAGTAACAGTAACACGACCATATCAGTCTATTTCTGACTTCTACTTTTTTCAAATGTTGTTCAAATGTGACCATGTGTTACTTTGGGGATAGAAGCACTATAGGACACGTGAAAGTTGCCAGCTTTAGGTAATTCACCCTTTTAAAGAGAATGTCTGTGTTGATTTGGTCAAAAAACACTGAGTGCTAGAGAGAGGGGAGCTTTGAGCTGTGGAGTCCAAAGTTATTCCGCCTGGAAAAATAGTTCCTTCCTAGCTGGAATATTAGCGTGAAGAAGGATTTTGACACAGACGTTCTTTTGAACTGACGTCACACATTTTCAGTTGCTCTCTGTAACGTTTATCGAATATGGACAACATGTCAACAAACACCATATCTCACAGTTAAAGCTATTTTGGGGAAAATGGGCGGGGCTTATGGGATCTATTTGGCTGATGTTAACAAAGGACAATGACATGTAGGAACACTGGGAAGGTGCTATGAGCTCTCGTGGTCCTTGTTCCATATAAATAAAGTTATTTTTGCGCCAGTAAGAGACGTAATGTGAGCTACGATCTCCATCACCACAATGAGAACAAATGTTAATATTGAACATATCGGTGAAATGTTCAATGCCAATGTTCTACTGTATTTACACACAGCAATTACTGCTTTAATAGACTGTAAATGATTATGTTCAGGCACTCGTAGTTCTTGGTTTGGGTCTTTTGCTGTTTTTCATTGCGACCTGAAGCATAGAAAACATCACAGTTGCTTTATTTAAAATATTTTAAGAACTAAGACCTTTCCTTAACCCTACGCAAAGTGCTTTTATTGGTTGTTTTATTAGACTACAACTTTTTATTTGTTAGTGATCTGTGCATCTCAAACATCATCATCTGTACTTTAGATAAACCCCGAATCTAAAGCCCATAGGACGATTTCTGATTCATTTTGATTTTCCTGAAGCCTGCAGTCTGAGATGGCGGATGGATTAGTCGAAGTTTATGGTCCTCAAGCTAAACATTAATCCTCCACATGGTGGGTTTGGTTACTTTTAGGTTGTACATACGGTCACATTCCATCAACATGTTTCTCTCAGACTGTGTGTGAGCATGCAGGAGCCTCTTTCTGAACAAAATGAACGCTGAGTTTGTGTTTGACCCGTTTGACCGAAAGGACAGGTTGGAAATCTTTCAAAGCAGATTACAATGGGCTTTGCTGTGTACCATTACAGACGAGTGTGTTTGTGCGTGTGTGTGTGTGTGTGTGTGTGTGCAAAGTAGAGGAATTTGAACATAATATTTCCTCAAATGAATAAACAGTAGAACTACAATGATGTTTGTTTGCACCTTTAGATGACAATGTGGAAAATGTAACAAAGCCATCAGTCGTCTTCTCAGAAGAAAATCCTTGTGCTGTTTTTCATGACTTTTAAAATAAATTTTATTAGTATTTTTTATCAGGAACAGAAAATAACTGTTAATTCAAATTATGAAATACAAAATCAACAATATAGGACAGTTTGTCAAAACGTGCACAAACTGTCCTATATTTTTGAATTTGACAGGTCTTAAAAATTTAATGGATCATGAAGTTAATGTTGCTTTATGAAAATGCATAAATGCTCTCTTTAAACTCTCTTTAAACTCTTCAAACAAACATTACCCTGTATAAGACATACAAGACACACTCATTTTCGTGTCTTTGGTTTTGATTTTGAACTCCTGTAGAGCAGCTAGACACAGCTGACCGAACAGTAAAGTCTGTAGATGTTCAGAAAACTGTGACTCCGCCCTCTCTCTTCCTTGTATTTCCTGCATTCTCTCAAAACGGTCTGTGTCGGTTGCTCCTCCCCCTTTCCCTCATGTGCACCTCCGCACTCGGCTGAACTCACAACCTGTTTACTGACACAAAATAAACGCAGCGAGGACACTGATGAAATGTTACTTACAGCTCACGCTTCTCACTTTTCAACAGGACAAAGCAACGTGCGCTCCTTTAGCAGCAGTTTAGCCGTTAATCCAGCTCATGCGCTCATGTTGAGGAAGTAAATAAATTCACCTGGAATAAATTCACAAGAAACAGGAACGCTCCCAACTTCTGTCTGGTGCTCGCCTCTTTAGGAAAGTTTAAAGAAGTTAACTGTCCTTCATTCACCCTAAAAACAACCAACAACAACATTTTATTGGAGCCATCTTGGACAAAGTGCTGCAGAGAGCAGAGCACAGCGGTGTCTGAGCAGAGCTGGGGAGGGGGCAGGCACAGCGCTGTGTGCACGAGCTGGCATGCTCATGTAAGGAAGTCCAGCATGCATTAACATCACTGGAAAAACACTTAAAAAAACACTGTTAAAACAAACACAGCGTGCAGAGTCGACTGAAACAACCTGCAGGGCTCACTTCCTGATGCAGGAACCTCATTACGCAACGCTTTGACATCGTTTAATATGAGCATCTGACACTGCAAAAACATTTATGGATCAGAAAAGATGGAAAAGCATCTTAGCTCTCCTTTAAGTAGCCTACAGTGATGAAATACTTCCCTCCCCTGAAAACAATGTGTCTGTTTCCTCTGTAGTAGATTAAACTGATGAACTTCAGGAGGTCTGAAACATGAATGTTTTTTTGAAACGTAACTGGTATCAGCACTGAAATTATCACCATCATGACCTTAATAATTCAAGTTCAACTTTCACAGCACCTAAAAGAGAGAAATTACTTCGTTTTTGTGCTAAATCATCTCAGCTTGTGTGTTTTTGCTGAGCTCTGCCCTCCTGCCTCTAATCATTTCAGACTCTTCTGGTGACATTTGTGAGCGATCCAGGTTTCCTCGCTGCCCCAAACCGGTTAGATTACATAATGTTTTGTTTATTCTTTTTTTTTTTGCTCGCTGCAGTATGCAGACTTTATAACCATGACAACAGTTGCTTTTTGCATGAACAAAACAGTCGTTTAGCATCATCTCTGTTGTGTTGAGCTTGTGTCAGTGAGCAGAGAGCTGCAGGACAAAAATCTGTCCTGCACGTCCACGTGGCCTCACCTACACTGACACACCGCCAGCAGTGCAGCATCTGGATGCAGTCAACCAAAAGTCAGTGTACATGTTAGCCTGCTTCTTTGATTACTCTCGTCTGATTTAACTCGGTAATTACAGCCTCTATCACCATCTCCTCTTGTCTGTGTCGCTGCTGAAGCGTCATGCTCCTAGTTGCTTGTTAAAGCCACACTTTTGTTTCCCTACTAAAAAAAAATCACATAGCTTTGTGACAGTTTGTAAACACCAGGTAAAGATTTTAACATCCCTCTTTTCAACATTTGAAATTTTAGTTTTCATTCCTGAACAGAATCTGAAGGAGTGGCAGCTGTGGTAGAGAATGAATGTATGTTAATAATGGCTGAAGGCAAAATGAGATTCCACAAAGCCAAATGTTCACAGTCACCAGAAATATGACATGAAAAAATGAAAAAAGGCTCATGTTTACTGGATTACGTCATAGCATTTCATTATATCACAAGCATTCTTAGAATTCACAAACATCTCAGCACGCTGGCTTATTTGTAGCATAGGTAAATATTTATATTTTTTAGTATAATTCTTTTTGTATAATTGAATTTCTGAACTACAAAAATAAAAGCAGACAGAACAAACATCACCCCACTAATGTTCTCCTAAGCTCGTGTTTAGCTGGTATCATGTTGACGGTCCTCATCTTTTTGGTTTAGTGTGCTAGCATGCTAACATTTGCTAATTAGCACACAAAGAAGAGCAGAGGCTACAGTAAAGCAACCTCTAACCTGATGATGGCGCCGGACTGAAAGTCATCTGGAAAGAATTACAAATGTGTGACAAATGTTTATCCAAGTTTCTGAGATATTTTTACTCAAACCTTCTTTTTTTGTCCACCCAACATTTCAAAACTCAAAAATGACAGAAAAGCAGCAAGAAGGAGCATCCTAACGCTGAAGATGCTGGAACAAACACAAGCTCTACGTTTGTGCTTGAATAAAACTGAAACGATTCATTATCAGATGAGTCTCCAGACTGAGGCAGTAACCGTCAGACTAATGAAAGAGCCGAGTCGAGTTTTGTTCAATCAGTTTCACTGCTGTACAACGTCAAATAAGTTGTTCCTGACCTCATTAATAGATGGAGTTTTACGTCTCTTTGGATGTATTTACATTACAGGTCTTCATGCTCAGTACTGGTTTATTGCCTGCTTACATTTACTTTTCAAATGTGACCCATAATCTGCATTTAATTTGAGTCAACTTGACATTTGAAACAACCTGCATGAACACTGGAGGGTTTGGCTACTGATCCAGTAAAGGAAGTAAACAAGTCAACTCGGCTACAGTGACTATGATGTTGCCTATCGCTGGCACTGTGACCCCGAGCGCTTCAAACTCCCATCGCAACTGAAATGTCCTTGTGAATGAATTTGTTTCTGTACTTACCGTAAACTCTTCCTGGACCATTTCTCTGCCCTCGAAGCTTAAAAGACAGGTACCATTACCTGTCTTTACCTGCCTTAATCAGATCTGAGAAAAGCTGATTCCACGTTTCTTTTTCCTGCCTACGCGTTCATAGCAGTCTACTTACCATCACATCTGAGGAAAAAATCAGAACTGGGCCACTTGAACCATGTAGCGTAAAGGCAGCCGTAGAGCCATTTGAGCTCTTCTTTGGATTATTTCATTGTAAATAGTTTGGCAGCACCTGGCTGTTTGTTTTGTACAGAAGGAAGTGCGTATCGGGCTCCAGGTGTCAGGTGACTCGGTTTGTTTTACATCGCCATGTTGTCAGGAAAAGCCTGAGCAAAAATTAACGGCACCAACGCTGATTTTAAGCCGTCAGAATTCATTTCACACCGTGAATCCGAGGAAATCGATCAATGTATTAAAAAACTTGATTGATCAAACATCATTGACCCTTACAGTGCCCCCCGGGGGCTTTTCACAAGTACTGAGACAGCCGGAGCAGACAGTGTTCCAGACCTGCAGTATCCAGACATCTACAATTACCTGAGCAACCTTACTGTCCTTCCATTCTACATGCATACGACTTTGAAAATAGAACTGTTAGAAATTGTAATAAAAGCATGTAAAACAAATAAGATACAGTTAGGAAGCATTGGATTCTGTACCTAATATGAAGTGGTCACTTCATAAGCTGAATCTGTTGCTTCTGCTTGCTTCTAAAATATTTTATGGCAGCAATCCATTTCTGTCGTCTTTCACAATCTTTGGGAATCCGGTTAAATGCCCATCCCTGACTCTTCTGGCATCCTGGGGCACAACCATGTTCACTTTTTATAAATGCAGCAGGAAAAGAGACAAGTTAGCTGCTAGCAGTGGTATGCCTGGCAGTAGTTTGAACAGCACGCTTTCCTGCCAGTATGGGGGGGGTTTTTGTTTTAATGTTGCATGCTGGGATTGCGTGACGTCAGTTACCGGAGCTCTATAGCTTCAGCTGACCTCATAGCTCAGGAGGCAGGTGTGCTGAATTATTGATCTGCTTGTTATGCTCCGTTTGTGAAAGAAACTGTTTATTTTGGAGAAATTTTCTTTGGAAAGTTTTATTTGATTAATTTGACATGACAGTCACCGAACCAACTCTGAGCACCAATTTAACGCCTGAACCTTCATCTCAGGATCATTAAACTGTGAGTAACGTGAATGAAACAGACCTGTCGTGCTGCTGTCTGTGGGCAGCTGTTCACTTGTAGTGTGAGGCCGCAATACTCTATATGGCCAAAAGTAAATGGACACCCCATGTAGGGGTACTAAAGGTCTCAGACTGTTTTACCAGGTTTTTGTCCCGTACTCCCCATGAAAAACATCTTAGTGCTACAGCATAAATTTATATTTTCAAGTTTTCCCAGGTTTGCATCAATAGATCATGTTTGAATGATCCATTGAAAAAGTTTTCCCCGTTTGGTGTGAAAGAACCAGCCTGGCCTGCAGAGCAGCCAGATGTCTGTGACATGACTGT
Source organism: Naso thynnoides (assembly GCA_029783665.1). Classification (NCBI taxonomy): domain Eukaryota; kingdom Metazoa; phylum Chordata; class Actinopteri; order Acanthuriformes; family Acanthuridae; genus Naso; species Naso thynnoides. The sequence continues at coordinate 21,537,778 of JAQLOL010000015.1, read as the reverse complement.
CCGGGCGCCACTGTAATGCTGTGATGTCACAACCACAGATCGGCTGTAATATTTGTAGCATCAGTAATGCAGCTATGTTTCATCAGAATAAACTGCTCTGCAGATGTTTTTTTTTTCTGCTGGATCCATCAATTAGCCAGCTAGAGCACGACTCTCCACAAGCTCTGGGATGCTGTCCAATTCTCATAAATTCTGGCGGAGCCGCGGCCGCTGTGTAATCTGGTGAGCTGGCGGCCACTCCGCCGATCCCAATTAGGGGAAGCCGCCTGCAGCTGCCAATGATGAGGCTCAGTATCATCCACCAATACATGAAAACCACCCAGAAAATCTCATTCGCGAGGCTGTGATTTATCCCAGGATTTACCTGCAATTCACAGTCTGGAGCAACAGGTGGAATAAAAATAAATGTGTTTTCTTTGTCAGAGTCAGATGAAAGATGATAAGGCCAGAGGGGGGGGGAAATGTCACCTTCATAAGCATTAATGTTTCTAAAGAATTTCCTCAACTTAAACCAACTCCACTCAGTCAGAAACATCCTTCAGGTTGCACTTGAATGCATCTTAAATGTCTCCCGTACTCATTCAGATCCTTTAATTAAATAAAATCACAGCAAACACAGTAAAAGTTTGCAAGTGTAATTAGGAAAATGTACTTAAAGTAATCAAAGTAAAAGTACTCAGTGCAGCAAAATGTCCTTTGTGACTGTTCTTATATTTATAATCTCATTGGATTATTTTGATTTGATCATTTTAATCTGATTTAATTGACATTTTAGTGCATCCGTTAGCTAACACTGTGATTTAACAATGTCAGACCTTTTTACACAGAGACTCCGCCTCAGCGCCACATCGAGGGCTCACCAGTTATCCACTTTTTGTTAATTTACACTGACCCGAGCAGCGCTGGCTTTAACACACTCCAGTGCATCATTTTATACAGCGGGGATACAAGGATTCTAAGGATGCATGACCAACGTGATGTTTAACATGGCCATCCTCTGACGATAAATGCTCCCACGTTGCACCACACAAATAAAAAGAACCACTGGCTCAAAGATCGACAGAAACGCCAGCTTGCCTCTTATGCAGCTTTGATACTACATCCAGAGATAAATTGAAACTAACCCCCACAATCTACCTCCAGGTATTTTTTTGCACATTAAGCCTTACACTAAGGATATTTAAGATCATGTACAATATTCTACAGCATTATTATGATGAACGATGCAGTCCTGAGAGCTGGAGCTCATTGTTGACATCACCGCTAGCTGAAAACAACAGAAGAGCCTGTGCACTTAGCTAATCCTTTAAAGAACACAATAAAGACTAATTTTAAAAGATGAGAGACTCACCGAATGTTTAGTGGAGTCCTCTCATGTGCCAAACCTAAAACACAAAGTTAAACAACGGCTTATAACCTGGAAACAGCCGTTTGTTTGTTTCCTGAAGTTGCAGAAAGAGCAACAGCAAAAAACAACAACCAAAAAACCTTTCCTGTAAGACAGCGAATCATTTTTCGCCATTTGATGGCAGTTTTTCTATCTTTCTGGTTCTTGCTGTGAAAGATCACGTCCTGTCTCATCAAGTCAGAGACGTGCATTCAGAGGTCTGGAACCAGTGTAGCTTTAGCTTTACTTGAAAAGCACTGATACCTCATGTACTGCTTATTTTTAACATGCTGTACCTCTTTCGTAGCTGCCACATAATTTTCACCGGAGCGACTGTTTTGCAGCTGGGATTAGGGTTCTTATTTCAAACTTGATTTTTTGGTTATTTGATGTCCATCCTTGAATAACATCATGTTGGTATGATGGCAGGATTTGAGCCTTAACTTTGAGATGTGTCCTCGAAAAAACTTGGAAGAGATTAAAAAACTTTGCTTGCTGGCAGAAACATCCAGTCACAGCTGTCAGATTGATTGACGTGTCATTTTAGCGAGAGCCCAGAGATGGTAAAAATGTGACTAATCCAAACTGCTCTGTAATCTCGGGCCATATAAATAAACACGCAGAAGAAGTACAGTGTTTACATATGATGCATTATCATCTTTCTATTTTTACCCTCATAAATGCATTTAATCCGGGGGCGTCTAATGCTTTGCGTGACAGGAGCAACACAAGAAGTATCACTGTGGAGTTGCTGATTCCAGCGCTGTTTCCACACAAACCCATCAAACATGATTAGCACTATTAAAGCATGACTGTCAGGCGTACGTATGTGCCTCTGTGGCTCAGCTGCAGACACATGACTGAAGCTTTTGGCTTTAAAAGCAGCCGCAGTGGTTGATGATGAAGACTGTCGAGCGTTTCCTGTGATTTCTGAGGCTGAGGTGATTAGCCTCTTTCTGCAGCCCTCCTGACTCCCATAGCCGGCTCTGCTGTGCACGGGCCGCAAAAGTGCTGGAAGCAGGAGAGACAATGTGATGAGGAAGTTACATAACACACACACACACACACACACACACACACACACAGTGGCAGTCCTCAGCTGCAACCTCCTCTGCTGCTCAGAAAAAGTGGGAAAGCAGTGAGAGATAAAGATGTGGCTGAGCTCGTCCCGGCTTACAGTGTGAGTGACAGGCGATGACTCCAGAGGAAACGGTGTTCTCTGTTTCCAGGGCATTTTTCACAACACCTGAAGCTTTGGAAAGATACTTTTAGATCTTTTTAAAATATCCTTTAAATGGCAATATCTGAAAATGAACCCTGTGTTCCTGAACCTGCTGCTCTGCTTTGATTGGATCTGATCATGATGGTTTTCTCCAACGTTAACCAAGCAACAGTTAGCGCCGGTCAGAGGGAGACTAGGCGGACATTTTGCTGACTGTTAGGACTCCAGAGTCAAATGCAGTCCCCACTGTGACCAGAATGAAAGGTTGGCTGGTGAACTTTGTTCCTTGTGGCCAAACAAACAGTTTTAAAGTCTTTTCTGTGAACTTGTTGCCCTTGTTTACAACTTTTCACGCAAAATTTATAGAGCCCTATCATCTGCCAGGTGCAAAGGCGACTCACAGCTTAGCACACACACTATTGCTATTTTCCAATCGCTGTAGTTAATTTTCACGCCTGCCACCTGTGTCATCTAAATATGTACTTGCGTTCACCTGTGCACCAACGGGAGTGTTGTTCTTTAAAGGAAGTGTGGTCGGGCCATTGTTAGTGCGTTAAAGGAGAACTCCGGCCATTTTTGACCCTTTTCTCGTTTTCCTGAGGGTCA
>JAQLOL010000015.1:21479813-21500931 GCA_029783665.1 Naso thynnoides | reverse complement strand
GCAAAAATGAAATTATAAACTAATGGTCTTATTATTATTTTCCTTGGGAAGTGACCGTGGTACAAGCAGGGTAACGCCCTTCGAGGTGTCCATAATCCGGAATGAACGGACTTCACGGAGGCACCGTCTGACATCATTTTCAAATGTGTGTTTCGACCACTTGACAAAATACGATGAGTTCAAAGTCTAGTGAAGTAAATCTGACCTGTCTTTGTTTTCAGGAGTTTCATTTGGAATATGACAAGCTAGAAGAGCGACCTCACGTTCCCTCCACATTCAACTACAATCCTGCCCAGCAGGCCTTCTGATTGGCTCTACCTCTTCCTGCCTGCCTGCCATTGGCCCTCCTGGCTCATCAGTCATCCCCCCCCCCCTCTAGGTTTTTCCCACCTTCACACACTCAAAAAGAATCTGGCCAATAAGGTCTTGGGACGGCAGAGGACGTCCTGGCTCCTGCTCTCCCAAACATTTCACTGAATAGACTATGATTTTAACTTCTCTGATTTTTTGTTTGTTCTTTACCTCATTTCCTGTTTTGTTTTTGTTTTTTTTTTATATCCCACCCCTCCCTCATGAGTTGGGTTTGGTTCGTCTGTTATGTGGAGCACAGACTTAATGTCAACAGACAGCACAGTACAACACACACCGACACAAGCACTGTAAATAACTGTCCACCTGATCGAGTGATTCATGTTTCTATTCAGTCTTAAGATTTGACTATTTTTGTCTAAAGAAGCTTTTAAGAAGAACCAGATTTTAACACAGGACAAAATCACCCGTCAGGATGGATGATTATTTCGCTCACACTGTGTCACACAGAGAACTGAAGATATTTATCATTTCTGTTCATTTTTACCAGCTTTCCCGACGTTACACGTGAGAACACACACATCAGCAGACAGAGAGTCAGGAGAGGAAATGCAATGTACATTGTAGCACTATTTCATAATAAAATACGAAAAAATATCTTTTTGGTTGTTGATGTTATGTGACGACATCTGAAGCAGGAAAGAGAAGCAAGGGGTTTAATTTTAAAGTCCACCTTTTTATTTTGTTTTTAACTGAATGCCATGAAGTTGAGTGATCACTGACATGGATATAAGCTCAGAAAACGGTGGGATGTGTTTGGCATTTCAAAAAAATCTGTTGTTTTCACCAGACATTTTTCTCTCATTATTTGTCTCTTAGAGTAAAATTCTGGCGTTAGTCTACATTTTTCTTAGACTCGAGAAATCTTTTGTGCCGATCTCTTAATAATGTTTTTGAGGTTTAATAATTTTCTTTCACCGTTTGTCACAAACAGAATCAAACGAGCAAATAGAGCTTCTGTTGGGAACTTTGGTCATAGCATCTGACCGCAGCTTCTCACTCAGATTAAACCAATGAAAGTATCTACAGTTTACCCTGAAAAAAACCCACAATAATCATAATCATATTATTTATTATTATTTTATTTGTAATTATCGTCACCGTTAGAATTCCCGTTATCATTACAAATTGTTTCTTTTAGTAATTACATCATATTAGGACTGCAAATAGTATTAATACCATTATCATTTTAATCTGCTGACATTTTGTTCAATTTTTTCAGCATGCATTTCAGAAAATCTTATAAAATATAAAGGTTCTTAATTTCCCAAAGTCCCATTATATGTCAAATGCCTTGTTTTATCTGCACAACAGCATAAAATATCCAAATTATTCTGATATAAAAACAAACTAGTTTCAGCATATTGTCACAGAAAAAGTCATAAACAATCAATCAGTTAATTAAATAGTTTGTTTCATGGCTTATTAATTATTATTGATTATTTCAGCTTTGGTTGATCTGAGTCTGCAAATGTGGTTTAATGACAAGAGGTAAAAGAGAATAACATCACTTTTAAATTCAATGGCTCGACAATACACGTACAGTATCACATTGGTAAGGGTGAGAATGTGGATTTATTGGGGGGGGGTTGTTTGTTTGTTTGTTTGTTTTGTTTGTTTGGCAGTTTGGTGGACAAAGTAACAGACGAGGCTCAGAAATGTCCGCACATCCTTTCACATGGACACAACTCATTTCCCAGTTTCCACCATATTTTTTTATTTGTCTTCTGTTCTTGTACTCCAACATCGCAGCTCCTTCTCTTTGCTTCTGGGGCTTCCTGTTTCTTCATTTTTAATGTTTAATTCCTTTTGTTTGTGTTTGTTTAGCTACTTTTCTATCATCTCCCACTTTTATTGGCAGTTGTCTATTTTCGACCCGGCAACAGTTAAACTTGTTAGTCTGCAGGAGTGACATCTTTTAGGATCTCTAAGAAAAAAAATCCCGTATTTTAAGAAAAAGTACACTTACTTACTTTCTCTCTCTCTCATGTCTGTTTGCTAGCACAGTTAGCTTAGCTTTGCATTAAGATGACTTGTCATTTTTAAACTTTTTAGTTTTTGTACTAATTAAAAAAAGTGAGATTAATAACATGAGACAACATGTTAATTAGCTTTAGCGGTGCCTTTGGACAGAGCCAAGCTAGCTGTTTCCTGTCTTAATGCTAAGCTAAGTTAGCAGGCTGCCAGCCACAGACGTGAGAGAGGGATCCATCTTGTCACAACTTTTCTTTCAGCTTTAAACGACTTAACCAAGAGGCGATGAACCAAAAAAAGGTCCCAATTTTAGACTAAATGTAATTTTGTTCTTCCATTACTTTATTTTTAAATTTCCTCCAGGAGGCACCAGTGTTCAGGCATGTATGTATATATATCTGAATATATATACATACGGACTTGGCAGTATTTTTAAGAAAAAGAGAATAAACAGGAGTTGACCCTCCCTCTGCTGGCCGCCAGTAAACAATGCAATATAAGACTTCCATAAAGAAACCAACATGGAGACGGTTTACAGGGACCACGCCCGACTCCGCCCACACCAACAGCCGCAGTGACGTGACAGCGGTGACTGAGGTTGCCATGACTACAGAGCCCAGCCAGCTCTTCACACTGCAGCAAAAAAAGCCAAGGACACGTCCACAGACCCATGTGACCTGCTTGAGAAGATTGGATTGGAGGATGAGGACTGAGGCACTTGGCCGTTGGCTGTTTTATTAAATATGGCAGCTAGTGTTTTAATAGGAAAAAGAATAAAATAAATATTCTGGTAATTAAAGTGAAGGAGGAGTCCTGCTTGTTTGTATGTGTGTGTGTGTGTGTGTGTGTGTGTGTGTGTGTGCGCGCGTGTGTGGTGCAAAGTCAGTTTTGTTTTTTAGGACTCAAACTGAAGATTGCTGTTTTCCTTCAGGTGATGTCCTCGTCACTCAAGATGTTCTTACTTGGTAACTACGTTACAACACAAAGTTCTGCATCAGGGTGTTTTGGGACATTTAAATGTGTTATAAAACATATTTTGGTGTTTTTTTTTAGATAAGGGAAGTAAAAAGTTCTAAGTTTTAGTTAGAACCACAAAAGTTATTGAGGATGGACAGCAAACATTTTATTTGACATAAATATGGTTATTTATGTTCTATTAAGTGTTAACACGTTCTCTGCGAAAAACAGGCTCTTGTTTCAAGATTTTATTCATAAATCTATACCTGGTAATTGAAGATGGTTATAACAGTCTCAAATGCTTGTTTTTAGCCTCTATTAGAAAGTTTAGGTCAAGGGTTGTTTTTGATTTGCTTTGTCCCCAATACTGAAGAATTGAAGCTTAAAACAGCCTTTTAGTTCCTGATACGTGCTGACACTACGCACACAGCTGCTGTCTTTTTAATCCATGCAAAAGGTGAAAGAAGTTTTTCAGTGAAGCCGAGCTCCATCAGAGATTTAGGCTCGATTGTTTTGCCAGGTGGTGTTTCAGTATTTTGTCCACATGAGGGCGCTGTGTGCCAAAGGGAAATCAGAAAACCTGGACGATAAACCCATTATACATGACATCTGTCGGCTAGTAAAAAACATATTATCGGTGACTCTGACCGTCAATTTATCAAGTGATTTTAATAATAATAAATCAATACAAAATTGATAATAATGGTCATATTGTACATTTTACAGATCCTCTGTTTTTGCAGCCAAAATCATCAACAGCTCCTCCACAGCAGCAGAGTGTGATGACAGAGGAGAATAAAGTGAAGTTTAATGGAGACATTAACTTAGAGGCTGAGGACTGTTTTATAACCTCGAGGTAAACACACACGCAGACACGAAAGAAAAGACACTGAGCGTTGACGTGAGAGCCATGAAGACTTAATGTGGAGATAAAAGCAGCAGCAGAGCAAATTTTACTGCCAGAAAAGAGACAACAGAGACTAAAACTGTCCATTACATTTAGGAGAGGAAACAGCTCGTGCTGCATTCAAATCTGACATCGGCTAAGAGGCTGAAGAGGAGAAGTGTGAGGACAAACGTTCACTGTCTTTTTTTTTTTTTTTTATTATATTGATATTTAAACAGCGGTTATGTAACTGACTGAACTAATCTGAAAAGAAGTGTAACACAGATTGTGAGAGTGAGTGGGTGAAGCTGTGAGATTACACTGAAACTTCACTTAATTTCTTAATTAGCGCATCGCTCTGTCAGACAGAGAACAAGAGCCACACAAACAACACCAGAGTGGTTCGGACGTGACAGCCGCACAGCAGCGTGCTCATCAGACCTCTCAGCTTCACGGCTGTAACAGAAACATCAACATGTGGGAAATATGTAAAGTTCCTGCAGTTAAAAAAAAAATTAGGACACAGGATTTTGCAAGGTCACATGTTTTTAATTCAACAATTATAATGACTGACTGACTGGTTCGTTAAATCACAGACAGTGCACACAGTGACTGTGGGTTCTCTGTGTGGTCGTTTTGATTTCACTGGAGCTGTAACTGAACTTTTCTGATGTCAGAGAACTCAAAAATCATTAACTACCTAATCATTGATGCCACCCACTAATCAGAACTTTCCTAATAATTCCCAGTGAGGGTCTGTGAAGCAGACAGTGGTGAGTTACTACAGACGAGGCCGAGGGATGTTGTGTTATATCTGAGGGCGAAGCTCCTCTCAGGGTGAAATGAAGGACGCTTGTTGGGAACTAATGGATAAATATTCACCGAGTAATGATTCAGTCCTCAGTAACCACTCAGCATGATGCACCACTTTGCTTGAAGGGCCACAAAATACGTAAGTAATTATAATCAACGTACTGATAATAATCAATATTATGTGTCACTACTTGGGGTTACCAATGATTATAAATAAGTGGTCACTTAGATCCCATCGCAGATATTCATGAACAAATAATTAATTAATAAATGACATATGTAATATATATGGTCTCTGGTCACTCAGTACCACCTGCTTTACACACCTTTATTATTAGGGAAATGCTTCTTAATGAGTACTTATCAATTAATTATTAATTGTTCCTGATTCGTTCCTGACTTTTGTAAATTCACTAATCATTTACTGGTCGTAGCTGCTCTTATAGAATTTGATTAACAGTTACTCATTAACTAATTATTAGCTAACAGTTCTCTAATGTTTGTTTCTTAATAACTTACTCAGGGCGGCTGTAGCCACGTCGAGCGGGTCATCTACCAACCAAAAGGTCGGTGGTTCGATCTCAGGCTCCTACATAAGGGGTTGGGCAAAATATCAGTACAAAAATATATCATCCTTCTGACTCTTGAGATACGGTAATCATATCGCCGATGCCAAATATCGATATTTAAATTAAAATAACACGACACTGGAGGCAGATTTCCCTGCCAATTTGGCGCCTTGACTCCTCACAGTGGCGCTCATGACATGAATGTGGGTAACATGAATGCAGAATCACTCCACCGGCCCATAAAGTAGTTGATAGCATGATAATGACGGACAGTGGTGAAAAGAATTTAAAGTTAAGAGATGCAGCAGCCACTCTCTAGTCTAAAGTCACTTCGGCTTTTACAGCGATGGGACAAACAAAATGTGTGTAACTTGAATTCTTCAGTTAGACAGATATCACAGTATATCAATTTGTGATTGTCTTGCGGTATATCGATTATTGCAGAATCGCCGTATCGTATCATGAATTACCCTGCGACACCCCCCCCCCCACTGTCTGCACGTTGAAGTGTCCTTGGGCGAGATACTGAACTCCGGGTTGCTCCTGGTGGCTTTTCCTCTGGTGTGTGAATGTGTGAAGTCATCTTGCTGTTAGTGTGTGAATGTGTGTGTGTTGTGAGAGCGCTTTGACATGTTAAAAGACTAGAAAAGCATTTTATACATACAGGCCATTCACCATGACTACTCAAATTTTGTGACGCTTTTTGTAAAACGTGTCACCAGTAATTTTTTCCTGCGGCAAGTCGTTAAAGAGTATTTAAGAGAAATCAGGGAAACGACAAATTTCACACGACTTTTTAGCATGTAGAACGTGAAATTCTTAAACCTTAATGATACGCTGTGACACAAACAAGACCGGCTGCCTCACTCGCTGTAATGATGCCTTCGTTCATAATGTTCCCAAGATGTGAAAATCCATTTGAATGTGAAAGGAACCAAATTAGCAAAAGTCAATTTCCTCCCAACTGCCTGCTTAGCTCGGTTTGTAATGGGTTGGTAGAATTCCTCTTTCTGCTCTTTTGTACTAATGGCTTCTTCGTAGCTTTTATGAGGAAACTAATTAATAGATATCATTTCCTCAGAAAAAAAAAACCATCTGAAACATAGCAAAGAAGAGACAGAACAGGAAAAACTGAATGTTAAAGGGAAATTCCCCCACTGTTCACGTGGATGTCCAGTCAGTAAGTTCCTCAGTTTGTTTATGTTGACAGAGAAATCTGAGTTTTCTGAGTTTGTCCTGCTCACACAGCTGTTCTTGCAGTGCCCACATGTTCCAGGATGCATTGCAGGTCTGCAAGGTTGTTACCCATAATACTGTGTAGTTTTCAATAACGAGGGGTTTTTGGTTCACCAGAGACGTAAAAACCTCAAAACAAACATGGCGCTGGCTTGCCTGGAGTGCGAGCGGAAAGGCGAGGGGCGACCAGTTTGTAGTCCAAAAGAGATTTTGATACTGCATCCCAGAGACAAAGAGAACATTGACAAAAAAATATTGCTCGTTTTCACATTATTTCCTTAATTCACGTAGAGAGAAGGTTGAAAATCGGCAGAGTTGCCCTTTAAAATATGCTAATAGAGTCACCATGGTGATTTTTTTTAGGGAAGTCATGAAAAATGCATCAGACAGTTAATTCAGAAGATAAAATACCTCACTCAGAAATCATTGGCTCTACTTTAGAAAGAACCTGAGGGACAAATCTTATGTTCAAACTCTGCTGATGTGTCTGAATCACAAACGTCTCACATTTTCACAGCAGGACGTTCACAACGAAAACGCAGCCTGTGGTTTTGTGTTTGGCATCCACTCCTGTAGCTGTTTGGAGACAAAATAGTGTGTTAAAAAATATATGTTGCCTTAAATCTACAGAGAGAGATCCAGATACGGGGCAGAGCAGGGCTGCAGAATCACTCGGTTGCAGTTTTCCGTCACGGTGCTCTCAGACAGTCGGCCTTCAGCTCCATAATGCAGGATATGAGAACTGTTGATGGTGGGATTTTCAGCCAAATGTTGCCTCAGCAGCAGCTCGTCGTAGCAGCTCTACGTCTGTGTTTTCAGGACAACAGGAGCAAACATTGTGCAGCCTAATCGCATCATCTGAATGTTGATTTGAGGGAGATGAAGCCCTTTTCTATCTGTTTTATTTGCTGTATTTCCTGACTGCCCAAATCCCGACCACAGAGGATACCAACTGTCCACGCAGCCTGACTTTCAAATTATTCCCTTTTTTTTTTTTTTTTTTTTTTACTTTCCAACGCATCACATGAAATATTTCTCAGATTTCCCCAGTTCCATGTGTTCTTACGTGTAGTCTGAGTTTGTGAGTTTTAATCTCAGGAGTCAAAACGATCAAGAGTTTTTCACAGATTGTGATATTTCGGTGCACTGGCCTTCAAGCTGCTGTTTTTCTAATGCTGGTGTTTGCCTGCAGAGACACGTGGTCCATGTTCCTCCACGCTGATGTCCGTTATTATTTGTAATCTTTTGATCTGCAGAGATGATAATAATCCTGCCACATGCCTCCCTGATTACCAATGCATAATGCTGAGGCTTTATTCTGGAGCCTCTCAGCGCTTCGCATTTATGCAACAGAGAGAGAGACTGTACTGTGCTGTTTGAAGGATATCGCAGTTTAAAGGATGGAGCTGATTTTACTACGTGACTGGGTATCAAAAACTGAACAAATATTCATGAACCTGTTGAACTAGACCCGTTGTATCGTTTCCTATGTGACTGCAACTAATGATTACTAAATTATTGACTAGTCTGACAGTTATTTTTTCAATTATTCAACTAATTGGTCTGTAAAAGGTCAGAAAATAGAAAAAACTGCTCGTCCTTATTTCCCAAAGCCTTCAGTGAAGTCAGCAAATAGCTCATGTTGTGCAACCAACAATCTAAAATAAGCACCAAATCTTCATATTTGAGAACGAGAGAATGTTTCTGTTTTGCATAAGAAATTGTTGTTTATTTATTTATGCATTTATTATTTATTTTTTTTAAAAAAGAAAATTTAATTCATTGTTGATTTATTGGGAAATCAGTTCAGCTCTGTAATGTGACAGTGTTGTTCATAATGCCGATCCCACTTGTAAAAGCTAAGTTTTAGCCTTTAGCTGCCTGTAGCGCGCTGTTTCGATTCTCTGCTAGCAAACAGATTGAGTCGTACAGTTGAGTCCCGCAGGCTCTCACCAAACACTGTGCCAAAGTCCAGAGGTGGGACCGAGTCATCGTTCTGCAGGTCACAAGTAAAGACAGGCAGGTCTCGAGTCGAGTCCAAAGTCCTAAACTTTAAATTTCAAGTCTAAAACAAGTCATCAGCACTCTTCTAATCAAATAAATTTACACAAGTTTAGGATGCTTTAAAAAAAATTTATTTACTTCTTTTGAAAAACAAAAGTAAGACAAGAAGACAACGTAAACCATTTCTTTACGGTTTGTTCGTTAATTTGACTGGAAGTTGTCGGATGCTTCAAACAAAAAAAAAAGTGTTGAGACTTGCTGAGAATGAAAAGCATCATCAGTTGTTTCAGGAAAAAAAGAGAAATATATTGATTGGTGGCACACTTTAAAAAAAAACAACATACATTTAAATAAATACATTTATATAAATAATAACTCAAAAATGACACAAATTTGTCACATTTTACAAACCAAATCATCAAAGTTAAACATTTTCAGCGCAGCAGTGATATTCATCTCATTTACATCAGTATCTTTCTATCAGCGGCTGCATAATAACAGGAAGATATTCATAACTGTGCTATAAACTCTAATATTTCTGTCCTGGTGGCCTGAGAAACGGAGGATGTTCCTGAGTGACTGATGTGCTCCCCCTCCGCTAAGAGGCTTATCTCATCCAGCATGTAACAGTGAGAGAACAACAAGCAGCCAGCGGCGAAATAAAACACAAATCTGGATTGAATCATCAGGCCACCGGGGCGACTGAGCATCACTCAACCTGCAGACACAGAGAGAGAGAGGGAGAGATGAAACCATAGAAACATCCCGGATAGCCACAGGCTGCACACTGTAAAAAAGAAAGAAGTTGGGTGAACTCATCGTTTTAAGGCAACAAACTTGAGCCAGATTTTAAGTTTGGGGACTAAACTCAACATTTGTAGTCTTTCATTTGAGTTTGCTCAACTTTGAATTCTAACTTCTCTGAACTCAATTCGGAGTTGCAGCAACTTATAATTTTCCTTTTAAAAATGTTGAATCCTTTCTTCTTTTGACTGAGCTGTAAGTTGAATTAAAAAGGCATCACTGGCATCTGTACTCAGGGTCCTCTGTTCACTAGACAAGAGCTGTAGCCAACTAAGCCACAACACCAGTGAGTAAAGAGGAAGAAATCTGCCTTTATCGAAGGTGTTGAGGAAGATCGTATACATGTGCCACTGATGCAGCCGCCATCTTTGTTTTGGAGTGGTATCTTCATCACGCCATCTGACATGAAAAGCTGAGCTTCTGAGTTAACATTGACTTAGGGAGGATAAAAAAGGTAGCAATTAGTTTTCAGTCGTTCAGTCGTGTGCCTGAAGCTGACCAAGCTGAGACGTTGATGTTTGTCAGACGCTATAACTATAGGCTGACGTGCCGTTTTGAGGTTGACGTCGGCGAGTAATATGTGTGCCGTCTGGGTCGGATGTGAGACAGCAGGCCCGGTGGAAGCGTTAGCCTCGGAAGTGTCCAAGTAACAAACGAGAACTCGGAAACTTGGCTTTCCTGCTTTTCACAATGACGACAGAGTCATCAGAACTTTTATTGAATTACAACTGAAAGAAGTCTTGACGACTCACTCGATGGTTTTAGAAACAAACAGATAACTTAGTTTGCTGAAGCCACTTAAAGTGAAACTAGACAACTTTTTTGGCCTAACTTTGTCATTCTGATGTATAACCTGATTAAACAGTGTAATAGTTGTTGAAAAATGACACCATTAGCTGATAAACTGGCCTCCAATAAGCCCTGTTTTTACCAGGATTTATTTTTTTATTTTTATTTTTTTTGCCACTGGGACAAAAGTGTCGTGGAAGAATGAAAAATCAGTGACGCTCTCTGGACTCTGTCCTGATTGGCTGGTCTACGCCGTGCTTCTTAGCGACAGCTGAAGTCGGCACGAGCTGATTGGCTCACTGTGCTCTGACTCGCCTCTGCCAGCAACAGAGTGTCTGCAGGCCACACCGTCAGTCAGCTCGAGTTTACTCCGCTGCAACTTTCCCTGCAACCATTTGATCTCAGTTCAAACTGGACTTAAAAAAAGAGAGAGAGACAACAAACAGAATAAAACCGCCGCAGCAGAGTTGCTTCCCAACGGGTCTCATGCTACAGCTAACATTAGCTTGCTTGCTACTTTCAGTTATCGCCTAAAATGGAATTTACATTTTAAGTTTTCATGACTCAAAATACATTTTTATGCCAAAATAATAAGGTGACATTTTTACAGTGCAGAGTGGCCAAAAGTATGTGGACATGAACACTGCAGCGAAACTGTGTGAGACACCATGTTTGTTAATCAGCTACTTTGATGGATCCAGTGTTTCCATCTGATGTTGGACTGTGGCTGTCCCGTGAAAACTACGTATCACCAAAAAGTCAACTTTTCAACAAGAACTAATCTGATGTTTTTGTTTGTGTTGCACAGTTTTTGATCTTTAGGAGGTTAGTTTCTTTTTACCCACGAAGCAACAATTGATCCTGGTGTTCCTCTGTTAAATATTAAGTAACCAAAACTTGGGATATGTGCTTTCACTGAACAGTATATGGGTGTATTTTTGTTTGTTTTATCATTTTTTAGCTTACGTATCTTTTTGATCTGATGCCTCCATGGTAAGAGAAATGCTCTTTCAATTTAAATAACTGCTTGGCTGGTATCACTAGATCTTTGTTGGGATGATAAAGGAGCTGACACTGGATGGCGTCATGTCATACATCTTGTTGTTCCAGTCCTCCTACATAAGACATTTTTCTGTCTCAATATTAAAGTAACTCTACTCTGTCCTTTGTTTCTGCAGGGCGGTCAAGTTGTCTTTGTGCACGGGGACGCTGTCAAGCTGGAACAGGAAAGAGACAAACCGTTGACACCAAGTGTGAAGAACAATGCTGTTCAAAATGCAGCAGCGTCTTGACTCGGAAAACAAAAGAAGTGCTACAAGTGAAGTGGTAACAGTATTTACGCCTCATCCGAACAGCCACTGGAAGATAATGCAAGAAGCCAGCTGTCATCATGGAGGCGAGGCAGGATGTTGGTAAATGTGGGGAATCGGATGGTGGTGCACAACTTACGGCAGTCTCTCCTGGAAACATTCAGCGCTCTGTTTGTTTGCTTTCATGAAAGGGGACAGAAATATTTAAGACTGAAATAGAGTAGAAAGAGAATACATTTCTGAACCTCAATGCCTAATTTTGCGTCACAAGCCCCGACTTCGACAACCAAATGTTGAAGCTCCAAAGTCCACACTGAAGACAAAGAGTCCTGCTTTTAGTGTTTTCGCTTCAACTTTGAGAAACAAAACTCCCCTCAGCTGAATCTGAGCCAAATTTGAAAAAGCTTTTTAAGAGCGAGCCTCATAGGACAGAACATTTTTAGCAAAAGTGGTCAATTTGGCTCCATGGAAAACAACAGCAGAGTTCAGCCTGACAGCGAACCTCGCTGACTTAAGTGATCCAGTCACTTTTTCTCTAGCGCCCCCTGAGGCTGACGTTTGAATTGTCACGCTGCATTTGTGTGACCAAGACATTTGGTCACAAGATTCACAGTCACCAGAAGATAAATCCTACAACAACCAAAATCCAAAATGATTGTTAACATTCTACCTTTTAGCAAACCAGACACATACGTGTTCTATGCTGCATTCGCATGCGATCAGGTAAACGGTAAACAACCAACCAGATGTCGTTTTAGTGGATGAAAGTGGGACATACTTGCCAGCCCTCTCAGTTTTACTGAGAGACTCACGTTTTTCACTACCCTCTCCCAGTGTCCCCCCAGTGTCCTCCCAGGTTCACATTTCTCCCGTGTTTCTCCTGATTTATTATATCGCCAAACCCGTTTTTAACACGGTAACGGTACAGCGTGTGTAAGCCCTGGCCTTAGACTCTTAAAGCTTACTGTTTTCACACGGTTAACTCTGAAACTACGAAAGAAGTACTGACTTTCGCCCTGCTAGAAGAAAACTTTATAAAAGAAAACTTTATAAAAGAAGATAAAGCTTATTTTCCTCATGCTTGACGAGAAGTCCGCCGCGCTGACTTCTCCATTTGGCGTGGGATTTGCAGTGAAGTGAATCACCAGCGGGAGACTGACAAATGTAAGAAAGCAGTAACTGAGTGTGTTAGTGGTGTGTAAAGTTATACAGAGTCTGTGAGAGAATAGGTATTGAATGAATAGAGATTTTTTTAAATTATTTTGTTAACGTTAACATAATAAAAAATCTGAAAATCCTCTTGTTCTTTGAAGTCTCAAGTAGGGTTAACAAGTATGGCGCAGGACGGTAAAATTTGATGAGGCCCACAGAGAATTTCAGCAACGGTAGATGGCAGAAGTTAAATATTTAAAAATTTTTCTTCCCTCCATGTTACGTAACTCCTCAAATGCCTCACACAAGGAGAGAAAATGGCCAAACGTGACAACAATAAGCTGATTATTTTGGTGAAATAATACCTGGAGTTGTATTTAGCAGAGCCTGAAAACCTGCCGAGATGTCGTACGAACAGCTGACATATTTCAGGTAACCAGTGCAAAGCTGATTCTCCTTCAAAACATTACATTTAGGCGGGAATTTAACTTTCATTTTAAATTTGCAGTAGAAATTTAAGAGAAGGCTGCATTTTACAGCTACATGCATAACTAGAAAAATTAGATAAAATAATTGTCACAAAATAATTTATTCTGTTCTTTACAACGTCACCGTAGCAACCCATCCTCATGCGTGTTTGCCGTACCTCCATTCCCGTGCCGTTAAGAACGCCTGCCGTATACCATGTGGCGACTTGGCTTCAATTTAATTTTAAATCTTTGACTTTTTGAAAGCAGCTTCGAGGGCCTAAAGAATAACGTAAGGAAGTGACGTAACATTATGGTGCAACTCTGTCTTTATGATGGATTAGCATTTGTTTATTTGTTTATTTTACACTTTATTTTACACAGAAGCTGTAAGATGTTCTCAAGTTAATAAAGAGATATGAAAGCTGTCCTGATGTGTGCTGGTGCACATGGGCTATTTCATGACACCCACCTGAGCCACCCGTCAGAAAAAGTCCAGACACGCCCCTGGAAAGACAAACGCCAAAATTAGGAAGGAGGGAGGACAGGAGAGGGGGAAAGGGGGGAGGCAGTGGAGCATAAAATAGACTGTGAGAGTCAGAAGAGCAGAGAGAGTGAAGGAGGGAGGAAGATGAATGAAGCCAGAGGGAGATGAAACTGATTTAGTGACAGAAAACAGCCGGTGTTTAAACTCAACAGTTTCTCAGCAGCAGCCAAACCGCGCCTCCTCCTCCTTCCTCCATCCATCCTCTGTCCTCCTCCTCCTCCTCCGGTCCCTTTCCATGCCGGCGGAGGTCTCCGCGGGTCTGCCATGGCGAAGATGCGGGTGTCGTACGAGTACTCCGAGGCCGAGGACAAGAGCATCCGCCTGGGCTTGTTCCTGATCGCCTGCGGGATCCTCAGCCTCTTCATCCTGGGCTTCTGCTGGCTCAGTCCGACCCTGCAGAGCCTCCAGAGCAAGCCGGCCAACTGCACGGTGAGCCCGGCTGAGAGCTCCGAGCAGCCGCCGCCGACCGCTGCCGGAGCCTCGCATCTGTAGTCCGTAGTAGTTGCTGGTGTAGTTGTTGTAATAGTTGTAGTAGTTTGAAGGTTAGTCAATACAATCTAATTAATAACAGGAGCCCAACTGTCCTCTTTTATTATTTTTAGCACAGTCTCTGTCTGTCATAGTAAACTATTAAAGTGTGTTTTCACTCTTATGGTAGAAAAATAACTATTACTAGTTGTAGTTATTTGTTAAAATATTACTATAGCTGTCAAAATGAGCTTTGTCTCTGTATGGTGCTGTTGTAGTATTAGCATTAGTAATGTAGTATGACTGTCAGTAATTGTGATAGTAGGCTGTGGGGGTTATTTTTAGTTTTATTGGTGGTGGTAGTTATAGTTATTACAGCATTTTAAAATAAATAATTTGTTATATCAGTATTAGATGGTATAGAAACCTGTAAGTAGTGGTTGTCGCAGTAATAGTATTGTTGAATTACTTGTATCCATATAAATTTTAATGGTGGTACTTGGATGATCTACTTTTTTATTGAAATCATACTGAAAAAGATCCCAGTATTTTCCTAATACAGTGTGTTGATGTTTTAAAATGATCTTTTTAAATTCTGACGTCAACATCAACACCACATAATTTCCGACCCTCCGGATTGACGTGAAATGTGTTGATCTATTTCAGTGGAGAGAGTAAATTAGGACAAAATGTGACACAGGTCAGTCGTCTCCGTGTTTTGATGGACAGTGATGATGATCAGACTCATCTGATCTGACATGATCGGTCACACTGAGCTGTCAATCATTAGTCATGCTGTGAGTGGAACTGTAACGTCGCTGTTGGTTGTAGTATCTGTAGTGACTGGAATATATTTCCACAAATATCAGATGGCTTGTCGGTATATTTTAAGACATTCATTGTCCCCAGAGGATGAAGCTTAATCACTTTAGTGATCCGTCTGTTTGGAATCGTCTCGTCCACTGTGTGGAGTCAGATGCTGACACGCTAAAGTTGATATATATTTTTTTTTAAATCAGATTTCAGAGGAAGTTTATCAATATCTGATCAGGATGCTTCCGTTGGAGGTTTTAGACCCTGAACGTAGTTGATAGATTATAAATCACATCCGGCTCGGGATCTCCCAGGCGGAGCTGGAAAACTTTGCCGGACAGACGACATCAGGACGTCAGGACAAACTGGCCGGTTTGGTAAATGAGCGTCTGGTTAACTTTGTCTGACTTACTGCTTCTTTTAATCCATGACAAGAATCCACAGCATCACTTGGCCTGTGATCCTGTTTTAAGAGAGTGGAGGGATCTCCAGATAAAATATACTGAAATTTTAACATATAACCAACATTCAAAATGCAACTACTTTGATTGTAAAGGTAGAAAGACACAAAACTGTTCATTAGACTCAGTTGGCATTTTGTTTAAAGCTATAGTAAAGGAGGCCAGGAGTACTTTAAGAAATACGGCAGTTTCATTGATTTTAATTTTAATTTTAAATAAAATGATTGTATTTCAAGTTTTATTGGGTCATAACAGTTGTCTCAGCCGAGGAAAGACTTGACCTTTAATTTTGTCAACAAATCCAAAGATATAGGTTGAAATTTCAGCTTACTAAAACTATAGCCATCAATTTGAATTATTTGTGTTGTTGAGACGAAGTGGTTCTTTGTCCAGTTTAAGGTCATTTGGTTTCTTTGTGCTGCGTCACTTAGCACTGTGTTTTAATAAAACTGTTTGCACAGCGCTTTAGAGCGACTGGGACTTTCATGGCATAAATTACAGTCTGCACTCCCAGCTGTTTACTGCCAATGATGAATTCACACCAGCTTGATTTATTTGGCTGTTAGCTTATTGCATCGTCCTGAAATAATGTTCATGCATTACAGAGAGAGGAAGCTTTTTGGTGTTTTGGTCTCATGTGGCAATGAGAGAATCCACTCTGCCTTTCATTAATCCACAGCTTCGTATAACATAAGTCACACAACTTGGACTCTTTTGCAGTTTCCTGACCTCTTTAGTGATAAAGAATGCTCGACTTTCATAATATCTGCACAGATTGATGTGTTTTGAACATTATTTAGCTGTTATTTCAGTCCTTAAATGAGCAGGTGGAAGAAATGGAGGCATTGCTTTTCATTTACCTTTGAAACTCCTCGGCCTGGGAAGGAGTCTTACGTCACAGTTTCTGCTGTTGCCAGTGAGCTAATTAGCTGGGCATGCTAACATTAGCTGTCTGCAGTAAACCAGGTAAACACACTGTTTAATTCACGTTTGCTTCTTGTGTTGTAAAGATAGAAAAAAGCTCCATTCACACCTCTGCGACCTAATGTGCCTGCTGGGCCTTTGCTAATGGTTGCTAAGCTAATATTAGCCAGATGCTGTTTGGGAGAAGGCTAATAATGAGTTCATTCCCAGTAAAACATGATGAATATGCACAGACCTGGTTACATGTTATTTTCAGAGTAATTAAGTGGGTTCACAGCGAAATAAAAAGTAATATATTAAATAGAGTTAAAAATGGAAAATAGCTTAGATCTTCTGTGACTTGCTAATGGTCGCCAAGCCAATTCTGAACAATTGTTCTCAGGTAAACAGTTCAGCAATCAGTCGATTCCAAGTTAGCAAAAACAAATGTGCCAAACTGCTGCCGCGTTTTTTTAAGAGTAAGCGGCGACGTCTTTGTCACTGTCATTCTGAAATCTTCCTCCAGGTGGTGTCGGTGTTGCGTCCGGAGGAGATGTTCGAGTGTGTGTTTACGTGCGGTACGGACTGTAAGGGGACGTCCCTGTATCCCTGCCTGCAGATCTTCGTTAACAACTCCGAGTCGAACTCGGTGGCTCTGCTGCACTTCGATGAGCAACAGCTGGTTCTCAACCCGAAGGTACAGCTCACGGCTTTTATTTATTCCACTGTGCTGTTAAACAAATGAGTGAAACCAGCCAAACTCTGGCTGTATAGTGACGTCTGGTGGCAGCTGTTGAACATCTGCAAACACGTTCTCCTCTGCCACACACTTTAGCTTTTGTTTCAGTAGTTCCAGATTGAGATTTTACACAAAGTAAATCAATCTAATGTTGTTGTTTTTTTCAGTCAAGTGTTTATTTTGCACATTGTAACTGATGGTTACTGCAGATAGCGAGCCTTTTGGCTGATGTTTGTTAAAATTCTAGCAAACTAGATTGACTCTAAGTCTTGGGACTTACAGGTTGTTGTTGTTTTCAGAGGAGTGTCAGGAGGGTTTCAGTCAGATTGTTTATTTATCACAGCTGCCTGAAGTCATGAGCTGAGCAGAAATAGATGGAGTGAGAGAGAAGCAGAGGGACACCACTCAGTGTTTGAATGAAGGACTTAAAGCACCATTAACAACAGCTGACGCCTGTGAGTGTGTGTGTGTGTGTGTGTGTGTGTGGTGCTTTTTGCCAAAGAAATATGGACGCCGTCATGTATTTGTCTCTTCTCCTCTTGCAGCACGCACCTAACCAACAAAATGACAGTTTTCTAAGCTGCGGTGCAATGTTTTGTCGTCTAATGAGCGTTCAAACTTGTGGATGTTTTACTCAAACTGCTGCTCTGAATCCTCTCGTGCCTGAACAGAAGCAAATCTCTTTGGCCAGGTTGTAAAATATGCTGGATCCTCTGAAAGCAGAAGAGTGCGGGTGTTCTAGCAGCACAGTAATTAGCAAAGCTTAAAAAACTAAGTGGTCAACATCATGAAGGTGTGCAGTACGTAAGCGTCCACATACTTTTGGCCATGTGGTTTAGGGGACACCCCTTGTGAGATGGGCATGTCCTGAGCTGAAAAGCAAAATAAAAACATCAAGACTGACAAGTGCAGTCAGTGTCCATCTGTCTGTCTGCTGGTCTGTGGGATATCTCCCTCCTCTAATCTTCCTCTCCTTTACTGCATGTCGCTACAGCAACAGAGTAAATATAGAGGGGAGAGACGGCGCGTCATCAGTGCTGAGCAGTCACCATGGTGACTGCGACGGAGATGATGTGTAGAGAGAGAGAGAGGAGTCACGCTTCATTCAGAAATCCTTTATTGTCTTCTAGAAAGCTAGATGGGGGTTAAATATGAGGAGGGATATCACAGTGTCGCGCTCGGGAGCTCTGACCTTTTACATGTACGACTGAAAGGGACACGAGACGGAGGGACAGACAGCGGCGAGTCACGCCTCACACTGGGGATCTTAAATGCTCCGCCCCCTCCAAGGTCTGAAGTTTAAGAATGAAAACGTCTGACCAAGAGATCAACAGACAGGCAGACAGACAGGGCGGAGGCAAACAGACAGACAGGCTGACAGACAGACAGACAGACAGGTAGAGGTAATTGCAGTGGGTCTGAACTGGACGTTCTGCCTGTAGAGACGGATGAGGACGGAGAGCCGCAGTTAATTGGCGTCGTGTCTATAGGGGGCGATTAGTTAATGGAGCCGCCTGTGGACCAGATGACTGACATGACATTAAGATCAGCAGCAGCACGCCTGATACAGACGCCGGCTGTACGTGCTGGTGTTAAAGGGTCATTCCAGCTCTTTTTTGGTATTTTGTCCATCATCTGAGGATCAAACTAACAAACGCGTTTAAAAGAGAAAACAAACAGTTAAATTAGTTTCCGTTGTAGATGTCATAAGCGTCCATTACAGACTTGTTATCACCCTGAGTCATGCTGTGCTAAACATTTATATATTTATTTTCATGATACGTGGCGGCGTATCTATCATGACCCATAAATCGTGATGCGTATCATGTTGTGAAGTTCTCGTCAAAACTCACTTACGCACTTTACTTTCAAGTTTTCAGTGTCAGTCTGTCCAGTTAAAGAACATGAGTGCGCTTAAATTTCACTTTTTATTTTGATCTCATGGCAGCTAGGCTACATCAGTCTGTTCGGTAATTTACCAACACTCTACTGAATTACATTGTTTTGACTCAATTTGTCTGCTGAATTATCAATATAAAGTGATGGGATGTACTCAGAATACCCGTACTCATACACAGCAACTCGTGTTGCTGCTCTGTTTTCACATTTTCTGTGAACTATGTGGAATGTTGTAATTGTTAGAGAATAATCTCACTTGTCTATAGGTTAAGGGTCAATCCCTCTGTGTTTCTTAGATTACTGCAGGAGACAGTTATCTGTTTGCTTTCTCTCTGAGGAACACGCCAAGGTCATGATCACTCTCCGGCGGGTTGCAGACACAGCTGTAGAGTTAGATGATAACAGCCACCGTCACTGGATAACACCTAGCTTGTGTGAATCCTTGTCTTAATGTTTATGCACAATAGCCAATAGGATGTTAACACATCTCCCCCTTGCAGGCTCTGTCCACCTTTCTAGTATAAGAGTCCCTGCTTTGCTGTTTGAGCCTCAGAATTAAGGTGGCATCACGCACTTCTGTTGTGTTGATGATTCCTCTGTTCTCCTTGATATCAAGTAAATAAATTCCTTCAGCAGAAGACATCCAGGAATCTGGAACTTCTTCTTTTCCTTCTCCGGCATCACTCCACATTCCTCCCTAACAACCCGCATTTACTGCAGGGTCAATTGACCCGGGTGTAAATGGTGAGTATACACGTTTTCATTGCACACAAAATCCTGATCTTAGCGGGGTAACACAGGTTTACCAGTGGAAAAAGGGTATATGTCTCGTATCAGAAATGGTAAAAAAAAAAGCTGTAGGTCTTCTAGAGTGGATCTGAAATTAAGAATTTAAAAGCTAATACCAAACATGACTCAAACAAAAATACATAAAAATACAACAGACCTTGCAACAACGTATCACCCGCTCAGCAAGTGAAAAAATATTTTGCCTTCTAAGTCACTTAATGCCTCTTAATGTGAAACTTCCCATGAAGAGCATTTGTTGAATATCTGTGACAGAGGCAGCCAATAAAAATGAGTAGAGAGAGAGAAATGAGCTTACCAAAGCAATCTGCAGTTTCACCCGCTCCCTGGCAGCCTTCTCCTCCGCCTTCTCTCTGTTCCTCTCTTCCATGAGTCTCTTGGTCTTCTCCTCTTCCTGTTTTCTCTTGAAGTCCTGCATATCCTTCCCCAACTTCCGGCGCTCAATTTCCTTCTTGATTTCACTCTTAATCACAGGAAACACACGCAGGTCAGGGGTGAAGGAAACAACATTATATATGTATTCCTAACAGGGGTTAGGAATAACAGGGGGTTACAGGGGTTAGGAATACATATATAATACATATATAATGCGCCTCATACATGCACAACATGAACATCAACAACTTATTTAGCATACCGGGAGGTTATTAAAAACTCCGAAGACTTACCTACGGTCGCCCTTGCTCCTCTCGTATGAAAGTCCGTACTAGTTGATCACCGAATTAATCCAAAAGAAAGGAGTCCGGTTAAAGATTTCTACAAACTATTCACAACGTGGTTGAAAGTAATTTATACTGGATCAAACTGCCACAAACAACAAACTCTTTGGAAGAAATCTTCAACCGGACTCCTTCCTTTTGGATCAATTCGGTGATCGACTAGTACGGACTTTCATACGAGAGGAGCGAGGGCGACCGTGGGTAAGTCTTCAGAGTTTTTAATAACCTCCCGGTATGCTAAATAAATTGTTGATGCTTGGTTTTATGTGTAGAGACCCTAGTCATGCTACTGAAGGCGCATGGTGCTATTTTGAGCAGTAATAGTTGTTAAAAGAGACGGTTTTGTAAGCGTGTCGCGCACCGCCCCATTTCGATGCATGTTAGCCGTTTTTGGGCTGCAACTTTGCTCCGGTCAAACCCGATACAGGTCGA